>CM038681.1:403260163-403406823 GCA_021605205.1 Aegilops longissima
ATCGAATACACTGCCGTGCTCCTTTGAATAGCTCCATGAGCTCTGCCATACTTCCTGGAGGGGAGGCGGATGGCCCTAAAACCTTGGCAACACTCCGCATTGTTTGCCAAGCTCGCTCGTGCATTTGGGACAACTCTTGTAGCAGGTTGCCTTGAGATCCAGACATTTCCTCTTCGGGACGGCCAGTCAGCATACCTGCAGACATAAATCTGTCAGTCCCTGTCCTCGCTGAATTATATGGAGGCAAGTTTGAAAAGCATACTTAATATGTCGCCTCGTAGCCTCTTATTTTCCTTCACGGAGTCAGCTAGCTGGGCTCGAACATCTTTCAGTTCTTCGCCCAGCAGGGTGTTGGAATCCTGCAGCTTGTTTTTATCCTCCCTGACCCGTTTCAACACACGGCCTCCAGCAGCCAGTAGTCTTTTCGCTTCTTGTTCACCCGCTTGTGTGACTTTCAGCTCCTCCTTTAGTTGATCTGATGATCCTGCTATGGGATGTGCAACAGTGTTAGTATTGCTGGTATATGATTATATTTTCTCGATGGAGGGGAACATTACCAGGCGATGCCTTCTTGGATTTCTCCAGTTCGGTTGTTGCAGCAGTTAGCTGGGTCTGACACTTTTCTAGTTCTTGAGACAATAGGTTGTTCTTCTCCGTAAGCACCTGGTTATACAACGATCCTTAAATCAGTTGTATCAATTGCTTCAAGTCTCAGGGGCTACTGGTACATAATTATCAGATTTGTACAATGTGTACTTACCCGCATATCTTTCAAATGCTGGTTTGTGGCTCTGGTAAGCCCGTCTCGAGAAGCTCGGATGTACGCATCAGCCGAGCTGAAGGCATTGAATGCCTCTTTCGTAAAGCCAGGGTCGCGACAAGCAGCCCTCCAGCACCGATGATTCGTGGCGCTCTCCACTTCCGAGTTTGTGACGGATACATCATCTGAATCCTCTGCTAAAGGACAGTCTGGCGTCACTTCCGTATCAGCCCTTGTCTTTACGGCAGGGTCGGGAACCTGACTGTTGGGAGCGTTACCGGCAGGATCCTCGGACATAGTCCGGTGAACGCTTTTCCTGATAAGACACAACGGATAATGTCATAGTTTGATGTGACTGCCAGGGGGCATGATTAAAAAACCAACCTCTTTGATGAAGGCTCTGCCGTGTTGTCGTTCGCCTTCCTCTTCAAAGATTTTCTCGGCGCGGGCGCCGCTCTTTTAGGAAATGCCTCTGGCGCACATTGAGGCGTCGGGCGCCTCCCCTTTGGAGCATGAAATAGTGCGGTGGGTGACGCGTAATGAGGAAGCTCTTTCAAAGAAGGTGTCTCTTGATCACTTACGTGCGAGGCAGGGAGAAGGCCGGGATAGTCGGCGATGATGGCCACTTCCATGTTGTCATAGCTCGGATGGTAGAACACTCCATCCTCAAGCTCCACAAATATGTCTGGATCCTCTTCGAATCCGGGGTCAAGGTCCCGGTTGTGATCCTCTGGCTGTGGGGCGGGGCCATGGATCCCCTCGATAACCTTCCGCCATTCCTATTACAAATGGAAGGGTTAGTGTCCATTGAAAGTGACTCGGGGAGAGGATTGAGTAAAGTGGTGGGATTAGAACTCACCCAGCTAGGAGGACTGTACATGGAAAATCCATCTCAACGTTTAAGACGAGTGAACTCCTCTTTCCCCTTTATACAGTTCGACCAATATTTTGGCCAAAGCGGCGGGGGTGTCCGGACCCTTCCGACCGCAGCGTGAGGCGTCATCTTCCCCATTATAGTGCCACATGGGAAGCCCCTGCTACCTCTTGAGCACTGCGTTGGATTTCCTTGAAGAGGAAAGGATGATGCAACAAAGTAGCGTAAGTATTTCCCTCAGTTTTTGAGAACCAAGGTATCAATCCAGTAGAAGGCTACGCGCGAGTCCCTCGTACCTACACAAAGCAAATAACTCCTTGCAACCAACGTGAATAGGGGTTGTCAATCCCTTCACGGTCACTTACGAGAGTGAGATCTGATAGAGATGATAGATAATATTTTTGGTATTTTTGGTATAAAGATGCAAAGTAAAATAAAAAGCAAAGTAAAAAAGCAAAGGCAATAATAAAGTAATGGAAGATTAATATGATAGAGATAGACGCGGGGGCCATAGATTTCACTAGTGGCTTCTCTCAAGAGCATAAGTATTCTACGGTGGGTGAACAAATTACTGTTGAGCAATTGACAGAATTGAGCATAGTTATGAGAATATCTAGGTATGATCATGTATATAGGCATCACGTCAGAGACAAGTAGACCGACTCTGCTGCATCTACTACTATTACTCCACTCATCAACGCTATCCGGCATGCATCCGAGTATTAAGTTAATGAAAAGCAGAGTAGCGCCTTAAGCAAGATGACATGATGTAGAGGATAAATTCATGCAATATGATAAAAACCCCATCTTGTTATCCTCGATGGCAACAATACAACACGTTCCTTGCTGCCCCTCATCACTTTGGGAAAGGACACAAGATTGAACCCAAAGCTAAGCACTTCTCCCATTGCAAGAAAAACCAATCTAGTAGGCCAAATCAAACTGATAATTCAAAGAGAGTTGCAAAGATTGCAATCATACATAAAAGAATTCGAAGAAGATTCAAATATTGTTCATATATAATCTTGATCATAAACCCACAATTCATCGGTCTCAACAAACACACCGCAAAAAGAATATTACATCAAATAGATCTCCACGAGAGAGGGGGAGAACATTGTATTGAGATCCAAAAAGAGAGAAGAAGCCATCTAGCTACTAACTATGGACCCGAAGGTCTGAGATAAACTACTCACACTTCATCGGAGGGGCTATGATGATGATGTAGAAGCCCTCCATGGTGGATTCCCCTTCCGGCGGAGCTCCGGAACAGGCCCCAAGATGTGATCTCGTGGGTAGAGAAGGTTGCGGCGGTGGAATTAGGTTTTTGGCTCCGTCTCTGATCATTTGGGGGTACGTAGGTATATATAGGAGGAAGAAGTACGTCGGTGGAGCTTCATGGGGCCCACGAGGGTGGTGGCGCGCCCCCTACCTCATGCCTACCTTGTGGCTTTCTTGACGTAGAGTCCAAGTCTCCCGGGTCATATTCGGTGAGAAAATCACATTCCCGAAGGTTTCATTCCGTTTGGACTCCGTTTGATATTCCGTTTCTTCGAAACACTGAAATAGGCAAAAAAAACAACAATTCTGGGCTGGGCCTCCGGTTAATAGGTTAGTCCCAAAAATAATATAAAAGTGGAAAATAAAGTCCAATATGGTCCAAAACAGTAGATAATATAGCATGGAGCAATCAAAAATTATAGATACATTGGAGACGTATCATGCATCCCCAAGCTTAATTCCTTCTCGTCCTCGAGTAGGTAAATGATAAAAACAGAATTTTTGATGGGGAGTGCTACTTGGCATAATTTCAATATAATTCTTCTTAATTATGGTATGAATATTCAGATCCGAAAGATTCAAGACAAAAGTTCATATTGACATAAAAATAATAATACTTCAAGCATACTAACTAAGCAATTATGTCTTCTCAAAATAACATGGCCAAAGAAAGTTCATCCCTACATAATCATCTAGTTTAGTCATGCTCCATTTTCGTCACACAAGAATGCTCTCATCATGAACAACCCCGATGACAAGCCAAGCAATTGATTCATACTTTAGTAATCTCAAACTTATAAATTTTCATGCAATATATGAGCGCGAGCCATGGACATAGCCCTATGGGTGGAATTGAATATGATGGTGGGGGTTATGTGGAGAAGACAAAAAAGGAGAAGATCTCACATCAACGAGGCTAATCAATAGGCTATGGAGATGCCCGTCGATTGATGTTAATGCAAGGAGTAGGGATTGCCATGCAACAGATGCACTAGAGCTATAAATGTATGAAAGCTCAACAAAAGAAACTAAGTGGGTGTGCATCCAACTTGCTTGCTCACGAAGACCTAGGGCACTTGAGGAGGCCCATTTTTGGAATATACAAGCCAAGTTCTATAATGAAAAATTCCCACTAGTATATGAAAGTGACAAAACGAGAGACTCTCTATCATGAAGATTATGGTGCTAATTTGAAGCACAAGTGTGGCAAAGGATAGTAGCATTGTCCCTTCTCTCTTTTTCTCTCTCTTTTTTTGGGCCTTCTCCTTTTTTTATGGCCTTTCTCTTTTTTTATTCCTCACTTGGAACAATGCTCTAGAAAATGATGATCATCACACTTCTATTTATTTACAACTCAATGATTACAACTCGATACTAGAACAAAGTATGACTCTATATGAATGCCTCCGTGTCACGCCCAAGATGCGACCCTATCCTAAAGGAACTCGAAGGTCCCACCAAGGATAGAAGCGCATCTTGAAGACACTTTTGCAAGGTGGATATCATTACATCAACATTACATAATAGATGGGGATACATACATAAGGCACAAATGCCACAAGAATACATCAACATCATATACAAGATCAACATCCGACTACGGATGAAACATAAACAGAAACTCAAGCAATATCCACCCTGCTAGCCCAGGCTGCCGACCTGGAACCTATCCCCTGATCAACAAAGAAGAAGAAGAACTCCAACACAAGCAAACATCGCTCTCGCGTCATGATCATCGCAAACCTGTACCTGCAACTGATGGTGTAGTAATCTATGAGCCACAAGGACTCAACAATCCCATTACCATGGGTATCAAGACTAGCAAAGCTTAAAGGGGAAAGGAAGGGGTAAAGTGGTGAGGGTGCAGCAGCGACTAAGCATATATGGTGGCTAACATACATAAATGAGGCGAGAAGAGAAACAAAAGGCGGTCGTCAACTAGCAATGATCAAGAAGTGATCCTGAACTCCTACTTACGTCGGACATAACCCGAAACCGTGTTCTCCTCTCGATCAACCCGAAAAGAGACACTCACAGTTCACGCTACGGTTGGTGTATTTTAGAAGAGTTTGCTTCAAGTTTACTACAACGGATATTAACAAATTCCATCGCCACATAACCGCGAGCACGGCTCTCGAAAGTTTATACCTGCGGGGTGTCCCAACAGCCCATGATAAGCTCTCGCGATCAGCGAAGGATATTCCTTCTCCCGGGAAGACCCGATCAGTCTCGGAATCCGGCTACAAGACATTTCGACAGACAATAAAACAAGACCAGCAAGACCGCCCGATCGCCGACAATCCCGATAGGAGCTGCACATATCTCGTTCTCGAGGGCAACACGGATGAGCACACCGTACAACTAAAACCAGCCCTCGAGTTTCCCCAAGGTGGCGCTGCAAAGGACTCTAGTTTGGACCAACACTTAGACAAGCATTGGCCGGGGGGCTGAATAAAGATGACCCTTGGGTTAATTACTCCCAAGGAAAGTAGGTGGTGGTGAGGCAAATGGTAAAACCAAGGTTGGGCCTTCTTTGGAGGAGTCTTATTCAAAGCGAACTGTCAAGGGGTCCCATAAATCACCCGACAGCGTTAGGGACGCAAAATCCGGGAACATAATACCGATATGGCGGAAACTAGGCGGCAAGAGTGGAACAAAATACCAGGCATAAGGCCGAGCCTTCCACCCTTTACCAAGTATATAGATGCACTAATAATATAAGAGATATTGTGATATCCCAACCAAAATCCTGTCCACCATGGAGCAATCTTCAACTTCACCTGCAACTAACAGCGCTATAAGAGGGCTGAGCAAAGCGGTAACATAGCCAAGCAACGGTTTGCTAGGAATGGTGTCAAAGGTTAGAGGTTCATGGCAATTTGGGGAGACTTGAATAAACAGGTGATCGGTAACACAGCATAGCGATAGAACGAAGCAACTAGCATAGCAATGATAGTAATGAGATCCAAGGTGACGGTCATCTTGCCTGAAATCCCGCTAGGAAGAAGAACGAGTCCATGAAGAAGATGAAGCCATGAAGACGAACCAAGCGTAGACGAACGAATCCTCACGATCGCAACGAAACGGGAACTATCGAGAAGAAGCACACAACATGGTAAACACACCACACATGAACAAGGCATGATGCACAAACAAGCATGATGCATGACAAGGTTAGATGAGGCTACTCATGGCAAGAGAGGATGCATACAAGAACAACACATCAAAACAAGTTTAAATGAGGCCGGAAACAACATAGAACAATTCCGGTAAGTCCTCATATGCATATTTCGAAATTGGTCCAGATATGAATAACTTTATGTTCTAGTTGTTAAACAGCAAGTTAATATGCACCAACATGATCTACACGAAATTCTACTCAAGTTACATATAAAGTTCATTTAATTCGGAGCTACGGCCTAGAAGATATGAGCAAAACAAGTTAAACATGGCATTGATGCAAAATGCATACAAACATCAAGCAAACACCTCAAAACAAGGATGCAACATGATAATATGAAACTACATGCAAATCTAAGCAAGTTTCATATAGAGCACACTCAAAACGGAGCAACGGTTCAACACATACACCCTATACAAGTCATGACAACAATCTGTCCAAACAGCAACTAGGCATATTGCAAGCATCAAAACACTATGCTACAGCATCTCAACGTGAAAACAAAAGACATGGGCATGAAGTACAGGTAAAGCATAACAAAACATGAACACTGAGCTATCTCCAGAAATCACTAGAACATGCTCAAAAGGACATGGCAAGATTGCAAATAATAACAGTTTCAGACTTTAGCAGAAATAACATCAGGTTGCAATGTTTAGAGCTATCAAAAAACATGCTACATGAACTTATCATGGTAAACAAAGGCTTGGCATGAGACTACTAAATCCATATAACAATAGTCCCTTACTGACCATGAGCCAAAAGGGCACATAAAATATGATGGCACCCATGTAAACATGGCAAATGATATTACAGATTCATACATGGCAGGAACAACAATAAGTAGGCATGTTGGTGAGCTTGAACCACTCACCACAGAGCAATACATGGCATGGCAAGGTAACCAACAGTAAGAAGACATGTTTATGAAGCTAAGCATGGCAAGAGCAAGTTCATAGAGTGCATGGATCACTAACAAAAATCATGTCAACATTGAACTTAATGTTAACAGGCTGACAGCAACATTATTTAGCAAATTTGGAGCAAGATTACAACAAGCTACAGCAGGCTATAAATGCAACCAGGAGCATGGATGGATAGAGCATGACACTTAGAACAAAACATCCTTAGTGAACATCTCCAGATTATGCATAGAATGACTTGTAGCAGCAGGTTAACATAGCATCATAATATAACAGAATCAGCCTACCAAAACAGCAATAGCAAGTAGCCTACTTAACAAGCTCGATGCACTCACTACAAGACCCACAAAAATCCATGGATGGAACCACTGTGAAGACGGAATGACATAGTACAAAACACATGTAGAGCTCATGATCATAAGATGCACCCATCAAATGCAACAAAAATGACAAATCATCAAGTTATAACAGATTCAGCAGATTAACATCATATAGCACTCTTGCAACGATGATTCAGGCATCAATATGAACTCAAATGAACATGATGCAATGGAACGAAATGAAGTACTCACCGAGACGAACAATTTGACATATTACACGCATGAAACGGAGCTACGGATGCAGAGATACAACAGGTCAAACATGGCATGAAAATTACTGAATCTGGGGACTTAGGCATTTTACCTCGGGAAAAAGTCAACCCGGACGAGGCGTTCCGGGACGGAGGATCCGGGATGAGATCTGGCGTTTGGGCGAGCTCTGGTGGATCTCGTCCCGATCCGGCGGCAGGTCCGGCGGCTCGGCGAAACTCCGGCGGAGTTGGAGGCGAAAGCAACGGAGGCGGAGGGAGGCGGCCGGAGGCTTGGGCGAACTGCTGGCGGAAAAGCTTGAAGCGGCGCCGCAAGCGCCTGTGCGGCGGTGTCCGGCGAGCGGCAAGCGGCCTTATGGCCAGCGGGCGCGTCCATGAGATCTGGTGGCGACGGCATGCGGCGGGAAACCGGGATCGGTGGCCAGACGGCCATGGCTGGCGTGGGAGCTCTGCTCTCAGGCAGCCTTGAAGCGAAAGCAGCTGGCGGCGGCGCTGAAGCGGGATCGCGCGGCGTCGGCGCGAGCTCAGGCCGACCAGGCCCGATGGGCCAGCGGGCCCAGCGTAAACTCGAGGCGGGCAGCGTCAGCAGGAGGAGAGAGAGGCAGCGCTGGGTGAGGTGGCGGCGTGGGAGTGGTTGGCGGCGGCGGCGGCGATGTGGCACGACGGGATTGGTTGGTGAGGTGTCCGTGGACATGTCCGGCGAAGCGGGCGTGTCTGGCCGCCTTGAGAGGAAGCGGGCTAGGGTTCATCCAAGGATTTGGACGGGATGGACACATATTTATAGGTAGAGGAGCTAGGAGAGTACAAATGAGGGCGGTTTCGCCCACGATCGTGATCGAGCGACCGAAGCATAGAGGGAGTTTGCTGGGTTTTGGGCCACTTTGGAAGGGGTGTTGGGCTGCACACGAAACAGGCTTTACGGTTACCCGATTAACCGTTGGAGTATCAAACGACCTCCAAATGGCACGAAACTTGACAGGCGGCCTACCGGTGCTATACCAAGGCCGCTTGGCAATCCTCGGGCCATTCCGAGAATTTTTAACACCCGCTCACGAAAAGAGGTAAAAGGGGGCGCCGGGGGACATAGGAGTGCCGGATTGCAAAACGGACAACGGGGAAAATGCTCGGATGCATGAGACGAACACGTATGCAAATGCGATGCACATGATGACATGGTAAAGTGCAACACGCAAGCACATGACATGGCAAATACGGCGAATATCTGACGGACACCTGGCGCATCGAATCCGGGGCGTTACACTCCGACGGTGTACTGGGACATGCAATGAATCAAGAGTGACATGTATGAAAGAATTATGAACGGTGGCTTTGCCACAAATACTATGCCAACTACATGATCATGCTAAGCAATATGACAATGGTGAAGGTGTCGTGATGAACGGAATGGTGAAAAGTTGCATGGCAATATATCTCGGAATGGCTATGGAAATTCCATAATAGGTAGGTATGGTAGCTGTTTTGAGGAAGATATAAGGAGGTTTATGTGTGAAAGAGTGTATCATATCACGGGGTTTGGATGCACCGGCGAAGTTTGCACCAACTCTCAATGTGAGAAACGGCAATGCACGGTACCGAAGAGGCTAGCAATGATGGAAGGTTGAGAGTGCGTATAATCCATGAACTCAACATTAGTCATAAAGAACACACATACTTATTGCAAAAATCTACAAGCCATCAAAAACCAAAGCACTACGCGCATGCTCCTAGGGGGATAGATTGGTAGGAAAAGACCATCGCTCGTCCCCGACCGCCACTCATAAGGAGGACAATCAAAGAACACCTCATGTTTCAAATTTGTTACATAATGTTTACCATACGTGCATGCTACGGGACTTGCAAACTTCAACACAAGCATTTCTCAAATTCACAACTACTCAACTAGTACGACTTTAATATTATTACCTCCATATCTCAAAACAATCGTCAAGCATCAAACTTCTCTTAGCATTCAACACACTCATAAGATTTTTTTTTACTATTTTTGTATACCTAGCATATTAGGATTATTTAAGCAAATTACCATGCTATTTGAGACTCTCAAAATAATCTAAGTGAAGCATGAGAGATCAATAGTTTCTCTAAAACAAATCCACCACCGTGCTCTAAAAGATATAAGTGAAGCACTAGAGCAAAGCTATATAGCTCAAAAGATATAAGTGAAGCACAATGAGTATTCTAACAAATTCCAATTCATGTATGGCTCTCTCAAAAGGTGTGTACAGCAAGGATGATTGTGGTAAACTAAAAAGCAAAGTCTCAAATCATACAAGACGCTCCAAGCAAAACACATATCATGTGGTGAATAAAAATATAGCTCCAAGTAAAGTTACCGATGGAAGTAGACGAAATAGGGGATGCCTTCCGGGGCATCCCCAAGCTTTGACTTTTTGGTGTCCGTATATTATCTTGGGGGTGCCATGGGCATCCCCAAGCATAGGCTCTTGCCACTCCTTGTTCCATAATCCATCAAAAGATTTCACCCAAAACTTGAAAACTTCACAACACAAAACTCAACAGAAATCTCGTGAGCTCCGTTAGCGAAAGAAAACAAAAGACCACTTCAAGGTACTGTAATGAACTCATTCTTTATTTATATTGGTGTTAAACCTACTGTATTACAACTTCTCTATGGTTTATAAACTATTTTACTAGCCATAGATTCATCAAAATAAGCAAACAACACACGAAAAACAGAATCTGTCAAAAACATAACAGTCTGTTGTAATCTGTAACTAAAGCAAACTTCTGAAACTCCAAAAATTTATCCAAAATTGGAAGACCTAGGCAATTTGTTTATTGATCATAAGCAATTGGAATCACTATTTTATCACTTTCTGGTGATTTTTAACAATTGTTTTCGTGAACAGAAAGTTTCTGGAAATTACATCAAGATCAAATAACTATCATCCAAGAAGATCCTATAGGTTTAACTTGGTACAAACACTAATTAAAACATAAAACCAAATCTAAACAGAAGGTAGATGGATTATTTATTCCTAAACAGAAGCAAAAAGCAAAAAACTAAAAATAAAATTGGGTTGCCTCCCAACAAGCGCTATCGTTTAACGCCCCTAGCTAGGCATAAAAGCAATGATAGATCTAGATATTGCCATCTTTGGTAGGAAATTCTTCAATGAGACATCTATCATCCTTAGGAATTTATTTATTTTTAGTAATTATAAAACTTCTATGCACAAAATCAAAAAATTCATTCGTAGAAAATGGTTCCTTAATCATAGCAAAAAGATCGGGATGAATACTTATAGATTTAAGATCCACAGTTTCCTTACTAGAGGATTCACCCTTATTTTTAGGAACATACATAAGCTTGGCAATTTTAGTAGGTGGACTTGGAGTATTCTTTACGAAAGAAAAGGCGGTTCCCAAATTAGTAATGATACCCTCAAGTTTATCGATTCTAGTAGAATCTTGATTTATTCTTTCATTAACTATGGGTTCCTTCTCCTTAATATTTTCAAAGTGACTCCTACCTTAGATCCATATTGGGTAATTTGGTTGTGGATCTTTTTATCCAGATTTTCAATCAACTCTATGGTAGCAATTTTATTTTCAATAATTTCAAGTCTTTGCATTACATGCTCCAAAGTTAACATAGTTCCATTAACCAAAAGAGGTGGTGAGCCAAATAAATCTATCACAGCATTATAAGAGTCAAAAGTATGGCTACCCAAGAAATTCCCTCCGGTAATGGTATAAGGATATATCTATACCAAGGATTAGCACCTACATAAAAATTGCGGAGAAGAACTGAAGTAGATTGCTTCCTGGTAGATCTATTTTGAGCATTGAAAATTCTATACCAAGCATCTTTTAGATTTTCTCCCTCCCTTTGCTTAAAATCTAGAACTTCATTCTCGGGAGATGAAGGAGAAGATATAAGACTAGCCATGACGACAAGTAAGCGAGAAAGAGGCAAACGGAAAAAGAGAGGGCGAATAAAACAGCAAGGGTGAAGTGAGGGAGAGGAAAACGAGAGGCAAATGGCAAATAATGTAATGCAAGAGATAAGGGATTGTGATGGGTACTTGGTATGTTGACTTTTGCGTAGACTCCCCGGCAACGGCGCCATAAATTCTTCTTGCTACCTCTTGAGCTTTGCGTTGGATTTCCTTGAAGAGGAAAGGATGATGCAGCAAAGTAAGCGTAAGTATTTCCCTCAGTTTTTGAGAACCAAGGTATCAATCCAAGAGGAGGCTACTGCGAGTCCCTCGTACCTACACAAAGCAAATAACTCCTCGCAACCAACGCAAATAGGGGTTGTCAATCCCTTCACGGTCACTTACGAGAGTGAGATCTGATAGAGATGATAGATAATATTTTTGGTATTTTTGGTATAAAGATGCAAAGTAAAATAAAAAGCAAAGTAAAAAAGCAAATGAAATAATAAAGTAATGGAAGATTAATATGATAGAGATAGACCCGGGGGCCATAGATTTCACTAGTGGCTTCTCTCAAGAGCATAAGTATTCTACGGTGGATGAACAAATTACTGTTGAGCAATTAACAGAACTGAGCATAGTTATGAGAATATCTAGGTATGATCATGTATATAGGTGTCACGTCCGAGACAAGTAGACCGACTCCTGCCTGCATCTACTACTATTACTCCACTCATCGACCTCTATCCAGCATGCATCTAGAGTATTAAGTTAATGAAAGCAGAGTAATGCCTTAAGCAAGATGACATGATGTAGAGGATAAATTCATGCAATATGATAAAAACCCATCTTGTTATCCTCGATGGCAACAATACAATCGTGCCTTGCTGCCCCTCATCCTTTGGGAAAGGACACATAAGATTGAACCCAAAGCTAAGCACTTCTCCCATTGAAAGAAAAACCAATCTAGTAGGCCAAACCAAACTGATAATTCGAAGAGACTTGCAAAGATAACCAATCATACATAAAAGAATTCAAAGAAGATTCAAATATTGTTCATAGATAATCTTGATCATGAACCCACAATTCATCGGTCTCAACAAACACACCGCAAAAAGAAGATTACATCAAATAGATCTCCACGAGAGAGGGGGAGAACATTGTATTGAGATCCAAAAAGAGAGAAGAAGCCATCTAGCTACTAACTATGGACCCGAAGGTCTGAGATAAACTACTCACACTTCATCGGAGTGGCTATGGTGATGATGTAGAAGCCCTCCGTGGTGGATTCCCCTTCCGGCGGAGCTCCGAAACAGGCCCCAAGATGGGATCTTGTGGGTACAGAAGGTTGCGGCGGTGGAATTAGGTTTTTGGCTCCGTCTCTTATCGTTTGGGGGTACATAGGTATATATAGGAGGAAGAAGTACGTCGGTGGAGTTTCGTGGGGCCCACGAGGGTGGGGGCGCGCCCTAGGGGGGTAGGCGCGCTCCCCTACCTCGTGCCAACCTCGTGGCTTTCTTGACGTAGGGTCCAAGTCTCCTGGGTCATATTCGGTGAGAAAATCACGTTCCCGAAGGTTTCATTCCGTTTGGACAATGTCTGATATTCCATTTCTTCGAAACACTGATATAGGCAAAAAACAGCAATTCTAGGCTGGGCCTCCGGTTAATAGGTTAGTCCCAAAAATAATATAAAAGTGGAAAATAAAGCCCAGTATGGTCCAAAACAGTAGATAATATAGCATGGAGCAATCAAAAATTTAGATACGTTGGAGACGTATCAGCCCCCTATATTGGAGTGTTTGAACCCCTCGTGCTATGGAGGTGGCCAATACCTCGATTATTGATAATCCGTACTGGGCGAGCGTCTTTATCTTGCCCATCAATTGACGGACTTCCGCGCTATCTTGCTCCTCGAGGCTCCGAGGGCGCCAGCTGTGGCGTTTCTTCAACGGAGCGTTTGAAAATTCTGGAAGACCCATTCGGATTGGATCAGGAAGAGCAACATCCTCAATATAGACCCATTCATAAGGCCACTCTTCGGACGCCTTCTTCGGCATGCCGGACAGGTATCCGGTCCCGGCGATATGCCATACCTCAGCACCGCCTACTTCGAATATCGATCCCTCTTGGTTGAGAGGGATGAGGCAGAATAGTTTCCTCCATAACTCAAAATGGGCCTCACAACCCAGGAATAGCTCACAAAGAGCAACGTAACCCGCGATGTGCAGGATGGAGGCAGGAGTGTGATTGTGCAGTTGGAGGCCGTAATACTCCAGAAGTCCTCGGAGGAAAGGGTGGATTGGAAATCCGACGCCTCTTAGCAAGTAGGGAATGAAGAACACTCGTTCCCCCCTGGACGGATTGGGGAAATTCTCCGCCTGAACCCCGCCGTTGAAGGAGGTCAATCCTGCTCGAACGGGGACTATATCCGCAGGGGGAAGAAATCCCTGTGTTTGCAGCTTCACCAGCTGGGATACGGAACATCTTTCCCGATCGCCTTTTTCAGGGCCGTGGGGGCGAGATGAAGAACTGGGAGCGATAGCCATCTTGGAGTGGTTACTCCTAGCAAGCTCTGAGGATTTTTCCGCTTGGTGTGGAATGGATCTGAGATCCCGTCTCTTTAAATAGACGCCTTTCTTACATGGCCGGGGTGTTATGTGCGAAAAATACCCTGACCTCTCGTATTCGCTCGACACGTGGAAGCTGGAGCCATGGATGCACAGAAGCCAATGTGTACGACATTAAATGGAAGGCAGAATATAGCTCTTTGAAGTCATCGGAGGAGGAACCCACCTTGCAATGCCGAAGACAATCTGCGTGCCAGACACATCTTCATTGAAAGCATGGTTCGGGGGCTACCGAGGGAGTCCTGGATAAGGGGTTCCTCGGGCGTCCGGCCCATGTGACGTGGGCCAGACTGATGGGCTATGAAGATACAAGACTGAAGACTCTCACCCGTATCCGTATGGGACTCTCCTTGGCATGGAGGGCAAGCCTGGTGTTCGGATATGAAGATTCCTTTCTCTGTAACCGACTTTGTACAACACTAGTCCCCTCCGTGTCTATATAAACTGGAGGGTTTAGTCCATAGAGGCAATCATAATCATACAGGCTAGACTTCTAGGGTTTCAGCCATTACGATCTCATGGTAGATCAACTCTTGTAATACTCATATTCATCAAGATCAATCAA
This sequence comes from Aegilops longissima, assembly GCA_021605205.1. Lineage (NCBI taxonomy): Eukaryota > Viridiplantae > Streptophyta > Magnoliopsida > Poales > Poaceae > Aegilops > Aegilops longissima. The sequence goes on from CM038681.1 coordinate 403,274,886, forward strand.
GCAGGAAGTAGGGTATTACCTCCATAGAGAGGGCCTGAACCTGGGAAAACATCGTGTCCCCTGTCTCCTGTTACCATCGACCTTAGACGCACAGTTCGGGACTCCCTACCCGAGATTCGCCGGTTTTAACACTAACAATAATGCCCTAGGTTCCTGGCATCTTCATCTTGAGGTATGCGTAGCGTGGTATTGCCATGAACTTGGCCAGAGCAGGTCGGCCAAGCAGCGCATATAAGGGCTCTCCAGGTCTACCACCTCAAACCAAATTGCTTCGGGACGAAAATGATTCTTGTCTCCGAAGAGGACATCTATCTTGATCTTGCCGATTGGTGAGCAGGAAAGGCCGGGTACAACGCCGTGGAAGACAGTCCGACTGGGCTGGAGCTGCTTCACTTTGATGCTCAACTTCTCCATGGTATCGCGGTAAAGGATGTTGATGCTGCTGCCACCATCAATTAGGACTCGGGAGAAACGAACAGCTCACCTCTCTGTTGCAAAGGTGGCATCCAATACCAGGGCATAGGAACCCGGAGAAGGCATCACCTTCGGGTGATCGGCACGGCTCCAGCTGATGGGCTTCTCAGACCATTGCATGTACTCTAGGACTTCAGAGGCGACAGCGTTGACTTCTTGGTGTTGCTAGTGCCGACTGCGCCTATCGTCAGTCTGGCTGGTGAAGACAACGTAAGCTCCGTGCTCTTCAGGGAATTTGTCTTGGATGGCGCCGACTGCTGGACGAGCCGCCGACTGCTGAGGAGGCGGAGCCAGCTGGCCAGCAGGCGGAGGAGGCAGTAGTCCTTCGCCCTTGGAGATTTGGGTGAGCCAGTGGCACTTCCGGGTGGTATGATTGGCCGGCTTCGCGCTGCTGTGGAACTTGCAGGGGGGCATCGAGGGTTTGCTCATAGGAAAAGGCAGGTAGCCAAGCCGGCTTGCCGCCCTTCTGACGCTTGGGTAAGGGTTGCCCCTCTGGTCGCTGGTCTTCGACTATTGCCACCTGACGGCTGGTGGAAGCCAGCATTTGGGCTTTGCGCTTGTTGTCGTTCTATTGTTGGCGTCGATTGGAGTAGCCAGCCGACGTTCTGGGAGCCGGGGGGAGCACCTTCCCAGAGGCATCCACCCGAAGCTCTGACTTCATGGAGGAGTCGGCAGTGGCGTACTTGTCTGCTATGATCAGCAGCTCGTCGAGTGTAGCCGGCTCATCGCAGAGGAGTCGGTGCTTGAGGAGTGTGCCTCCTCGGCACCCGACAGTGAAGTACTCTATGGCCTGCACCTCGTGCACACCCTCGCTGGAGTTGCGCAGTTCAGCCCACCGCATCTGGTAGTCGCGGGTGGACTCGTCAGGGCCTTGAATGCACAACGAGAGCTGGCGGGGCTTGGGCGGCCGCTTGTAGGTGCTGGTGCAGTTGCGGACGAAGACCTCGGTGAAATCTACCCAACTGTTGATGTTGCGGGGCTTCAAGTTGTTCAGCCACGTCCGGGCCGTGCCCTGGAGCATTAGTTGAACGTACTTCACCTCGACGCGCTTGTTGCCATTCGCTATGCTGACGGCCATGGAATAGTCAACCAGCCAATCTTCCGGCTTCACGGAACTGTTGTACTTGGGCATGTCTTGTGGGAGCGAGAACCCCTTGGGGAAGGGCTCGTCGCGGATGCGGGGGCCGAAGCAAGGCGGGCCCATCGTGTCTTCTTCTTCTAGCGCCTGGGATCGAGCAAGGCGGTCGATCCGGTGGCGGGCATCGTTCTCTCTGACTCCTTCTCGGCGGCCCAGCCGGTTGCCAAGTGTCAGGTGCTCTACAGGCGGCGGGAAGGCGCGCCTCTCCCTCCGCGGAGGAGGAGGCAGCGGATAGTCGTCTTGTCGTTCCACTGCTCGTGGGCGGCCGTCTTGGTTGCGCTCGATGGTGAGGCGTGTGCGGCTGCGGCTGGCAGCTGGCTATTTGTCTCGTCTGTTGCGGGCGCCGCCTGTTGGGGTCCGGGAGGTCGCTCCTTGATCTCGGTGAGGGGGCGGGTTCTCAACCCGCTGGCCGGGTCCTTCTGCGCGGCAGCCGACTTGTTGCTGCGCGGCAGCCGCATCAGTGAGCTACTGAACACGCTCCGTCATGCAGCGGCGCTTGTCGCCCTCGAGGTGGTCTAGCTCATCAGCTGCCGCTTGGGCAGCTCGTATGTTCTCCATGGGCGTGGCATAAACAGGGCGATCTACCCCGAATATGCTGGCGATAGCAGCACCGCACTGCCGGACCATGCCGATGCGGCTGGGCCCGCCAGCAGCCGGCATGCCGCCAACAGTGTGGTCGATCTCGCGCTAGTAAGCCTCTAAGAGGCGTCTCATGGTGCCCAACTTCTTGGCGCTTTCGACGTGTGAGATGTGGCGGGCTTCCAGTGTCTCGGCGTCGGCATCTCCTGCAATGGGTGCAGACAGATCTCGTAGCGCAGCCTCGAGCGGGTCTTGGGCGCCGCCACCAGAAGCTCCATCGTGGCTAATGACGAGCACCTCCGTGATGGTGCTTCCGCCGCTGTCGGCGCGAGGGAGTGGGTCATCGATGACCACCACATTGGTCGGGAAGGCGTCGAGGGATGCCGTGTCGGAGTCGACAAGCATCGGGTCGGTGGAGTCGATCGACTCCTGGTCGGAGGCGGGCTCGTTGGCGATGTCGAGCTTGCCAAGGAGGTCGACGAGGTAGCTCTCAGAACTGGCTGCGCCCGCGCCTGGCGCGGGCTCATCGGAGAGGCGTATCTCGCCAACAAGGTCAGCTAGGCCAGTCGCCGCGCAGGCGAGCTCTACGCCATGCAGCGCGTCGGCGCAAACGCCATAGGGCGTGCTGGGCTGGCTGCGCTCGCTTGGGAGGAACAAGGTTCCCATCCAGAATAGATCTCTGGACGACGGTGCACCTAGCCCCATGGTGGCCGCCAAATGTCGGGGGTTTGGTGCGACATATGCCAAAGGATGGCTTATCATGGTGGGAGCTAGTAAGACATCGCCGGTGCCTAGAAACGGGATGAGGCGTAGACACGAACGTCGGCGCACTTTACCCAGGTTCGGGGCTCTCCTAGGAGATAACACCCCTAGTCCTGCTCTGTGGTGTCTCCGCGTGATCACTAAATCAACAAGTAGCTACAAGTGCTCCTTGAGCAGTTTGCTAGAGGAAGAAGAAGGGCGAGGCTAGCTCTACTCCTCTCTCTACGTGGTGTGTATGATATCTCACGGGCTGAACCCTTTCCATGGGTGCCTTGGCGGGTTTATATAGGCCTACCCCCAGGGGTACAAATGTAATCTGGTCGGGTGTAGGACCCGGCTGTCAATGTCTATGGTCGCCGACTTCTCCGCCGGCAGCTGGGGCCCGCCACCTGGTGGGTCCTGCCAGCTGTCTCATACTTGGCCGACAGGCCGCGCCCGCCGCTTGCGGGTCTTGCCGGCTGCTTAGTACTGTAGTCGGCCTGCTGATGGTGCTTGCTTTGTCGGGGACGGCGTGGCTACAGTCCTGCCGCCTGGCGGGCGTTCACTGTAGCCATTCCCCGTCTCTTCTGATTAATGGCGCACAAACTTCAAGGGAGGGGAGGGCCGCCTGGTCAAGTGTCGGCCTTCCATTGAGCCGACTGGTCGGGGCTCGCCGCCCGGTGGCCTCTCATGGACAGGTGGGGCCTGTCATAAGTGGGCCGTACCAATAGCCCGTCGTGGGAGCATGGCCTTCTCTGCCATGGGTGATGTCAGAGACAGCGTGCATGATGCTGCGCCGGGCGAGATGTCCATGTCGCGCCGCTTGTGGCCATACCTACTGGATTCGGGAGTGGCGGGGCTGCCTTAGCCACGCCCCATCTTGTCGTGATTATGTGGGTGCAAACTTTGAGGGTACATGGGGCCGCCTGCTAAGAGCTGGCCTCTCTGGAGGCCGCCTACTAGGAGTCGGCCCGCTTCAAGTCTGCCTCCTGGAGTCCGCCAGCCTTCGGCAGCCGGCCGCTTGGACCAGTCGGCCTGCTGATGGTGCTTGCTTTGTCTTTGATGCTTGAGGGGCGCAGCCGGCCCCGATGTCTTGAAATACCATGGGGGGCTGATGAGGCTACCCGTGGTCATTTACTTCGACACAATGAGACCGAAAGGTCGAACGTGAATCATATAGTAGATATGATCGACATAGTGATGTTCACCATTGAAAGCTACTCCATCTCACGTGATGATCGGACATGGTTTAGTTGATATGGATCACATGATCATTTAGATGACTAGAGGGATGTCTATCTAAGTGGGAGTTCTTAAGTAATATGATTAATTGAACTTTAATTTATCATGAACTTAGTCCTGATAGTATTTGCATATCTGTGTTTTAGATCAATAAGCTCGTGTATAGCTTCCCTGTTTATTTTTTATATGTTCCTAGAGAAAAATAAGTTGAAAGATGATAGTAGCAATGATGCGAGACTAGGTCCGTGATCGAGGATTATCCTCATTGCTACGGAAGAATTATGTCCTTGATGCACCACTAGGTAGCGGACCTATTGCAGGAGCGGATCTGAGACATTATGAATGTTTGGCAAAGCTCGGTATGATGACTACTTGATAGTTTAGTGCACCATGCTTTACGGCTAAGAACCTGGACTTTCAAAACGTTTTGAATGCCACAGAACATATAAGATGTTCCAAGAGCTGAAATTTGTATTTCAGACTCATGCCCAAGTCGAGAGGTATGAGACCTTTGACAATTATTTTGCCTACAAGATGGAGGAGAATAGCTCAACCAGTGAGCATGTGCTCAAAATGTCTGAGTACTACAATCACTTGAATCAAGTGGGATTTAATCTTCCAGATAAGATAGCAATTGACAAAGTTCTCTAGTCACTATCACCAAGTTACAGAACTTCGTGATGAACTATAATATGTAAGGGATGACGAAAACGATTCTCGAGCTCTTTGCGATGCTGAAATCAGCGAAGGTAGAAGTCAAGAAAAGCATCAAGTGTTGATGGTTGACAAGACCACTAGTTTCAAGTAAAAGGCAAGAGAAAGAAAGGGATCTTCAAGAAGAATGCCATGCAAGTTGCCACTCCCATGAAGAAGCCCAAAGCTAGACCCAAGCCTGAAACTGAGTGCTTCTACTGCAAAGGAAATGGTCACTGGAAGTGGAACTGCCCTAGATACTTGGCGGATAAGAAGGATGGCAAAGTGAACATAGGTATATTTGATATACATGTTATTGATGTGTACTTTACTAGTGTTTATAGAAACCCCTCAGTATTTGATACTGGTTCAGTTGCTAAGAGTAGTAACTCGAAACGGGAATTGCAAAATAAACAAAGACTAGTTAAGGGTGAGGTGATGATGTGAGTTGGAAGTGATTCCAAGGTTGATAAGATCACCATCGCACACTCCCTTTACCTTCGGGATTAGTGTTGAACCTAAAATAAATGTTATTTGGTGTTTGCGTTGAGCATGAATATGAGTGGATCATGTTTATTGCAATACGGTTATTCATTTAAGTCAAAGAATAATTGTTGTTCTATTTACATGAATAAAACCTTCTATGGTCATACACTCAATATAAATGGTTTATTGAATCTCAATCATAGTAATACACATATTCATAATATTGAAGCCAAAAGATACAAAGTTAATAATGATAGTGCAACTTATATGTGGCACTGCCGTTTAGGTCATATTGGTGTAAAGCGCATGAAGAAACTCCATGCTGATGGACTTTTGGAATCACTTGATTATGAATCACTTGATGCTTGCGAACCATGCATCATGGGCAAGATGACTAAGACTCCGTTCTCTAGAACAATGGAGCGAGCAACTGACTTATTGGAAATAATACATACTGATGTATGCGGTCCGATGAGTGTTGAGGCTTGCAGCAGGTGTCGTTATTTTCTGACCTTCGCAGATGATTTGAGCAGATATGGGTATATCTACATGATGAAACATAAGTCTGAAACATTTGAAAACTTCAAAGAATTCCAGAGTGAAGTGGAAAATCATCATAACAAGAAAATAAAGTTTCTACGATCTGATCGTGGAGGTGAATATTTGAGTTATGAGTTTGATCTTCATTTTTAACAATGTGGAATAGTTTTGCAACTCATGCCACCTGGAACACCACAGCGTAATGGTGAGTTCGAACATCGTAACCGTACTTTATTAGATATGGTGCGATCTATGATGTCTCTTACCGATTTACCACTATCATTTTGGGGTTATGCATTAGAGACAATTGCATTCACGTTTATTGGGCACCATCTAAATCCGTTGAAACGACACCGTATGAACTATGGTTTAGCAAGAAACCTAAGCTGTCATTTCTTAAAATTTGGGGCTGCGATGCTTATGTGAAAAAGCTTCAACCTGATAAGCTCGAATCCAAATCGGAGAAATGTGTCTTCACAGGATACCCAAAGGAGACTGTTGGGTACACCTTCTATCATAGATCCGAAGGCAAGATATTCGTTGCTAAAGAATGGATCCTTTCTAGAGAAGGAGTTTTCTCTCGAAAGAAGTGAGTGGGAGGAAGGTAGAACTTGATGAGGTAATTGTACCTTTTCTCGAGTTGGCGAGTAGTTCATCACAGAAATCAGTTCCAGTGATGCCTACACCAATTAGTGAGGAAGTTAATGATGATGATCATGAAACTTCAGATCGAGTTACTACCGAACATCGTAGGTCAACTAGAGTATGTTCTGCACCAGAGTGGTACGATAATCCTGTTCTGGAAGTCATGTTACTAGAACATGACGAACCTGCGAACTATGAGGAAGCGATGATGTGCCCAGATTCCGCGAAATGGCTTGAGGCCATGAAATCTGAGATGGGATCCATGTATGAGAACAAAGTATGGACTTTGATTGACTTCCTGATGATCGGCAGGCCATTGAGAATAAATGGATCTTCAAGAGGAAGACGGACGCTGATAGTAGTGTTACTATCTACAAAGCTCGAATTGTCTCAAAAAAGTTTCCGACAAGTTCAAGGTGTTGACTATGATAATATTTTCTCACTCGTAGAGATGCTTAAGTCTGTCAGAATCATGTTAGCAATTGCCACATTTTATGAAATCTGGCAAATGGATGTCAAAACTACATTCCTTATTGGATTTCTTAAAGAAGAGTTGTATATGATGCAACAAGAAGTTTTCGTCAATCCTAAAGGTGCTAACAAAGTGTGCAAGCTCCAGCGATCCATCTATGGACTGGTGCAAGCATCTTGGAGTTGGAATATATTCTTTGATAAAGTGATCAAAGCATATGGTTTTATACAGACTTGCGGTGAAGCCTGTATTTACAAGAAAGTGAGTGGGAGCACTACAGCATTTCTGATAAGTATATGTCAATGACATATTGTTGATCGGAAATAATGTAGAATTTTCTGGAAAGCACAAAGGAGTGTTTGAAAGGAGTTTTTCAAAGAAAGACCTCGGTGAAGCTGCTTACATATTGAGCATCAAGATCTATAGAGATAGATCAAGATGCTTGATAAGTTTTTTCTATGAGTACATACCTTGACAGGATTTTGAATTAGTTCAAAATGGAACAGTCCAAGAAAGAGTTCTTGCCTTTGTTGCAAGGTGTGAAGTTGAGTAAAGACTCAAAACCCGTCCACGGCAGAAAATAGAAAGAGTATGAAAAGTCATTCCCTATGCCTCAGTCATAGTTTCTATAAAGTATGCTATGTTGTGTACCAGACCTATTGTGTACCTCACCATGAGAGGGTAGAATAGTGATCCAGGAGTGGATCACTGGACAACAGTCAAAATTATCCTTAGTGGAATAAGGATATGTTTCTCAGTTATGGAGGTGACAAAAGGTTCGTCGTAAAGGGTTACGTCGATGCAAGCTTTGACACTGATCCAGAAGACTCTAAGTCTCAATCTGGATGCATATTGAAAGTGGGAGAAATTAGCTAGAGTAGCTCTGTGCACAGCATTGTAGACATAGAAATTTGCAAAATACATACGGATCTGAATGTGGCAGACCCGTTGACTAAACTTCTCTCACAATCAAAACATGATCACACCTTAGTACTCTTTGGGTCTTAATCACATAGCGATGTGAACTAGATTATTGAATCTAGTAAACCCTTTGAGCATTGGTCACATGGCGATGTGAACTATAGAGTGTTAAATCACATGACGATGTGAACTATTGGTGTTAAATCACATGGCGATGTGAACTAGATTATTGACTCTAGTGCAAGTGGGAGACTGAAGGAAATATGCCCTAGAGGCAATAATAAAGATGTTATTTATATTTCCTTCTATCATGATAAATGTTTATTATTCATGCTAGAATTGTATTAACCGGAAACTTAGTACATGTGTGAATACATAGGCAAACAGAGTGTCCCTAGTATGCCTCTACTTAACTAGCTCATTAATCAAAGATGGTTAAGATTCCTAACCATAGACATGTGTTGTCATTTGATGAACAGGATCACATCATTAGAGAATGATGTGATCACTACAAAAAAATACACTTTCGTGATGATACGTGTTTGTCACAGTAGGTCACGTTTTCTGTCATGCATGTACATCCATGACAAATTTATGACAGAATCAAGATAGTCATACTGTCTTTGTCGTAGAAGTGTTCCATGACATTACCAAAATTATCATCACGGAATTGTCCACTTCCATGATGATAAATCGCGTCATAGAAGTGCTTTACGTCAAGGGTGACCGACACGTGGCATCCACCGTAGCGAACATTTGTTAAGCTATCGGGTCCGGTTTTGGATCCGATAACCCGTTAACAGCCCCGACCAATGGGGATTTTCCACGTGTAAACTCATCATTGGCTGGAGGAAACACGTGTCAGCTCACCATTGGGACAGACGTCATCCACTCATTGGACCCAAAGAGCCTATGATACGTCGACATGTGGCATGGCCCAATAGAGGCCCATTCCCGTGAAAAGGCCGGCCCGTTTGACTTGGTCAAAAGGTGGCGGGCCGGCCCACGGCAAGTCTGTTAACAGCCTGTTTGCATATAGCCCATTTACAGCCCGCTAACCCAGGGCCCATTTACGGCCTATCCGAATTAGGCCCAGTAGCGTTACCTGGGCCGTCCGATATAATTCCAGCCCGTTTTAACTTCCGGCCCATGTATGGCCCATGACGTCTTTTGGCCCATATGAGGCCCTTAGCCCGTGGTAAAACTGGCCCGTAATGAACAGTGTATCACTTTATACCCATTAACGGCCCATCCGTTGGGCCGTTTCCAGCCCATGTTATCTTTCGGCCTTCTTAGGGCCCATTTATTCTTGGGCTCATTTCCAGCATTCGTTTACTTTCGGCCCATTACTGTCATTTTCTGCTTGTGGGCCAAATACAACCCGTGGTTACAGCTGGCCCATTTGTGGCCCGTTAATATGTTGGGCCATTTTCATAGCGTCATCAAATACGGCCTATTAACGATGGCATGTTATGGTCGGCCCATGAATGGACGATTTTAACTCTAGCCCATTTACGGCCATAATGTGGTCTATTATTGGCCCATGTTTGGCCAACCGATCATACGGCCCGTAGAAGGCCCATTGATGATACGACCCGTAGAAGGCCCATTGTGTCTACGCCCCATAGAAGGCCCATTGTTTCTACGGCCCTTAGAAGGCCCATTGTTTCTGCGGCCCGTAGGAGGCCCATGTTAACTATAGTAAATATGTAGCCCATTTTTAATGTGGCCTAGTTTTAAAAATAGGTTATTCCGGCCACTAGCAAACCGCGGAAAAAGAACTGCACTGACTACAAGAAAACAAATAAACAAGACAACATAAATAAATAAGCAAGCAACTTATGCTAGGCTATCACGGCTATTACACATATTACATCCACTGGGCATCAAAGTTCGCCACAAGTGCAAATATAGGGAACAAAGCAGCATATAAGCGCATGACAAAACAAGTCGAGCTGAAACCACTTGAAGATCTCAAGAAACAATATCACAGGTACCCATAATCTTTGGCAAGATGCTTAGCAAGCTTATTAACTTTCTCTTGTTTGGCGCTTAAATCCTCCGGCAAGACTTTGTTGCACGAAAGTATGCATCTGAATTCTGCGAGGACTTCCTCGGTCCTTGACTTCTGTCGCATAACATCTTATCGATGTCTTTCAACTTGAAGTTGAGACTCAAGAAGCCGAACTGATTCGAGGCAGTGAGTCTGAAGAGCTGGTGCCGGCGATAGTAGCCGATAACTTCGAACACTACATCAAGACAGGACTTTGGGGTTGTCTCAGTGTCTTCAATATAGTTTTTATCAGCTTTCTTGGAGAACAAAAGGGATGTTCACTATCTTGAACCTGATCTGCATTACTTCCTTTACCATTGCATAACGGGGTACTCTTCTCCAATATTTTATCCGCGTTTTAAAGGAGAAACAAACAAACACATCACATGTTTACAATATAGTATATGAAACTCATTTTGGTAAACCAGTTCAGTAGTAAGGTGGACGGTATAACAGCATGAAACCAACATATAACTATGTAGTATGGTCACTGTATGGACTATATCATTCTAGTTTATGTTGCCAAATCAAGATAGATACAGTTCGAATCATATCTATTTAAGACAAAATAGCATAGACAGAATATAAGTGTGGGAAACTACATAGCAATAACAACACTTGTAATGTGCATGGCATGAGAACATAACTGTTTATTCAATTGAAACTGAAATCAACATAGAGCAAGTTACAACAGCAAACACATTAAAGAAAAAGGTTTAAAACATACTTGTTGCGCCATTGGAGTTTCAATTGCATCCTTCAAATTTGAAATTAGTTGGTATGAGTAAATACAATGATGCAAGAGCAAAGTAGTATGAACCATAGCTACGAAACCTGACACGAGAACAATTCTTCTTACGCTTTAGCGTTGACTTGGGGTTGGAGTGGTGGTCCTCATGCTTTGGGCACTGCAGTTGCCTTACTAACTGCTCGTGTTTGGGTGCTCTGTGGTGGAGATGGTCTTTGTGTCAGCGGAGGCTGGGTTACTATCTGCTGGGGTTGGGGTTAGAAGGGGTGTAGCTGGTTCTCTGTCCAACTTGGTAGGGGTACAATCTGCATGAGTCTGGGTTATGTGTGGTGGGGCTAGTTCTTGGGCAAGTACAACCGTGGTTCTATCTCCGTCGACAGGTAGCACGATCTTTTCTGAAGACCGTGTTTTTACTCCCACAGATACTGCCATCACCCCCTCCAATTGAAATGGCTGATAAACAAGAAAATTAATTGAATGTACAAACATTGTAAGATAGACAGGTGCAATGGATAGTAGGGAAGAAAACAGGGCATGAAATAATTCACATTTATGTTGTCTAACCAAACAGAATAGCAGGACATAATTTCAAATATATGATGGCTAATTAAACAGGATAGCATAACACAATTTCACATGTATGATGGCTAACTAAACAGGATAGAATGACATACTTCAAAATATGATGACTATGTAAATAGGATGACATGATATAACTATACGATGTGTCTATTAAAGTGGTTGGCAATAAATCACAAACATGCCGTCGATGGAAACATGATGGCATGATATAATTCACAGTTAGAATGACATAATTCAAAATATGATGACTATGTGAACAGGATGAGATGATATACCTATATTATGTCTTTAGAAATTGGGTTTGCATGCCCTAATTCAGATACATGTTGTCTATGTAAACATCATGGCATGATATAATTCAAATATATGATTTATATACTAGGAAGTGAGCAGAGGGCAATCTCATATATGATGTGTCAACTAAGGAGATGGCATTCAATATCGTGTATAGGATGTAAAAACTAAGCATTGCAATACAACATATGCATGATATGAGTAATATAACCCTGCCAAGTTTGAGCATACACCCAGGGGGATAATAGGACTGGTCATCTGGCTCTGAATCCTCCTCTGAAGAGCTATCTGTAACCAGCAACATATCTTCTTCACCAGGTAGCATTGCCTGCTCTGAAGACCTTGTTTTCACTCCAGATTTCTCCATCACCAATTCAAATGGCTGATGCACAGGAAGAGCTGTTGAATATACAAACATTGTCGACAAAAGCAATGAGAAATACAAAAAAAGGACGACATGATATAATTCACATATATGACGCTTGGCTAAACAGCATGGCATTGCATAATTCACATATATAATGCCTTGCAACAAGATAGCATTGCATAATTCACATATATAATGTCTTGCAAAAAGATGGCATTGCATAATTCACAAATATGGTAATTAGACACTAAACGGGTGGCATTCACACAAATCACGTCTAAACTAAGCAAATGACATAGCAATGCAAGATACCATACGCACGATATGAGCAACATAACCCTGCCAAGTTAGAGCATGCACCTCGGGGATAGGACTGGTCATCATCTCGAATCCTCCTTTGAGGAGCTATCCGTAACCAGCAAGATATGCGCTTCGTCAGATAGCATAGTCTGCTCTGAAGACCTTGTTTTCACTCCAGAATTTTCCATCACCGTGTCAAATGGCTGATGCACACGAAGAGTAGTTGAATGTACTAACATTGTTGACAAATGTAATACGTAACAAAAAAAGGATGGTCTGATATAATTCACATATAAGATGACTGGTTAAGCAGGATGGCATTGCAAAATTCACATCTATGATGCCTGGCTAAACAAGATGGCATTGCACCATTCACATAAACGATGAATAAACTAAACATATGGCATTCACACAAAGCATGTCTAAACTAAGCAGTTAACATATTTGATGTATAAAGTAAGCAATGCAAGGCACCATATGCATGATATAACCAACACCAGCATGCCAAGTTAGAGCGAAGACCTCATGGGGTAAATAGGAGTGGTCTTACATACGAATCCCCTCGAACAGTTATCTTCCTCTTGATTACGATCCGAATGGGTGGAGGGGGCTGCCTTTGCGCCCACCATGGGCGGCGTCGCATGAAATTTTATTGCCACGCAAGGCTCGTCTCTTTTTCTCTACATGTTCAGTTCCATTGTGTACAATAAGCTGACATGCATAGGAATAAAACATAGTAAGATTATGTAAGGAGTGCATGCACAAATCCAGAGTGATGGTAGCAAGCGTGGATAGACCCAAAACCAATGATAGCGGCGAGATAATAGCTTTAGTTAAAAATACAGATAATGGCTCCTTTAATGTTTGTTTGCACCCAACATGAAACACATAGTAGACACCGAGATTAACGGATAGTAGGCAGATAGTGCTGATTGCTGCCCCAATATGTACCCCACAACCATTTAAAACCTCAAGTTTCAGCATAAGTTTGGACCTGAGTCGGAGTCTAATAGGTGAACACGACGATAAAGTAGCATGTAATCATATTAAGCGATGCTATAAGCACACACGGAAGAGTGCAACCTCTCTTGCGGACCCGTGTAGTCCTCAAGGTCATCTGCTCAGTTGATGATGGTAATGCAGTTGTCGTGGCTGCCGGCGGAGGGGAAGAAGGTCTGAGGTGGCGAAAGACAGTCTGGAGAGCGGATCCCTGTTGTGGTGAACCCTTCCGTTGTTGGAGCAGCTGAGCTGGGGTGGAACACAGCACCGCAGGAGCAGGACAAACCACACAAGGTTTTCTTTGACACATATCTGTAACAGAAGTAATTGTGTAAGGGCTTGTTTGAATTTGAGGATTCTAACAATGCAGGGATAGGAAATAGACAAGAATAGGATAGGAATGCACGTGCAAACCAAAGAATTTAAAAACACAGGATTTTTGCCAATCTGGGTATTTGGTTCAAAAGAATTGGAAGATCACAGGATGCAAAGAAGCATGGTGAGATTAAGTCAAACCACAAGAAGTGTACAACCTCTTTGGTGAAGCCATGTCAATCTCAGCGTGATTGGATTGGCCGGTGAGGATGCTCCGGCTGACTTGGCTGTCGGAGGAGGGAAGAAGATCTTAGGCGTCTGGAGATGGAGCACGAGGTATCTGCTCATTGTGATGGAGGGTTTCGTTGTTGGAGCAGCTACGGTGAGTTGTGCGCCGAGGTGAAGCAGGACAAGAGAGACAACGTTAACTTTGAGTGGAATTCTAATAGCATCTCAATACATGACGTAAAATACATAACCACAAAGTGCTAGACGTATACATCAGCCGCTCATCTCTGAACTTAACTGTCAAAACTGAATTTAACTGTCGAAACTGAACTTAACTGTAGAAACTGAATTTTGTTGTCGAAACTGAATTTTACTGTCGAAACTGAACGCACTAGAGGTGAGGCTACATGTCAGTCGACTGACTTTTTCATCTCTAGTCAGTCAATTTTGCAACCGTTGGATACGAAATCAAGGGCCTGCAGTTCATCTTCAACCTCCACCCCCCTGAGCCGCCAGCCACCACCGGCTAAATAGCCGCCCCCCGCCGCCCGCGGCCGGCAGTGCGGCGCCCCAAAAACACTCCCCACCGCCGGTCCGCCGCCGCCCCGGCCATCTCTCTAGCCCCTCCCCCCCCCCCGTGCCGAGCTTTTCTCCGGCGATCCCCACGCCACCGCCCCACCACCAGCGGCGACCACCGCCCCCACCCTGAACCCTAAGATAGATAGTAGGGTACTTCTCGGCAAGCCCCCTCCCTGCTGCGGCTGGTTCTTCCTTAACTCAGTGAGCCCCCCACCCCTCGAAATCGGTGACCCAAAAGTCGATTCAGTCAACTAAAGTGTAGCTAAATCGAGCAGCATCGCAAGCAAGAGCAAGCGAGAGCAGCTTGAGCAAAGCAGACCAGGAAGGGGACCGAGAGCAAGAGCAGAGCAGCAGCGCGAGCGAGAGCTAAAGTAGCAGCAACTCCTACTGATGTGGACGTCTCCGCCGAGGGAGCGACGTAGTGGAGGAAGTGGCCGACGACACCGCGGTGGATGGAGCCACGCCATGTCGGCTCGGGACCGACCGCCGGCAGCACCGTTAGATCAAATCAAGAAGAAAATGCGGTGATTAGTGTACAACCTCTTTGGTGGCGCCGATTAGGCCGTAGCTTCATCTGAGGAAACGGTGATGCTGATGCTCTTCCGGTGGTGCGGTGAAGGCGGTGTGGGAATGGAGGTGGTGCGAAGGCGAGGGAACGTCGGGGCAGCTCCTGGAGGTCGAGGGCGGGGTGGCTGAACCGGCGGGACAACTAGATCGACAGCGGATCCTCATCGATGCGGTGGATGAGGATGTCGAGTGTTCTTGTGGACGGCGTCGTCGGGGAAGAGGCTCCGGCTGGGTGGCGGACGGAGGAGGTGTGGGGCTTCAGCGGGTTTTCCGGCCTCGGTGTATGAATGGGTGGGCGGATGGGATGGGAGTGGGGAACCATGGCTTAGGGGCGCGCTTGTCGAAATGTGGGGTAAATTCGAAAGTACCCCACCGATTTGAGGCGGTTCTTTCGGTTCAGGGTATCACGGGAATTTCATGTGTCGGGATTTCACAGGAGGTGGGAGTTTTCGCAGCGTTGTAATTTTGGAATAGCAAGGCACAGGTTGAGATGGAGGAGTTGCCGAACTGTGAGACAAAGATATATCTTAAATATTTCAGGCTAACAAAGCGCGGGTTGAAATTTTCGGACAAGCCTAACGTGTACTGTACCAAATCAATTCGCACTACAAATGTCATTCAAAACTTTGAATTCATGTTATGTTCAATTAGAATATTTTGCTACGTGTATATTGCATGCAACCTAGTACTCAAATGAACATTTTAGTGCATTCCAAACGTATATACTATCGCTTCAATATGAACTAAATTTGAATTCGTTCTCTATTTGAATAAGATCTACAATAATGATTGTTGTGAAGTCAAAGCGTTTGAATTCGTTTCTCTATTTTAGTAAGATCTACAATCATCATTATTGTCAAGTTAAACCATCGTTTGTGTATTATCTTCACAGCACACCACATGATTAGTCTCGAATTAAATATGAACTATGTGTACTATATGAACTCGAACTCGATTTTTTGAATCCACTTTTTGTTGATTTCAAATCATAGTACATTTCAAGCTCTAGCTAGATCTTCACAAACTAAACCATGTCTCATATGTATAATTAGTTTATCACATTATGTATGGTGCCCCGCCCCCTACGCCAACAAGTATTTAGATGTGAGATGCAAACACCACACATTACCACAAATTCAAATAAAATGTGAGAATGTTCGATATATAGTATTGTTTAGATTGTTCGATATTTAGTTGTAAGCTGTAAACACCACAGATTATCAAAAATTAAAATAAAATGTGAGATTGTTGGATGTATAGTATGGTTTAGATTGTTCGACATTTAGCTGTGAGTTGCAGACGCCATGCATTATCACATTATGGTATAACATGTGCAAAACCACAACACGTGTATCACCGCTATATTCATGCATGCATATGTTTAAAACACTATGATCTCCTATTCAAATATATGAATCCACTTTCATATCAAATTATGATGTTTGTTAGTCTCTTACACCCACACAATCCTCTGACCTTTGTAGCTACCACTAACTTTCTCTCGTGCATGCACATGCCCTCCTCGCCCTCCCCCTCCCTCAGCATTCTATCCATAGCGCACATTCATTTTTTTTCTTTAGGTCGTTCTCCCACAGTCTCCACAACTCCTTTCCGACACACACCGATCGATAAACCTCTCCAGCGATGTCTGCCTACAACATACACACGCACCTTCAATCTCCTCCTTTATGTGTCCTTGCCTCATGTCTCTCATACGGTCCCACACACGTGTAAACTCTCGCCCCTGTTTTCATCGATCTCACAATTGCACACTCCTCCCCCTATCTAGCTAGTAGCTGGGCCTCTCGCACCATCTCCTAGCTCCATTTTCTCTGTATATCCATCTCGCCGGGCCTTATTTGCCTCTAACAAATGGACGTACACCGACCGATCTCCCGCTATACATATAGCTAGCTAGGTCCTTATAACTCGTTTTCCCCACGCGTCGATCGATCTACCTCATTAGTTATGTCTCTCCCTTCCTCCGACAAACAACAATTGATCTACCGATCTAGTTAGGTTTGCTTACCAAACACATGGTTTCCCTTCATCATCCATGGATGTGTCCCGATAGATCTATCACGCACAGGCACACATAGAAACACATCCCCACTCTTATTGATAATATTGCAGTTCCACCCTCAGTTTGTCTAGTAGGCCTCTCCCACCATCTTCAAGAAGCAACTCCATCACCCATCCAGCACTCTACCCCTCTCCCTCCCTCTCTCTTTCCTCTCTCTCTCTCTGTCCCATCCTATTTCCCGTCCTTCAGTTATGTATGGATGTCGACCAATCTCCCTCAAGACATAGCTCGGTCTCTCCTTCTCAACACATATACGAGTCATTCTACCTCTATAGATACATCGAGCGCTCTAGTCATGTCTCCCTTCCACACACAAACTTGACCTGTGCCCTCTGACGTTCTGGTAGCTAGGTCAGTCGCCCTATATCTTTGACTTGTACAGACACACAATTTCGATGGCTCTCTTCATCAATCTTGCACCCACCCACTTGATCCTCTCTTCGACTCTATCGATATCTATGACCCCTCCCTCTCTTCTCGTGGATCGCCCGACCCTCTATATATGATATGGATAGGTCTCCATTTCACACACATTGCATGCAAAATTTTGTTTGAGATGTCATCGACACATATTCCCACAAATACATTCACGAAATCAACCTCCCCCCCAAAACAAAAAACACTCACGAATGCACAAGCCATTTGTCTAGGTTTGTATCTCTCAAACACACCCACGTAGGTGGGGGACGTGCACGGAGAGAAGAGGTGCACGCACGGCGCATGTACTCCCGTCTCTTTCCCAACCACACCCGCGCGGGTACACGGTGGAGCTCATTTATGTATGAAAAGGTAGCCCACGTGGTAACTTGACATGTGTACTGGTTGTCCACTAGATGTAGGGAGGATCATCTACCACGGGTGAACAAACAAATTGCGACTTGACGCGTTATGTTAAAAAAGAGGCAAACCATGTGGGGCCTACCTTAGAGGCAAGGCTCTATCCACTGGAGTACTTTTGATGTGTCCCGTCAACTCGCAGAGTGAGGAGAAGCTTGCTTAGTACGCCATCTCCCCCGCCCACGGGCGCGGTGGCTCGCAGGATGAGGTGAAGATTGCTTACTACGCCTTACGCTCGCTCCCTCGCCCACGTGCGCGGTGGCTCGCAGGACGAGGAGAAAATTTTACTAGTACTCCCTCAGTTTACTCCTCGTCCCTACTACCTTGGTTAGAGAGATTATCATATTGTTTGGAATATATGTCCTTTAGTAGATTTCAATATGAACTACTAGTACATACTCCAAACACTGATGTATATAGACATATTTTAGAGTGTAGATTCACTCATTTTGCTCCGTATGTAGTCCATATTGAAACGGACGTAATAGTACGCACTCTCCCTCGCCCCTCGACCCTCACCACGCGGTGGACGTGCAGCAATTCATTCGGTCTCATATAGCCAGAATGATATATACTGCAGTACCATTATTGCTCGACTTCCCAAAGAGGCGAAGAGCCAATCGCAAGGTTAATAGTTTGGAGATGCCAAGCGCAAGGTTTATAGGAGAACGAGTAGTAGGTGCCGCGTCATTTATAAATAAAGTTTTTTTTCTTCAGTGGCACGTACGTAATATAAATATGAACAAACACCCTCTAATAATGCCGCTGGAAAATTGATGCAATGCCACAGTTAAAAGCAAATTACATGTTTAACAAATTTTATTGTTAATATAATCTCTCTATTAATATAAATCAATGCCACCGTCTGAGAAATGCTACTGTCTTGCTTTCTTTCCCATTTAGATAAGGTAGATGCTTCTTTTTGTTGGCTTCTGTGTCATCCACCGTTATTGGCCACTAGTTGTTTCCTTTGCACCTCTGTGTAAACAGGGTTATCTACTTCACCTCGTTGCCATTGTGACCTTTTGTTGCACTGCTCAAAACACTTTTGTTTTAAGTGTGTTTTGTGCAGTTCAACCAGAATGTCACACCGACAACGTTGCTTGATTGCCTAATCTTCAGTGGAACTGCACAAGAGGAGATCTTACTTCCTATCCGTGTTGGCAAATTTGGTTCAGATCTTCTTATTGTGAGTTGTTTGAATTCCGCATCATGAGAGGTCAGTACTAGCCTTCTTTCACATGATTCTGTAGTGTGCTTTCATATGTTGTGCTACTTGTACGGTAATGTTGCTTGATTTTAGTGAACTGCACAAATGGAGACAAGACTTCCAATCTGTATGTGCACCGTAATATCCCATTGAGGTAAGATAAGGGTATTTCACAACTATTGGCCTGTATTTTGCCACTTTCATCAGAAAATTAATGTCATTGTTTAGTGCTATACTTGTGCAACCTAATTTACATGCCAAATCTTACATTGAAGGCGAAGCTTGTCTGTTATTGAACCAAGTGATGAAGGGGAAGAACAAGCGGAAGAAAAACAAAAATCAACTCCTGGTGATGTAATGAAGCACTGGAACTGTGTTGACTGAAGTGATGATATAGTTTCGCATCTTAATTTATTGCTATGACTAGAACGAGCAATTGTTTTGCCACTGATTTGATGCCACTCTTAATGTAATACGTAATTATCTCTACTTGTGCAAACAGGGATCTTCTTTGAAGATACCATATATTTTAGTGGAACTGCACAAGAAGATGTTGGAAACATTAATCTAATCAAGGAGTATATAGTAAGCATGGTCACCATAGTAGATAGCAACAGATGGTTCCGGAGAAGTGCTTCATCTGTATGCTCTACACAATAAGCCTCCTGACAAAGGTTGGTACTCGCCCACTGATTTCATCCATATGATTGAGATTTGTCATCTCTATTGGTGTTGTGCTCTTGTTTGAATACCGTCATCAAAAGTGGTATTGTCCTTGAGAAGTGCTTCATCGTGTTGTTTTAAATATTTCCTTTCCTTTTATTCGAGCAAACAGGGATGCTAGCATTTAGTTATCCTCTTGCCTTTGCACAATAGGATCATCCTCCTCTGAAGAAGAATATGGAGTATGTGAAGTGACTAGTTCTGATTATGCCAGGATGAAGAAGCCATGTCTATCTTCTCATCAGAAGGAGCAGTTGAAGGATGGTTACATTACCCCCCACAAGACCAAACTAACTTCAGCTCGGAAGGGTGACAAATCTCCATTTCTTTGTGATCTTGTGAGTACAATGTTGTTCTAGGATTCTTTCCAGTGAGTTCCATTTTTGTAAAAGTGTGCTCTACATGGACCATGTAGGTGCCTATTTAAACTGTCAATTCATAACACGGTTGCTTTATACTAATCACTTTTATTGTATTTGTGCAAACAGGGGTGCTCAGCTTGATTTCAATGGGAACTGCACAAAATGTTCATGAATACATCGAATCATTCATTTCCACCACAAGAAAGGAGGTGCCGATAAGTTCAAGGCGTTGCAACATATAAGGGCGGAATCATACAAGCTACTGCGCGAATTTGGTTGATTTTGGTGGGCTGCACAAAAGAATAGCTGGTTTATTTGCACGAGGTGCCATGTCAATGTCTGAACTAATGGCAAACCCTGCCAATTCCACAATCGTAAGCATTTGATATTTTGGAATGGGAAAACCTTGTCAAATTTTGCTCATTGATTTTAGCAAGAAGACATGCGTTTGATATTTTCGAATGGGACGCCCTTTGCTATCAGCAGCGTCAATCCATTTTTCTTTATTCTTTAGTTGTGAATCACTGAGAGGCATAATCATCGATTGTTTTGAATGTTCTCTGTGACATGTGAATCGCTGTGATTGCAATGTCAACTGAAGTGCTCAAGTTCTCTAGCAAATGACTGTATCTCATGAGCTTGCTCAACCACGGAATGCTCTTCAATCATCCTGTAATCATAGAATTGCCCCATGATGTACAGCTTAGTGCCAGCGACCGGAAGGTAGCATCGGTGGCCTTACTTGGACCCGAGCAGCGGCGACCTACCGTGTTCTACTCTTCCTCGTTTTCAGTGTGGCGCGGCCTCGTTGGTAGCGGGGCGGGGCCTTGGCGGAGCCGGCGATGTCCTCTGTCTCGTTGCCGGTGGGCGGCGCCTCGGCGGAGCGGGGGAAAATCCCACCCCTCGTTGCTGGCAGGGTGGGGCCTCGGCGGAGCCGGTGGTGTCCTCTGCCTCGTTGTTGGCGCCACGGGGCCTCGGCGGAGCAGGGCCTCGTCGACGCGAGCGGAGCGGGGACTCGTCGGAGTCGGCAATCTCCTCTGCCTCGTCCTCGGTCTCGCCAAACAACGCCTCGGCCGCTTCATTGCCCTCTTTGTAGGTGGCCGCAGCCTCCGCCACCCGCATGCGGTACCGCCAGCGCTCGAGGCGGCCCTCGCGGGCGGAGTGGTACGAGTCGAGCAGCGCCTCCTGCTCCGCCCGCTCCGTGGCGATCTGCTCCTCCGCCTGCAGGTGCTCCTGGAGGAGATGGTGGTTGTAGGCGGCATAGGCTGCGCCTCCCGGAACTGCTCCTCGTGCTTCTGCCTCACCTTGTCCATATATTGGGCACATGCCTCGCCGATGGTCATGGTGCAATGCACCGGCGAGGATGGCGCGGAGGAGGGGGTTGGCGCCGGATCATCGACTACCCTGTTCTCGATTGGGACGTCGTTGTCCTCCGGCTGCCTGCCGGCCAGCCGTTCGGCGGCAATGGCTGCCATCTCCTTGTGGTCCGTCGTCCGCCCGTCCCGAAGAGCACTGGAGCACGAGGAAGCCATGGTCGGCAGTAGTGGTGTGGACAGGAGAATAGGAACGGATGCGGATGACTGCGGCTATGGCCGGTGCAGCAGCTTATATAGCAATGGTGGGCGGCGGAGGGATGGACATGTGGTGCCGGAGTAGCCGCCTTGGCACCGCGTATCATTAATGTGGGCTGCAGAAGGACGACGGACGGCACTTGTGTCGTTCGAAGGCGGAGCAATCGCATTCACCGGGAAGCGGGGCGGGCGGCGCTGACCGTTTTGGGCGAAAAGCACGCGCAGGCGAGGGAGGCGGTTTGGGTGGGCCAGGGCAGTCAGACTCGTGCTTGGCAGCGGGTCGGTCCAGCAGCCGGACATGCTGGCTTGCCAGCTACCTCGCTGGTGGCGGCGACAATCGACGATGGGCGTAGCTTCCGACCGATGGCCAGCGCCTTTGTCCAAGCGGTTCATGTCGTGTTCACCATAGAGAAGGTGCGGCCGCGCCGACGCCCTAATGGCGGAAGAGCTACCGGCCGCAGGGAGGACTGTGCTGCAACCCCCGTCTCCTCAACGAGCACCGGTGAACAAGCGAACGACAATGCCGTCGCAGACATGTGGCCCTATGATCCTGGCTTACCAAATGAGCAGCGGGCACTATATCAGACCATCCGTAGGGCTCGGTGAGGGAGTCCTGGATTACGGGGTCCTCGGACAGCCGGACTATATACTTTGGCCGGACTGTTGGATTATGAAGATACAAGATTGAAGACTTCTTCCCGTGTCCAGGTAGGACTCTCCTTTGCGTGGAAGGCAAGCAGCAATTCGGATATGTAGATCTCCTCCTTGTAACCAACTCGTGTAACCCTAGCCCCTCCGGTGTCTATATAAACCGGAGGGTTTAGTCCGTATGACAAGAACAATCATAATCATAGGCTAGCTCCTAGGGTTTAGCCTCTACGATCTCGTGGTAGATCAACTCTTGTAATACTCATATCATCAAGATCAATCAAGCAGGAAGTAGGGTATTACCTCCATCGAGAGGGCCCGGACCTGGGTAAACATTGTGTCCCCCGCCTCCTGTTACCATCCGCCTTAGACGCACAGTTCGGGACCCCCTACCCGAGATTCGCCAGTTTTGACACCGACATTGGTGCTTTCATTGAGAGTTCCACTGTTCATCACGATAAGGCTTGATGGCTCATCTTGTTGTCAAGGACAACATTACCTCGAGGGGAGCCCTGGCTGTAGGCCAAACTCTCCGACTAGGCGGCTTCGTTATGACCGCCTGTTCGGCCATCGCGCCGACGATGACCGTCATCAAAAACAGCCTCCACGTCGGCTCGGGATTCGCCGAGCAGATGGATCCAATAGAGCACTCTTCCTTGAATGATCTCTTGGATCGCATCGCTTCCCTGGGAGTCACTATGGACTATGATCGGATCAGGCTTAAACCCGACCAAAGGGAGATTAACTCTTCGCCGGTCACCCATCAGATAGCGGTGGTGGAGGAGAAATGTAGTGATTCTTCCTCTATTTTGAGGACAAACTATGTCCGAATTCCCGAGCTCTCCGAGCCGGATACCCGTCCACGGGAGGACATGGCCCAAGCTTCTAACCTAGAATCAGACAGCAGGCCAGAACTATTGGGCAACATGCCGGAGCCCGAACTGCTAAGCTCGGAAACTCCTCCGCCCCTGGGTCTCAGATTGGGTCAGGGTTTGGACCTAAATCTACCCACCCACCCAGACATAAGTGATCTTTCCCACATTAGACAAGAGCCCCAAGAGACAGTACATCACTATTGGGCCAGATTCCTCCTTGTAATGAGCAAGGTCAAGGACTGTCGCGAGGAAGATGCAATTTCATTATTTTGCAAAAAATGCACGGACAAGGGAATTCTCAACGCCATAAGTCGCCGTGACATAGCACACTTCGCTGACTTGGCAGCCATAGTACAGAAGTACTCTGCGATGGAAAGCACCTGGAAAACCCAAACAAAATTCTGGGATCCTTCGGCTCTCACTAAACCCCCCGTCCGAACTAAAAGGGTGTACTCACGTAAGTCACCCGATCTAATTACAAAGAAACCAAAGCCCACTACAGGGCATGGAACTGTATTGGAAGGATGGCTCAATGGGCCTTGCAAAATTCACAGTACACCAAATACCATGCCAACACACAGCCTTAGAGCATGTTGGATACTACAGCAGGTGGCCAAGAGCAGCGAGGATCTCCTCATCAACAACACCACAGAGCACCATCCCGTGGAAAACAACAATACAGTGTTGACAGTCTTCGAGACCTTCGCCTCAAATAATAGGCGCAAGAGAGAACTCCGCAGCCTTACCGAAGTCTGTCACGTTGCAGCAATAAATCCATGGAGCGATACGGCCATAACCTTCAATGCCAGTGACGAACCTCAATTCCGAACAGCCCGAGCACCAGCCGCCTTGGTCCTTAGTCCAATTGTGGACGGCTTCCGGCTTACTAAAGTGCTCAGGGACTGTGGCAACAGATTAAACCTCATCTATGAGGAGACTCTTCGAAAAATGGAAATAGACAAGAGCCGCATTGAGGAAAGTAGCATGACCTTCAGAGGAATCATCCCTAGTCGGGAGGCACGATGTGCGGGAAAAATCACACTAGATGTGGTATTCGGCACACCGGAGAATTATAGGTCCGAAGAAATCACATTCCAAGTGGCCCCTTTCAGTAGAGGATACCACGCCCTTTTAGGGCGGGAGGCATTCACGATCTTCCAAGCTATACCCCATTACGGGTACATGAAGCTCAAAATGCCTGGGCCCAATGGAATCATCACTCTAGCTAGTGATCCGGACATAGCACTCAGCGCAGAAAATAAAACCGCCACACTGGCCCTCGAGGTGTTATCCGAAGCCCTTGCGGCCGAAGAACTAACTACGCTGCGCTCCACAGTGGACAGGGACGACGTGATACTCTACCAAAGACCCAAGTCCACCTCTTTTAAACCAGCGGACGAAATAGTCAAATTCCAGGTCCACCCAACGGACCCTACAAAAACAGCGTCCGTCGGGGCACAGCTGAACCCCACAACAGACGCCGCACTGCGGGAGTTCTTGCGCGAGAATTGGGATATATTCGCCTGGCATCCTTCAGACATGCCAGGAATCTCACGCAGGCTGTCCGAGCACAACCTTAACATTCTAAAGGGGTTCAAGCCGGTCAAGCAGACTCTCCGGCGTTTCTCTGAGCCTAAGCGACAAGCCATGGGAGAAGAGCTAGCCAAGTTACTCGAGGCCGGATTCATTAGAGAAATAAAACATCCGGACTGGCTAGCAAACCTGGTGATGGTACCAAAGAAGGACAAATCCTGGCGCCTATGTGTCGATTTCAAGGACCTTAACAAGGCTTGCTCCAAGGATCCCTTCCCCCTCCCCCGCATCGATCAAATTATCGACGCTACCGCAGGACACGACTCATTATGTTTCCTTGACGCATACTCCGGATACCATCAAATTAAGATGGCGGAGTCCGATGAAGCCGCAACAGCATTTATCATTCCATACGGCCCCTTCTGCTTTAACACCATGCCTTTCGGGCTAAAAAACGTGGGTGCAACCTATCATCGCATGATTCAGACATGCCTGGAAACACAAATCGGCAAAACAGTGAAGGCATACGTAGATGATGTGGTCATCAAAACTAGACACATCGAATCCTTAATAGACGACTTGAGGCTTACGTTCGACAATCTCCGAACATATGACATTAAGCTCATTCCGGAAAAATGTGTTTACGGCGTGCCCGCCGGAAATCTCTTGGGCTTCATCATTTCCAATAGAGGAATTGAAGCAAATCCGGCTAAAATTCGAGCTTTGTCACAGTTGGCTATCCCAACAGACCTCAAGAAATCCAGAAATTAACTGGATGTGTGGCTGCCTTAAGCCGCTTTATCTCCCGCTTGGGAGAAAAGGCACTACCTCTTTATCGCCTTCTTCGACGCACTGAACACTTCGAGTGGACGGATGCGGCCACGGCCGGATTGGAAGAAATAAAAGCCATCTTGGCCGCGCCAAATGTCGGCGAACCAATGCTATTACACATAGCGGCAACACACCAAGTTGTAAGCGCAGTGCTCGTCGTCAAACGAGAGACGGACGGACATAAGTTCCCGCTTCAAAAGCCGGTATACAACGTATCCACTGTCCTCACTCCATGCAAATCACGGTACCCACGTTATCAAAAGATAGCATATGCGGTCTTCATGGCATCCCGGAAACTACGACACTGCTTTCAAGAGTGTTCAATTACGGTGTCCTCCGAAGTACCACTCAACGACATAATAAATAGCCGCTATGCCACGGGCCGGATTGCTAAATGGGCTATCGAGCTCCTCCCGTTCGACATAACATACAAACCACGGCGAGCCATTAAGTCACAAGTACTGGCTGATTTCGTCACCGAATGGACGGAAGCCGAACTCCCTAAAGAGTACGGCGCGTACTCTAATTGGATCATGCACTTTGACGGCTCTAAGATGCTGGCTGGTCTGGGGGCAGGCGTCATCCTGACATCCCCACCGGAGATACAGTCCAATACGTACTCCAAATATTATACACAGACTCCAACAATGCAGCAGAATATGAGGCCCTGTTGCATGGTCTCCAGATGGCATCCTCCATGGGCATTCAACGCCTAGAGGTGTGTGGGGATTTGAATCTCACAATATCTCAAATAAATGGAGACTTTGACGCCAAGGATCCAAAAATTGCGGCATACCGGAACGCCGTCCTAAAAATTTTAACTCGGTTCGAGGGGCTCGAATTCCACCATGTGGCCCGAGAAAACAATCAAGCGGCGGATATCCTCACACGCATCGGCACTAAGCGCGACCCTCTCCCACCTAATATCTTCTTGGAAAGGCTGTTTAAGCCATCCGTGGTTTGGGAAGGGGAGATCGGCAACAACAGTCCGGATCCGGCCACAACGCCAGATCCCGAACACTTTTACGTAATCGGAGGCTCTGGCACCGAAATAACACCTTCGGCCCAAGTGATTATGGATGTCATCGCCCCGTGGACAGAACCCTTCTTGGCTTACCTAACTAGGCAATAACTCCCTGAGGACCCAAACGAGGCACAATGCATTGTGCGGCGGTCTAAAGCCTACAAGGTCCATGAGGGAGAGCTTTATAAGAAAAGCGCTACAGGAGTACTTCAAAGGTGCATCTTCGAAGAGGAAGGACGACAACTTTTGGCAGAAATTCATGCTGGACTTGGCGGCCACCACGCCGCAGCTTGGGCCCTTGTAAGCAAGGCCTTCCGTACAGGTTTTTACTGGCCGACGGCCCGAGACGCACAGGACCTCGTCCAACGTTGCGTCGGTTGCCAGCTTTTTGCAAACCAAAGCCATATGCCACCTACCGCTCTCCAAACAATCCCCATTACTTGGCCCTTTGCGGTCTGGGGGCTTGATATGGTCGGACCCCTCAAAGGGGGAAGCCATAAGAAAAAATACCTATTGGTCATGGTGGATAAATTCACCAAGTGGAGAGAAGACAAACCAGTTAAAACGGCCGAGTCCGGACCAGTGATAGACTTCATATCCGGGGTTGTACACCGTTACGGCATCCCCCACAGCATCATCACCGATAACGGCTCGAACTTTACAGCCGATGAGGTAAAAACTTGGTGCAGCAGCATGGGCATTAAGCTCGATTATGCCTCTGTATATCACCCTCAAACTAACGGTCAAGTCGAGCGAGCAAATGGTCTTATCATGAGCGGCGTTAAAGCCAGATTAGTGCGATCCTTGAAGGAATCAGATACGCACTGGGTCAAGGAGCTCGACTCCGTACTATGGGGGCTGCGGACCACGCCGAACCACACTACCGGATACACACCGTTTTTTATGGTGTACGGCGCAGAGGCGGTACTGCCCTGCGACATCATTCATGACTCACCTCGAGTGCGCATGTACGAAGAGAAAGAAGCCGAGCTTGATCGACAGGATAGTGTGGACGCCCTCGAGGAGGAGCGTGACGTGGCAAAAGCCCGCTCCGCATTCTATCAGCAACAGGCTCGACGGTATCAAAGCAGAGAAGTACGGGCCAAAATTATAACGTTGGCGAACTCATTCTACGCCTACCAGAGAAGAAAAAGGACAAGCTCAAGCCCAAATGGGAAGGTCCCTTCATTATTGACAAAGTTCTGACCGGTGGAGCGTACCGTCTGCGGGATGCATCGGACAATCGACTCGAGCCAACCCATGGAACGCGGCCAGACTCCGAAGGTTTTACGCCTAGTGCCGGACTCTCTGTTCGTCTCCTTACCTCCGTCAATTTTTAATATATATATCTGTTATCTGTCTTTTCTTTGTTTCTTTTCTCTCTTTTTCTTCACGGCCTTAAAAGGTTAAAATGTGTCTTGACTACACAATCCTGATGCGCTAGGCGTGCTCACTGTACCTGGGGGCTTCCTATACAGAAGTTTAATATAACTATGTTCCGGGCTCTAGGCCCCCCGCACATGTGTTACTTTTCCACATGTACCTTTTCTTCGCCATTATATGCATCGATATGACTTAAGTTTTGGCCAAGCTGGGTTGCCTGGCTCTTGTGTTTATGCCCTACGTTCCTGTTAATTCGGCTAGGGCATAAGGGGAGCACCTCTGCGACTGTTACTGCCGGGTCAGCCGGATGTGTACCTCAGACTGGGTGAAGCCTAAAGCTAGCATTCTTAAGGGAATATTCGGTCGGTGAACAAAAGATGACTTTTACTTATTTCAATAAATGCCCCCAGATGTTTATATCCTGCATCTCTTTCCGCATTTCGGACATGCACATTAATGCATGCGTACCCAGGGAAAGGAACCCTTAACGGAATTATTCTCCCTGGAAGATGTTTCTTACTATCCATGTAATATAACATAGCTAGTTGGGTACTTGTCTGTTCAAGCACTTATGATCCCTATGCCTGGTTTCCAACGCGTACCCCGGTTTTTACATAACTGAGCGGGTATTCGGATACACTCCAGACTGTCGGGTCCGGAGGTCAAAGCGAAAAGGTCCGCCATGACAAATGATTTAAAATTCGGCTAGGGATAATATATGTCACTTGAAGTACACAGTCACTTAGACTGACTAAATTCTTCTTCTATACCATCCAACAGGCTATCTAGCCTACAATCCTGTTGGGAATACTTTGCGGCTAATTTCACCTGGTCATACACCAAACTGACGAGTATCTCTTTCCCATCAGACCCCACAAGTCCGACCTCGGCCATGTGGTTCGGGTTAGCCTTGGTATATCGAGTCTTCACCATGGCCCAGGCTTCCCTTGCACCTTGTTGGCAGGCAGATATCTTCCATAAGCGGAAGTGCCGCCGCGCTCCCTTGAGCATCTCTACAAGCTCTCCCATGCCTCCTGGCAGGGTGGCGGAGGGCCACAAGGCTTGGGCAATGCCCTGCATCACCTACCGAACTTGTTCGTGCAGTTGTGAGAGCTCTGAAGATCACCCGCAGACCCGGGCATCTCCTCTGCGGGATGACCCGTCAGCATACTTACAGATGTAACTCTGTTAGCCAATTTCTTCGCCGAACTCTATGAAAGTTCGTTCAAGCACTTACTAAAAATGTCGCGTCAAAGCCTCTTATTCTCCTTTACGGAGTCAGCAAGCTGGCCCCGAACATCTTTCAGTTCAACACTCGGCCAGGTATTGGCATCTTGGAGATCGTTTTTCTCCCGCCTAAGCTGCGTAAGCACGCGCTTGCCAGCCTTTAACTGTCGTTGAGCATGTTGCCCATCTGCTTGCACAACCTCCGGATTCACACTGGGATCATCTGCAGAATCTTTCGTTAAATTTGCATGCATGCCGCATACTAACCGGTACATGTCATTCTTTTTGATAGAAACAAGTGTTACCAGATGGGGCCTTCTCGGACTCCGTCATTGCGGCAACTGCGGCCCGTAGCTGGGCTTTGCTCTCCTCGAGCTCCTAAGACAACTATGTATTCTTCTCTGTAAGAACCTACGCAAATAATTATCCTTAAATCAGTTGTGTCAACTGTTTCAAGTCTCAGGGGCTACTGATATACATAATTATCAGATTTTCTTACCCGTATATCCTTTACATACTGGTTCGTGGCTCTGGTAAGACCATTTTGAGCAGCTCGGATATATGCCTCTCCTAAGTTGAAGGCATCGAACGCCTCTTCAGAGAAACAGGGGTCGCGAAGTACGGCCCGGCGACGCCTGTTATTCATGGCACTCTCCACTTCGGAATTCGTAGCGGATAGCCTATCCACATCCTCTGTAGGAGGAACATCCGGCGTTGTCCCCACGTTAGCATCTGCCTCTAAGTCCGCCCCGAGCCCTTTGGTGGGCGGCGTGGACAGTGCTCTCCGGATCTGATCGGCGGCGTTTTCCTGCCAGGAACCATGGATGTCATTATATTTTCAAGACGACAACCACGGAGCAGGGTTATTTTTCATACCTCTGCGACGGCTCTCAGTCCTGACCGCCTTCCTTTTAAGCCTACCTGGTTTCGGTGCCCCTTGTTGGTGAGTCAATGCGGGTTCGGCATGGCGTCCCGAGGGCCTTCCTGTAAGACACCATATGTGTGCGGTAGGCGAAGTACAAAAAAAAGGGATCCTTCTCGGAAGTTGGGACTCCGGTTTTACTTACATGCGATGCAGGGAATAGTCCAGGATAATCGGCTATGATGGGCACCAAGGCACCGTCGCAGCTTAACTGATAGAACGTCATGTCATTGAGCTCCACAAATGTGTCCGGATCTTCTTCGAGTCCGGGGTCGAGGGCCCGGTCAGGGTCCTCTGGTTGTGGAGACGGGCTATGGACCTCCCTCACAGCTTTTCGCAGTTCCTGCTATGAAATAGCAAGGTAAATACTTATGATGAAGAATGCGGGAAGGTCTGGAGTAAAAAGTAGCAGCTCACCCAGTTTGGGGGGTTGTACATGGAGAATCCATCCCGTGGCTTAATGCGGATGAACTCCTCTTCCTCTCCCTTATATAAGTCGGAGAGTATCTTCGCTAGAGCAGCGACGGAGTCCGGACCTTTACGACTGCTACGGGTGGCATCGTCTTCTCCACTGAAGTGCCACATGGGTTGTCCCCGATATGAAGTGGCTGCACCCCCCGCATTATACATATTGACATAACCTCGATTATTGTCAATCCTGATTTGGCCAGCGTTTTTATCCGACCCATCAGGTAAAGGACCTCTCTGTTATCTTCCTCCTGGGGGCTCCGAGGGTGCCAGCTGCGGCGTTTCTTCAAAGGGGCGTTATTGAACTCAGGAAGGCCCATCCATAGGGTCCGGAAGGGGGACGCCCTCCATATATAACCACTCCGAAGGCTAGTCTTCAGATGTCTTCTTCGGAGTACCAGACAGGTATCCGGTCCCGGTGATGCGCCATATCTCGGCTCCGCCCACTTGATATATTGACCCCTCCTGTGTACGGGGTACGGGGCAAAATAACCTCTTCCATAGCTCGAAATGGGCTTCGCAGCCCAAAAACAGCTCGCAAAGGGCGACGTAGCCATCGATGTGTAATATGGAGGCGGGAGTAAAGTTATGCAGCTGGAGACCGTAGAACTCCAGGAGCCCACGGAGGAACGGATGGATTGGAAATCCAAGTCCCCTTAATATGTAAGGGACAAGGCATACCCGCTCCCCCATGGATGGGTTGGGAAAGCTCTCCGCTTACTCCCCGCCGTTGTAAGTGGCAAGTCCGGCTCGGACGGGGACCATATACGCTGGAGGGAGAAACCCCTGGGTCGGTAACTCTACTAATTGGCTATGGGGGACGGAACACTTCTTCCAATTGCCTGTCTTAGTGCTACGGGAGCGAGAGGAGGAGTTGCGGTGGCCGGCCATGATGGGATGGGCTTTTCCGAGAGCTCTCCGATGGATACTCGCTGTGGGGGATGGTGTGATCTGGATCTGAGGATCCCCGGCTCTTTAAATAGATGATTTGCTCACAGGGTTAGGGTGGCAAGTGTAAAAATGCCCTGACTTCTCGCATTCGCTCGACACATGGATGATAGCCATTATTAGGCGCTGAAGCCAAGGAGTGCAACATTCATGGGAAGCCGAACACTACTCGACAGGTACTCAGAATTTGGAGAAGAACCCACCTTGCAATGCCGAAGACAATCTGCGCGCCGGACTCATCGCCATTGAAGTCTGGTTCGGGGGCTACTGAGGGAGTCATGGATTACAGGGTCCTCGGACAGCCGGACTATATACTTTGGCCGGACTGTTGGATTATGAAGATACAAGATTGAAGACTTCGTCCCGTGTCCGGGTGGGACTCTCCTTTGCGTGGAAGGCAAGCTTGGCAATTCGAATATGTAGATCTCCTCCCTTGTAACCGACTCTGTGTAACCCTAGCCTCCTCCGGTGTCTATATAAACCGGAGGGTTTAGTCTGTTGGACACGAACAATCATAATCTTAGGCTAGCTCCTAGGGTTTATCCTCTACGATCTCGTGGTAGATCAACTCTTGTAATACTCATATCATCAAGATCTATCAAGCAGGAAGTAGGGTATTACCTCCATCGAGAGGGCCCGAACCTGGGTAAACATTGTGTAACATCCCAAATTTCCAATTTGGAACGTTATACATAGATCATCAATTGCATATCATATTTTGTTGCATTTTGGCTCGATCCTAGAAATTTCACGCAACTCAAGGACCCACGGAGAGAGTTGGGGATTTCGTTATTTTCATATTTGAGTTTTCTCAAATTCTGAAAATAGGATCATTTGATTTTATTTATTTTATCTTCAATTATTTCTATTGACAAAACATGAGAGAGGGAATAAAATGACTTTCCCAAAATAAAGGAATATTGAAGATTTAATAAAAAAATCAAATAAGATTTTTATTTGGAGTTTTTCGCTATTTTATTTGAATTTAGGAAAAATGTGCGTTTTTCAAAATTGCATTTAGGCCCCAAATAAATGTTCATCTTGTCCGGCTTGATTTTTGAAGCCGGGGAAAATTTATTTCAGGATTTTTGGAGTCCGTTTAGTTTTTCTTTCGTTAGTTTTTCTGCGCGTAATTATTTAAAAAAATCCAAACCGCCTTTGGGCAGAATCGCCAGACTCACTTTGGCGGGGGCTTTATAAAGCGCCGCCCCGGGCCGACCCCGCATGACCGAGCCCGCCGCCCAAAGCCACCCCGCCCGCCGCCCTAAACCCTAACCGCCCACCGCCATCACGCCTGCCGCCGCCGCCACGCCGTCCGCCACGAGGTTGACCTGCCGCCGGTTTTTTTTAGAAAACCGTTCGGTTTTCCGTCGGTTTTCGCCGGGTTTTTCTAGATCCTTTTTTTTATTAGATTGTTTTTTTTTCGTTTTAGGTTAATTAGCGAGGGTTCGCTCGTTCGTTCGTTTTAACGAACGCGTTCATCGTTTAGATCCAGAAAACGAACGTTCGTTCGTTAATCTGTTCGTCGTTTTTCTTTTTCTCGGATTTATTCAGCGATTTTTCTGATCGGGATTTCTGTTCCGATTTTCGATCTAGTATAACTTTTCGCTCGTTTGTCGGAATCAGGCCTTTCAAGCACCTAGAGTTTCGTCTCGAAACCCTCTTTCGAAATAATCAACTCAAACAAGTTTTTGCCTCTGTAAAATTTGACTTAGGTCCATACTAGTAAACGAAGCTTGTCTCTTTCGCCGTTTGACTTTCGTTGCTTCGTTCGATTTGATTCTTTTTGCAAACCGGAGTTCTTAAGTTGAACTTTCTGGTTAGATCTTTTATTTGAGTTTTACCTGTGAATTAGATGAGTACTTATTGTGTGCTTGTTTGTTTGCGATAGAGTACCCGGAGTGCGCCGCTTGCTACTTTGAATCTCTAGGTTTCACGGATCATCAGCAAGGCAAGTAACACTTTGATCATACCTCTTTTCATACCCAGTTTTTATGCATTACATCAATCCTCAAACATTGCATGATTAGGATCTAATTAAACTGTGGGTTTTGGGAAAGTAGTTGAGGTAGTACCTATTACCTGTTTTATTATCAAACCCTTGGGAGTTACTTCTACGTTTGCTTATTATGCCATGCTATGCTAGTAGACGTGGATTGGGTGAGTGTATCCATGAAAGATGTGAGATTGTTAATTAATGGTTTATTTAAGGTGGCAACTTAAACACACATCTGGGTGGATTGAGGTACCTGGGTATTCCAGATTACTGTTTCTTTTGGACCGCCACCCAGGCTCAAAGGGATCATGAGATTATTCATGCTAGAAACTTCCGTGTGCAGCCACAAGCTACTATGGGCTCTAGCATAGTTGACTAAGTTGTGCGAACTCTTACAGTGGTAGACTAGCAGATGTAGGGGATGTAGATTGGTACGGTCTACCCGTTCGTAAGGTGCTAGCGCTTCTGAAAGACTATGTCTCGGTCATCCATTTCTCAAACATCATCTAGTGCGAGAAATCAAATGGAGGAGATCGAGTCTTGTGGGGAAAAGTGTACAAACCTCTGCAGAGTGTATCAAACTAATCATGGTTAGCCGTGTCCCCGGTTATGGACATCTTGAGTATGTAGTACTTGGATTATCATGTGAATCTCATCATGTTACTTTAATTAATATTGTTGGGTTAATGATGATATTTTTTTAATTGGGATTGAGAATGCTGTCAACCATTCTCAATGTTTAACAACTACCATGATAGTTAAATAAAATTTATTCCTTTGCAATAGTGAAAAATTGGCTTTACACAAAACTGTAACCATAGAGCTTTCCACCAGCCATATATGCATGTAGTATAGCATTACTCTTTCATATTACTCTCTATGTGTTACCTTGCCGGCATATTCCATGTGCTGACCCGTTTTCGAGCTGCAATGTTCATGTTGCAGACTTTTCAGACGATGAGTAAGGTGCCTTAGGTCGTGGTTCTATACTCAGTGATGCCGTTGGAGTTGATGGACTCGCTTATCTTCCAAGCCTCCGCTGTTATCGTTATTAGACGGCATTAAGCCATATTTATTGTAATAAGATCTCTTTTGAGATTTTCGATGTAATAAGTGTGTGATTGCTACTCTGTTATAAATCCTTCAAGTAATGTGCGTGTCAGCATTACTGATCTAGGGATGACACTGATGCACAGAGATCAGACTGTTTGAGGTCTGGGCGCTACACATTGTGGCCCTCGCCTCCTATTACCATCCGCCTTAGACGCACAGTTCGGGACCCCCTACCCGAGATCTGCCGGTTTTGACACTGACACCTGCGAGGCCCTCTTCGTCGTCCTTCGAGTTTTTGCGCTCGTCGTGGCGCCGCCGTCTCGCGTTGTCAACATGGTCAACGGACATGAGGATGAGGAGATGACTTTACTTGGAGAGGATGACAGCAAGTGTCTCCTTATTAGTATATAAAACTATAATTTTTTTTGTTTCCTCCTGGTTTCCTGACATCACGGTCCCACACCATTGTCAACCTATGTAGTCAATAAATGAGATAATTGCACAAGAAGCCGGCAATTTGGGACCAAGCAGCTCGGAAAATATTTGTGTTTTTGAGGTGTGAGCACTGCAGAGTTTTTCTTGAGCGATGTTTAGCCCAGATATTAATTTTTCTCCTCTAAACAACAACGAAAACATCGCTGCAACTATTAACTGGGCGGGCTGTGGCCCGTCTAGCCTAGGCCAGATATCCAGCCCAGATATTAATTTTTTTCAAGATGAAAATGGCTAGCCTAGCTATACTTTTTTTAGGATACCCATGCAAGGTCAAGTTGTTATTCTCCGCCCCGCTGGGCTGCAAATCTTTCCTAGGAGGGATGCATTAGGCTTAACAAGAAAATGGGCTTTAAGAAATAATAAATGGGATGTAATTATAAAAACTGGGCAGTAACTATAAAAAATGCACCAAACACGTAATTACTTTATAAAATATTATTTTTGGATATTGAAAATTTTAATTTCATTAATTGTTGCGAGCGCAATGTTTCATTGGATTTTTACGTAATATAATTTTATATTGAAATTTTATTTAATCTAACTAGAAATTTCGGTATAAAATTATTTCGGATCCCATCAAAATGTGGGAAATTTTATTGAATTCTGTTTTGAACGGTTGGTTGAAATGGGCTGTACTTTTAACAAACTGTAAATGGGTTGTAGTAAATTCCATTAGAATTCAAAAATTGGCTGCACATTCTAACAAAATCACAAATGGGCTATAAGTTCTCTGCCACACACTTGTGGCCTTACTAAGTTGACGCGTCCCCTAAAAAAAGAGAGTTGACGCGTATGTAAGGCTTTGTCAACTTATAGTCAACACACGGTTCTAGCAGCAGTGGCCGTTGGATGTCCATCCAACGGATGCCGTCTTCTTCTTCAATCTCGGATATTCTAGCTTCTTGGCCCAAAAATGATTCCTCCCCGACATCTGGGCGCACCATTTGAGAAGTCGACTGTGGGCCTACTAAGTTGACGCTGCGTACCAAGGGCTTTGTCAACTTAGTCCATATAAACGATTCTAGCCGCAGTGACCGTCGATGTCCATCCAATGGCCGTAGTGCTTCTTCAACCTCTGGTCTTCTTGCTCCGGCCGCCCAAAGCAGCGCTGGTCGTGCCGCATGCTCCCGCCTCCGTGGCGTTTGTCTTTGCCTTGAGGCCTCACCGCCCCTACTATTCCCACCATCGCCAGAGCCTGCGGCGGCGGCAGCCTCACGCAGCCCGAACCGGTGAACCCCGTACCCTCTCCACGTGGGCTTCCTTGCCGCGTCTTCCCGACTCGCGTCGTCCCTTCCTAGGCCTCTCTGTCGTCCACCATACGGTGCTCTCGGCGCAACATGGATCAGTCTGTGGAGAGGTCGACACTGGTCTCGGCGGCAGCAAGGAAGTGCCTCCTTATTACGCTGGAAAATAATGATTCCTCCACCTGACAGCTGGGACCCACCGGACGGGCCACCGTATTTCGTGAAAAAAACATTTCCCCCCTGACTGCTGGGACCCACCGGGCGGTCCACCGTATTGCGCGAAAAAAATGTTCCCCCTCTGTCAGCTCGGACCCACCAGAAGTGCCTCCTTATTACGCACAAAAAATGAATACTCACTACAAAAAAAAGACACATCCATGACATTTTGGGCCGAACGAATTTTTTTTCTGTCATACATATGACACTTCTATGACGATAATTGTGACAAAACCCGGTATCATCATAGATGTGGTGGGCTCCTACTTCTATGACAAAAAATCATGACAGAAAATGGGCTTTTCGTCTTGGGCGGGCCAGAGATGCAGCTGCATGACATTCCTTGGGCCATCCATGACAGAAAAAACCGTGGTAGAAGCGAGGGGGAGGAAAAATTTAGGGAGTTGCCGGTTACGTTGGGAGGTCGGGGGCCGAGCGATGCGCGTTTCTCTCGTACACGTGCGAGGCGTTGGCTCTAACTAAACCCGAGCGAGGTGTTGGGCTCTAACTGAACCCGGCGATTGACTGACCGCAGTACGCGTTCTTGAACCCGGCGATCGATCGATGGCTGTTAAGCGAACTCGATGGGCGATTCGCCGCTCTGCTGCTAATCAAGCCGATCGATTGGATGAACAGCGGCGTTGCGGGGGGTTGGATGAGCAAGTGGCGGTGGCATTTCCTCTGGATGAACAGGACCCGTGGTGTGGAGGGCTGGATGAGCAGTGAGACGGTGGAGGGTGGCCGTGGAGGGTGGTTGAACAGGACCCGTGGTGTGAAGGGCTGGATGAGCAGTGAGCGGTGGAGGGTGCCCGTGGAGGGTGGTTGAGCATGGTCGGTGGAGTAAAGCGCTGTGGAGGGTGGATGAACAGAGCCCTTGGAGGCTGGAGGAGGTCGACGGTAGCCGGGGAGGCTGGAGGAGGTCGACGGTGGAGATGAACAGTATCCGTGGAGTCCGTTTTGCGGCACGCCACACCCTCCCGATGAACGGGACCCTCATTTCGACCGTGGCGCTCCAACACAAGTCCGTTTCGTCCGTTTTGCGGTACGCCACACCCCTCCCGATCAACAGGACCCCCATTTCGACCGTAGGAGGTCCGTTTCCTCCGCTTTTGCGGTATGCCACACCCTCCCGATCAACGGGACCCCGTTTCGACCGTAGGAGGTCCGTTTCCTCCGTTTTTGATGCGCCACACCCTCCCGATCAACGGGACCTCGTTCGAGCGTGGGAGGTCCGTTTCCTCCGCCAGCGGTATGCGAGCCTCGTTCTATCGCCTGTTCCGTCCAAGCCCTCCCGATGAACACAACCACATTCCGTTCCGACCCAGCCGGTTGGCTCCCCATGAACACGACAGCGGCGTTGTTTCTCTGTTCGACCCAGCCATGTACGTATGCGCGAGTAGGCGTTCGAGACCCTGCCCGTATGTACGTATGTGGCTGTATTTTCTTTCTTGCACCCTCGCCGCTGTACGTACGTGTACATGCTACGTCGCGCCTCCACTACGACACGTGCGCGCCTCTACTACGACATGTGCGCGCCTCTACAACGACCAGTATGTACGTACACGTTCGCGACAAAAATGACAACGCTTCGTGCGCTTCGACCAGGTGGGTCCCGACTGTAAGGCACTTCCTTGCCTGCGAAGATGTAGCTGGTGGGTCCCAGCGGTCGGCGAATCATTTTTTGCGGGACGCACTTCCTTGCGTGCGAAGATGTAGCTGGTGGATCCCAGCGGTGGGGCGAATCGTTTTTTGCCCGGACGCACTTCCTTGCGTGCGAAGGTGTCATTGGTGGGTCCCAGCGGTCGAAGCGAATCGTTTTGTTTTTTTTGCCGGACGCACTTCCTTGCGTGCGAAGATGTAGTTGGTGGATCCCAGCAGATGTGGGAAATGTTTTTTCGTGAAATCGATGGCCCGTCCGATGGGTCCCACTGTCAGTGGAGGAATCATTATTTTCCACGTAATAAGGAGGCACTTCCTTGCTGTGGCCGTGGACCCGGTATCGAGCCTCTCCACATACAGTCCACGTCCGATGGAAGTTGTTCCTTGACCACGCCCGCGCCGAGAGCACCAGGCGGTGGACGACGGCGAGCCTAGGAAGGGACGACGGGAGTCGGGAAAACGCGGCGATGGAAGCCAGCGGAGAGGATCTGTGAGGTTCTTTGGTTCGGCTGCGGTGTGAGGCTACCTTGCTGTGGCCTGGCGATGGTGGGAATAGTAGGGGCGGTGAGGCCTCCGCGGGCCTGACCCGCCACGGAGGCAGGAGCATGCGGCACGACCGACCGCTGCTTTGGGCGGTGGAGCAAGAAGACCAGAGGTTGAAGAAGCACTACGGCTGTTGGATGGACCTCGTCACGGTCCTTTGGAGCTAGAATCATTCATATTGACTAAAGTTGACAAAGGCCCCGTCCTGTCAACTTAGTAGGCCCTAAGTCAGCCTCCCACCATGGTGGGTCCCGGCTAACAAGGGAGTATTCATTTTTTGTGCGTAATAAGGAGGCACTTCCGGTGGGTCCGAAGCGGCAGCGGGAAGCGTTTTTTGCAAAATCGCTGGCCCGTCCGGTGGGTCCTAGCGATCGGGGAAGCGTTTTTTCGCAAAATAAGGTGGCCCGTCCGGTGGGTCCTCTTTGTCGGTGGAGGAATAATTATTTTGCGCGTAATAAGGAGGCACTTCCTTGCGGCCGCTGGACCCGGTGTCGGCCTTTCCACGTCTGATACTCTCGATGGAAGTCGATCGTTGACCACGTTGACCACGCCGTGCCGAGAGCACCAGGGCGGTGGTCTGGACGACAGCGAGGCCTAGGTAGGGGACGACACGAAGCCGGGGAAGACGCAGCAGTGGTAGCCCGCACGGAGAGGAGTACGAGGGTTCACTGGTTCGGCTGCGGCGTGAGGCTGCCGTCGCCGTAGAATAACAGGGGGTGTGGGTGAGTAGAGGGATACCTTGGGCCAGCGATGGGAGTAGTAGGGGGCGGTGAGGCCTCCGCAGCATCACAGCCGACCATGAGAGGCAGGAGCACGCAGCACGACCGGCGCTGCTTTGGTAATTTGGAGCAAGAAGACCAGAGGTTGAAGAAGCACTATGGCCATTGGATGGACATCGTCACGGTCCTTGGAGCTAGAATCGTTCATATTGACTAAGTTGACAAAGCCCTCCGTCCCGTCAACTTAGTTGGCCCTAAGTCATCCTCCCACTATGGTGGGTCCCATCTAGCGTGGTGGGTATTCATTTTTTTGTGCGTAATAAGGAGGCACTTCCTTGCGTGCGAAGATATAGCTGGTGGGTCCGACATGTCAGCGGGGGGAACGTTTTTTTCGCGAAATAAAGAGGCCCTTCCAGTGGGTCCCAGCTGTCAGGTGGAGGAATCATTATTTTTCTCATACAGTCCATGGCCGATGGATGTCGTTCATTGACCATGTTGACCAGGCCGCGCTGAGAGCACCATGGCGGTGGACGACGGCGAGGTCTAGGAAGGGAACGACACGGAGCCGGGGAAGACTCGGCAATGGTTGCCCAAGCGGTGGGGAGTACGAGGGTTTACTGGTCCGACTGCCGTCACCGGAAAATAACAGGAGGTGAGGGTGAGTAGAGGAATGGCCTGGCCAGCAATGAAGTAGGGTGGGGCGGTGCGGCCTGTGTGGCAGCATAGCGGCCATGGGAGGCGGGAGCAGGGAGTCCCATCGGAGCTGGTTTGGGCGGCTGGAGCAAGAAGATCAGATATTGAAGAAGCAGCAAGGCCGTTGGATTAACATCCAACGGTCACTGTTGCTAGAATCGTTTGTGGACTAAATTTGAATCGTTTGTGGACTAAGTTGACAAAGCCAAAGTACACGTCAACCTAGTAGACCCACAAGTCAGCCTCCAAATCTATCCCAAACAGCATACAGCCCGAAATTTCTAGCCAGATTCAAATTAATTTTAAATCTAAATATACCTTAATTTAAATTCAATGAAATTTTGCCCGCATAAAAACAATGAAATTTAAAATATCAAAATCCGAAAGAAAACAGTATTTGGGAACTAATTGCATGTTTGCTGTATTTTTTTCATTTTACAGCCCATTTATTATTACTTATAGCCCATTTCTTATTACTTATAGCCCATTTCTTATTACTTATAGCCCATTTATTATTACTTATAGCCCATTTCTTATTACTTATAGCCCATTTTCTGTGCAAAATGCATCCCTCCTCGTCTTGAAAGATTTCCGGCCTACCAGGGCGTAGAAAAGCAAGTAGGCCTATGTTGGTTATTCTGCAAAAAACAAAATAGCTGGCTAGCCATTTTTCAGAAAGGAAAAAAACAAACTGGGCTGGTCATGTGCTAAACATATGAAATAAAAGCCTAGGCTAGATGGGCCACGGGTCCCGCACAACCCATTTGATACCCTTCTCCGTCCCAAAAAAATTTACTGCGCGCGCTGCTGGGTCCCCACTGTCATCCTCACCATGTACAATCATCTCCTTATTCCTCTCGGTTTTTGACCATGTTGACAACACCGGAGGGCGGCGCCGTGGCGAGAGAACCAAGGCGGAGGACGATGGTGAGGCCTCGGACGGGAACGAACAGGAGCCGGGGAAGATCACAGCAGCTGTGGGAGGCGGGAGCAGGCGGTCCCGCCGGCGCTGGTTTGGCTTTGGCGGCTCGAGGAAGAAGAGCCTGAAGAAATGCGGTAGACGTTGAATGTCAATCGAATGGTCAAGGTTGGCACAATCGTTTTTTGACCAAGCGGACACCAAGTAGCATACATTTTTATATATAGGAAGAAAACTGCGAGGAAAATGCATTTGTCTGCCGTACTCCTCACAGGGAACATTCGCCACATAAGTGACTAGCACCCTTGGTTTTCAACCAAGAGGTCTTGGGTTCGAGTCCGAGGAACTCTCAATTTTGTCCTCCTTCCTTCCTCGCAAAAAAAGGAAAGAAAATCAAAGACTTGGGAAGGCGTCTGAGAACAAGCTAGTGTACCGGTAAAGAGGCGTTGCGAGTTTTAGAAAAAGAAAACGCGTGCTCTGTAGCTGGTTGAATCCAAACCTAGACTATGACTATATATGGTGCTATGCTACTCGCAAGTAATGAAACTAACATATCCAACGTTAGCTTCTCCTCTTCTCTACTTACTCTACCTAGCATCGAAGCTCGCTCAAAGCAACCATGTCCATTGGCTGCTCGTCCACCGCTCTTGACGCAGCAACAACCAGATATCGCCAAGTCTCCACCGTACCATCGCCTGTGGGTCTCATCACACCCCCGCCGGCACGCGCACCGCAGCCGGTTGCTCATCGCAACCCGCTACCATTGTTGTGGTGCCACTGCTGCAAATCACGCACAGTCATCCATCGCGTCTCAACCACAATCTGCAACCCTGGCCGAGTCTTCTAGAAATGCCCGAATCATGGGGTAATAATATGTTTAAGTGTTGTTTTTTTGCTTTCAGTTGCTGATTTTTTTAATAGTTTGGTTGATGATCTTCCAATTTGATTCGTGCAGAAAAGGGAAGATTAGTGTGATTTGTATTTACGGAAGTTCTTGATGTGGGGAATGCAACTACGCTGATTATTTGGTTAGCGAGGAATCCCAATACCAGCGAGGTTGGGGTGTTGGACAAATAATGAAGGAACAGCGAAGAGGAAGATCACGAGCGAAGGTTAAAGATGCAGTTCCTCGATCATGGCCAAGCAACAGCTGCTGAACGGCCTTGACATCAATGAGGAGATGAAAGAGCTTGTGAAGATAATGGGAAAAATCGATGTGCTCTGTGGGATGATTGTCTCTTTATTTGCGATTGTATGTAGCACTCGTGATGTATTCGATTGGCTACGACATGAGCACTTTCTGAAACTAGTAATGAATGAAACCTGTAGCAGGCTGGGCGTAGTGTTGTGAACATCTAATGATTTCTATTAACGGAAATCAGGGGTATCCCTTTGCTCATATAAATAAATAAATAGCGAGAGGCCACTGTCGGGTCAGCTTTGTTCTCATTCGAAGGCGTCGAAAATTGCAGTCCAACAACAAACTATGTCATCAAATTCAAGTTTCACAGCCAAATATGAGTACAACTAAACAACAATGTCATCATGTTTTAGTTGTCATACAATCACCAAACACAAATCAGCATACATAACAAGTGATGTTCTCACAGACAAAATACTAAACAACATGTTCATCAGGTTTGAGTTGTCATAGAAAACACAATTTCACATAGTAGATAAAAAATGTCTTCGACAGCAAATCGACAAAAGCAATGTAATCATCATCCGTAGCAGCAGCGTCAACATCTTCGCCATGTGTATCGGTCTAAATCGTAATTCCCCACGGTGTCATCTTCTTCTTCGTCCTCAACGTCCTCGAGCGTTGGCTTCTTCTTGATCAACTCTTGTATGTCCACAAGACGACGGGCAATCTTTTACGCGGCGTCATTGGCGTGATGGTTCTCAAAGATATTAGGAACATCTGTGTTATCTTGTACATCAGGAGCATGTAAGCATCATCTTGTTGTGCAACTTCATTAAATGAATTCCTCTGCTCAAACCTTTGCAATACTCTCCAGTCATCGCTACGCGCAAATGTGTCTTCCAAGAAAAATATCTGTGTTGCTTGATTTGCCAAAATAAAAGGCTTGTTGGTCTGGTACGCTGCCTTGACATTGATGGATTGAAATAATCATCAGCTCTGGGTTTTGCGATCCAGGAAAACAGGTTATACCAACGACAGCAAACAGAACCACACACTGATGATCCTCGGCGGAGATATCTGCAAGCTGAACAATGTACATTATGTTAGCATACATTTCAGTTGTCTCTTTGTCATACGTATCCGTGCTCATGATGGCACTATTTTGTGTCTTCCTACCTTCGTCTCGTGCAAGGGTGTTGTAGCGCACATCTCCAACAACGCAAGATTCATAATGTCTTACCCGAGTATCAGGACCCATTGCTAGTGAGTAAAGGGCATCATCAACTTCCTGCCCATCCTCCCGCATCTTCTTAACATATGGTTAGAAAATAGACAAGCTGATCATCTTATGTACTCAATATATTAAAAAAACTGACGGTGCACTTCAAAAGCTTACATGGTTCTTGAACCATTTCGCAAATCCTGCCATAACCAGTTTGTCAATGTTTCTTGGATTTTGCGGCAGTAACTCCTCTTTGTAGATGCTGCACAACATAGTGTTCGCATCAAACATCTAAATATATAAGAATGTGCTGCAAGTTTAGTAGATTACGATGTATAAGCTGCGATCTCGCACTTACTTGATATAAGGTAGTATCTCGGGATAGTTATTCAACACATACCAAACCATTTTGTCCAAATCTTTAGGTTTGTCCTCTTGTCGACTCTTCCCCGTAACTCGAGCAGAATAATCGAAAACATTGAGCCGGGATTGTCTTCACCCACCTCTTTGCTAAGCTGATCACTGTTTCAATGTATTTTGAGCAGAATGTCAACGCTTCAGTAGCAATGTAGGCCTCTGCAATGGAACCCTCGGGTCTAGCTCTGTTCCTAACATAGCCCTTGAAAGTGCCTAGCCGCCTTTCAATAGGGTACATCCAGCCATCTTGTCTTGGA
The DNA here is from genome assembly GCA_021605205.1 of Aegilops longissima. Lineage (NCBI taxonomy): Eukaryota > Viridiplantae > Streptophyta > Magnoliopsida > Poales > Poaceae > Aegilops > Aegilops longissima. The sequence goes on from CM038681.1 coordinate 403,319,071, forward strand.
CCTCTAAGTAGTGCCTCATCGGGTAGATGAACAGCCAAATGCACCATCACATCAAAGAAGAATTTGGAGGATATATCTTCTCAAGGTCGATAGGATAGTTGGTATCTTGTCTCTAAGATGCTCCAAAGCATCTATCATGATATTTCTCTGCAGAGTTCACGAAGAATTGTCCCAACTCTTGCAACTGCTCAGTATAAGTCGTATGCCCAATCCTCTAAGGATAACAGTAAAACCCTTTGAAGTAGGACGTGGCAGTCATGAGTTTTCAACCCTTGTACCTTGTTTCCATATGCACTGACTCTCCTTTCAGGGTTGGAAGCAAATCCATGTGGGAATCTCACACGTGACAGGACCTCGCAGAATTCTTTTCTTTTTACCTTGTCCAAGACATACACAGCTGGTGCCATATCCCGTGGTTTACCTTCATCTTGCACCTGCAAATCCTTTCTGATACCCAGTTGTGTCAAATCAATCCTAGATTTTAAGGTATCTTTCATCTTGCCTTCAATGTTAAGAAGTGTGCCGATAATGTTGTCACATATATTTTTCTCGATGTGCATCACATCAAGATTATGCCGCAGATCCAATCTTTCCAATACTCCAAGTCCCACAAAGTGGACCTGTGGGTAAACAATAATCTCTCTTCTACCGTGCCACGCTTCCTTTTCCGCTACCATTACAGGATGGTTTCACGGTGTAATATGCCCGACCTTCTCTAATTCCACTTGCAACTCATCGGCGGTGAGCCTCTTTGGCGCATCACGGTTTTCATGCTTTGCATTGAACACATGTCTTGGTATTTTCTAGGATGCGGCTTGTCCTTGGCAAGGAAGCGCGGTGTCAATGTAACAGATCTTGCTAAGTATTGCGTATGACAATGATTCTGTCACTGGCGAACACATGCATTGTAACCATGTGTCGCTACGACATAGTGCCCAAAGCGGATAATCATGGATGCACCAAATTACAACAAAGACGCAGAAAGAAATCAGCTGGTGGGCTGCTATATAGGTCTCGAGTGAGAACACCCTTCCATAGCTGTTGAAGTTCCTCCACAAGAGGCTCCATGAACAAATCAAAATCCTTTCCAGGACTTTTTGGACTGGGATGAGCAAGGCCATCATGTAGTTTGATTCTTTGGTGCGACATTTGGAGGCATGTTGTAAGGATAACAAGCATCGCCACATGCTATATGTGGCGCTCTGGTGGCCAAATGGGTTAAATCCATCTGAAGCTAAGCCAAGTCTAATGTTTCTCGGGTTGACAAACTCTTTGTGTTTATCATTGAAGCTTTTCCACTCACTACCATGAGATGGATGGCTCATTACATTATGATCTCTGTACTCTGGTTCCTAGAATGCCACAGTACATCCTCTCTTGTTTTGACATCATGAAACAACCTCTGCAATCTTGGTGTAATTGGAAAATGTCTCGAGAACATTATGAGGAACCCTCTTCACAGCATCGCCATCTTTCCATCTTGATGATTTGCATTTGGGCATTCACTTAAGTTGGCATAATCCTTAGGAACAGAACACAATTATTCTTACAAACATGGATCATATCATATCCAATTCCAACTACATGAAGGAAATTCTTCATTTCTTTGTAGGTGTGTGGCAGCTCGACGATCTGGGAAAGATTTGCGGAAAGCAGCCAACATCGCATCGAATGATTTGTTGGTCATCCGCTCAGATGTCTTCACTTGAAGAAAGGTGACCATAGCTGAGAATCTTGACAGCTTATTTCACGGGTGACAACAACGTTGCATTGTTCCAACATGCGGGCCCACCGTTTTCTTCTGCGGTGAAAGTTCACGGAATGCACGAGCATTTCGTAGCATTGTTTCAATGTTGGTCAAACTCACTGGCTCCACCACCACCACCTCCTCCTCCTCTTCCACCGAGCATCGAGCGATCAAGATGGTGATCTGCTGCTTCCACGTAGTCAATAACATTGGCGTTCACAGCTTCACCATGATGAACCCACCTAGTATATGTGACCGACATCCCATACAAGTGTAGATGATTTTGCACAGTTTACTAGGGTCTTGTAACTGAATTCATACAAGCTACTACAGGCAGAGCACATCTGATTTGGACCACCGTACTCAGCTCGATAAAGTTCATGAAGTTTTCAACCCCTCGACATATGCAGCGGAGAATCTTGAGCGAAGTTATCAAGTCATGTCCATCATTAGACATACAAATTAGTTCTTCTACTAGATATTACAAAAAAACATATATGCTTTTTATGAAGTCGAGAAAAAAATACCTAGGTCGATGTCTAAAGCTATGGCAAGATATTTGGACGAGCAGATCTAAGTAACGAAATATATGTAAAGCTAATTCAGCAAACAGATTTGAGTGCTAAATTATGGCAGGTTGTTTCAGATCAATGAGGCCGAGCACACAGCCATCGAACTATCGAAGGCCATCGCAGCAACAAAGATCGAGTATAAAGCGGTGTAGAGCTATTTCACCTAACAGATTGGCTACTAGACCATGGCAATCCACGTCACAATAAATATATGGCAGGATATTTTAGCAACTAATCGGCCTTGGCATGCCATCTCAGCTAAGCAGATTGAGTGCGAGCAGGGCAAGGAAGCTTCTTAAGCAGAGCATATTGACGATAAACTACTTGAAAGCAGTGAGATTAACAGCGTCTATCAACTAACATTCAGCGCTACACCGACATGAGCGGGCCTCGGTCTAGAATCGCGCGTCGTGGGAGAAGCTGACCACCGTGCGTCTCCACACGAACGTCGCGCCGGTGGTGGCGGCGACCGCGCCGTCGCCTCCACAAGAACGTAGCGAGGTGGCGGCGCGGCTAGAGGACGGCAGTCACGAGCGTCTTGTGGGAGCGAGAGGATCGCCGTCGCCCCTCGACAAAATCACGGCGCCGGACGATCGGCGTGGCGGGAGGGCGGCTTTGGCGGAGCGAATGGAGTGGAGGGGGACGGGGAGGGGGTTTGGGGAATATTTGGCGAAGGCGGTTGAATCAATTTGGGGGAATTTTTGTGTGTGTGTGGGGGAGGATTTTCGCGGTGGGCGGGGGGAGTTTGGCGCATGGTCGGTTTCTCCAAGTGCAGTCCCACGTGTCAGTGAAGAGGCAAGCCGAAGAGCGTTCCGTTTGCGTGAGTCGTGTGCAGGGCCGAACGTGTAATGCAACCGCGACAGGAGTGTTGTGAGTGTACCGCCTTTTTTCCTTTTAAACTAGGTGCTTCGCCCGATCCATTGATACTACTACTAGTAATCCGGTAATCCTGACTAAAACGGCGCGGCCGGGTCTTTTCCCCGCGATATCTTTGGGAGGTTGGCTTAGTTGGGTTTTTAGATTTGTCTCGGTTCAATAAAAAGCAGAGTTGGTGATGATGGTGTGCTGTCATCCTGCAATATAGGCCGTCCGATCTATATCTAATGGATAGGAAGGAAACTATGACAATTTACCGCATTCCTCTCCACATTTGCGAGATAAGGCTTTCCCTCATTCATCCTTTTCTCCCACAAGATCTTGATCTTCCGTGCACTAGTACTCCTACAATATGTATATTATTGTGAAAGTTCATATACACCGGCCGAGATTAATGCAAACATGGCAGATTTTCATTACATTTGAACTTTTATAGGACAGAAAAATAAAAGAAACCCGACCCTAAACCTATTCTCTACGGCGGCGACCGGCGTCCATGTCTGGGGCGGGTTCAAGACCCGTGAAGTGAAGGTGCGGTCTCCGCGAGGAAGAGTAGAAAACGGGATACGGACCGGCCAGTTGGCACACCATGCCCTACCGCCTCCCATGCCCTACTCATCCTCGGAGGAGTCCCCGACCTCGGCGGTGCTGGACATTGGACGGCGGCAAGAAGGACGCGTTGCTGATGGTGCTCCCGTCGTCGGACGCCGCGGCGTAGCCCGCTTGTCTTGATCGCGTCCGCGTCGGCTACGCCGCTATTGCGTCGCAAGAGGCGACTTGGCGAGGGCGGCGACCTCGAGCTTCATCCCCGAAGACAAGCTCTCCCACAGAGCGTTCGCACTTGCGGTCATGGCGGATGTGGTGCCAGGTAGGAGGACGATGCGCTATGGTGTGGAGGTTAGCTGGGCGTTGCCGCTTTAAGTAGCGCATTCGGTGAGGCCAAGCGTCCGGTGCGTCATTAAGTCGCGGAGTTGGTTCCTCGGGCACCGAGCCTCTTAACGACGACATCTGAGCGGACGGCATGAATGTGGGCAGCTGGCGCTGGCTGGGAACGCACTGCGTGTGCGGCGCGAGGGACAAGGGCTTTGGTGTGCGGGTAGTCGATTGCGGTCGTGGCAACGTTGGAGATGCCCTTTGCTCAAATCGATCCCCGCATGTCATTGAAAAGCAAGACGACCGGCATGGTCTCAGTCCAGAGGATGCAGTTGGCCGCGCTACACCACTCCGCGGACACGTCGCGGCGCCCCATGCATCCTCGACGAGCCGGGTGTTGGGGTGTGTTTGGATTGTGGCCAAAGTGCACCTTACCAAAATTTGGTCATGACCCAAAGATTGGTCTTTGTTTGGATGGTTGCCATTTCTTTGGCATGCCAATGAACTCTAGCCAACTCTAGTTCATTTTTCTTGCCAATGTCGCCCAAATCATGGGCAACCAATACCTCAACCAAAATTTTGGCTACCCAATGCTTTGATGGGGCAACCTTGGGCACAAACCAAACATACCGTTGGTCGTGCCACAGCACTAACGCCACCCTCGGCACACTGAAACCGACCGTGTCTATCGACGATATGAGCGTGTCGCTCACCGCGGTCCCCGTGTCCAGAGGCGGTGCTAGAGCTGCGCCCCCTTGTTGGCCCCAACGACCCACATGAACGGTTGTCGGTGGCGAGGAGGTCGTGGGCCAGCTCCTCCATTGGACTAGTTCACGCTATGTCGGTTTCCCTGTTTTCCGGCCATATTCGGCGTCGGTGCTCCGCGTTGATTAGGCCTTTCACTATGTAGGCCAAGCGAGACAACTTATTGTTTATTTGAGCCGTTCAAGTGTAATCATGTGGTGTTTTCTTATTTCTCATTCCTCTCCAACCCTCTTCTCCATCGATCATGTCGCCCTCCAATGAGTCCATCCTCCGCATGCCTCATTTGAACATTCCGCCGAGTATCATTCGCATGTACCCACCTAGTCCTCTTTCAATAGATCTCCGGACCCGAGATGAAATCGAGAGGAGCGAGTGGGGCACGTGATACCTAAGGCAGATTCAAAATTTTGAACCGTGATCATAGCATCCAAAATCATATATAAAGGGTATTCAATGTTCGTTTCGCTTTTGAGCGTACAATATACTCCCTCCTATCCTTTCTACTTTACATACTCCCTCCGTCTAGGTGAGTAAGTCATCTTAGGCTGTGCACCGTGACCAAGGAGGAGAGAAAAACGAGAGACATTAATGTTTATTTGCTAATTAATAGTATTGCATGCAATGAACTAACCCTTTGCATGTCGTGTTTGATAGTCTCAAGTCATTAAAGCATGCACACCCTCATCTCTTATTGGTTGATATGTCAAGAAACAAGAAGCGAGGTAGAAGGTAATGCGCCGCGCCTAAGTGTTTTGGGATTATTTGGTTTTAAGTAAGATGACGTACACACCTAGACGGAGGATTATAAGTTTATGTGTAGTCAAAGTATCTCTACTATGATAAAAAGGTATCAACATTCAACAACGCCCAATCAATATTGTTAGATTAAAGACGTACTCCTAGATTTGTACTCGAGATGGTTTCCAATTTGACTATTGACAAGATTAATAGTACTCCTTTCACATAGGTGAGTAAGTCATCTTAGGATCTGCACCGTGACCAAGGAGGAGGGGAAAACGAGAGACATTAATGTTTATTTGCTAATTAATAGTATTGCATGCAATGAACTAACCACAACATGTCATGTTTGATAGTCTCAGGTCATTAAAAGCATGCACACCCTCATCTATTATTGGTTCATATGTCAAGAAACAAGAAACAAGGTAGAAGTTAATGCACCGCGCCTACGTGTTTTGGGATTATTTGGTTTTTGTAAGATGACTTACACACCTAGGCGGAGGAGTACATGAGATGTATAATGTGAAAATTATATCATTGGAAACTCCTTTCACATCTGAAATTGACCATATGCTTTGTGTAAGTTGCATGTCATATATTATTACTCTAACATTTGGTCAAAGTTAGCCTCGAAAAATGCATTAGACCCTGTATGCTTTGTGTAAGTTGCATGTCATATATTATTACTCTAACATTTGTGTAAGTTGCATGTCATATATTATTACTCTAACATTTGGTCAAAGTAGTATAGTGGAAGTGGATCCTCTGACGTAGTTATCCCTGCCTTACCCTCCCTTTCGGTCACTTACTGGCGGACCCCATGCTTGCTAGGCCCCGCATGTCAGTTACTCAATGGGTTCGCCACGTCAGGGATCCTCATCCGTAGTATACCCTCTGCTTTTTATTTACTCCGCATAAAGCGGAGGGAGTGGTGGTATAATAAATGACGCGGGCGGGGAGGGGAGGGGCGTCGGTTTGCTCTCAACTGCGGTCCCACAAGCAAGCGAAAATGCAAGATGAAGCGCGTTCCATTCGGTGAGCGACGTGGAGGGTCCAGCGTGCGGGCTGCAACGCGAACGCGACAAGAGCGATGTACATCAAAACCGATTGACGGTCATCACGGAACCACTATTCACACGGAACCTTCGCTGCTCGCCCTCGCCAGCCACGCCCTAAAACCACACCAAATCTCCAGCCCATTCCCCACCTTTGATCCCCTAGCCGCATCAAGCGTCCCTAGTTCGCCGGAAAGCCATGGTGCGGCAAGATCATTACTACAAGATCTTGACGCCGAGCGCGCGCAGAAATCGCGGCGGCGGTCGGCGCCCTGCACCTCCGTTCCCAAGCTCGCTGCGGCGGGCCAATCCCGAGTTCTCTCGGAGCCAAGCTACGAGGAGGAGGAAGCCGATCAATGTTCGCTGCGGAGGTCGCGCGCGAAGGCCCTCGATGGGTATGAGACGATGGGCGTCGACTTCGTGCGGCGTCCGAAGTCCCCATGGTGCGAGTGGACCAGCGGTTCAACATGGCGATACTAAAGGAGGACCGGAGGCGAGGCTCAACTCGACGCGGAGCGCGCGCATGCCGCTGCCATCGAGGCTCTCCTGCAGCGGAACCGGATGTCGTGGATGTGAACCGGCGGCGGAGGCTCAACTTGAGGCGAGAGCGCGGATGCCGCTGCCATCGAGGCCCTCCTGCAGCGGAACCGGACGCCCCGGACATGAACCGGCGGCAGAGGCTCGACTTCGACGCAGAGCGCGCGGATGCCGCTCTCATCGACGCACTCCTGCAGGCGGAATCGGAAGTCCTGGACTTGAACCGGGCGGCGGAGGCTCGACTCGACGCAGAGCGTGTGGATGATGCTGCCATCGAGGCCCTCCTGCAGGCGGAACCAGACGTCCTCGACTTGAACCGGGCTGTGCTCTCGTCCGTGCAGAGCGCCCGCACGCTCCGCTTGAACGAGTAGCTGGAGGCCGAGGACAACCACGGTGCGGAGACACACGTCGGCAGCGACGGCTGGTTCGCGCCGGCAGCCAAAGACGACGAGGCCATCTCCTTCCGCGAGCAGTGATAGTTTTTCTTTATGTTGTTGTTTTTATGGATCTTTTGCTGTGTAAAAACATACTATTTGTTATGCAAGTCACCTGACTTGGGTCAGTCTACCATTTCAGGCGGTTGGATGAATATCCCACGTCTCCTAACCCTTCTTTCCTTCTTCCTCACCTCTTCTTCTTCCCCAACAGACCACCGCACGGGCGTGACGGATACTCCCCAACATGCGGTTGGATAAACATACTCTATGAGCGAAAATTATGTGTCAGCGATAGGATGGCTGAGTTTGGTTTGTTCACATGCGACAAAGACGTGTCGATGAGGGTGCGTTCCCTTGGTTGGGTTTGCGGCATGTAGGAGCGATGTGTGAGGGTGCGGTGCGACCCGCGGCATGCAGGAGCGACCGTGTGAGGGTGCGGTGCGACCCATGAAAGCCGTCTTAAGTGTACCTCCTTCTCATTTTGAAAACTTTAGGCAAGCTTGGCAAAATGTGTGGCGAAGTTTGGCAATGCAAGGCCTAGACCCAAACAGGATAAATGCGCACGTACTAGGAGTACTAGTGTTAAAAAGAAAGGTGGGGTTTTCCTTGGGGATTTAATCGATACAAATCCTCGTTTCACGTGTCAATTAATGTATTTTTTCTCAAAAGACCAAAGAGCTAACCATCTCACTCCTCATCGCTTGATTAATGCAGCGCCATGCAAACGAACCTTCTCACTTCCGCATGCATGCATGGGGATATTAATGTCCTTGGTTGCTAACCCCATCAATTTTGCCTCGATTAGTGTTAGTGGCCCTTTGCAAATTGTAATTTTGATATACTGGCCTTGTGTACAAAAAATGGAGGTAGTAACTATATTTGAATTCCTTGCCCATTGCGGTGGCGTCGACGACTTTTTTTTGTGTGGTTTGGCGAAGCGCTCGACGGAGAACACCATTGAGGAGACCACGGTAAGTCGTTCACAAGTGCCGCTTTGCAAGCCGAGACAACCGCCTTATTTGCATCCAGAAGTCCTTTACTAGTACTACTACTAGGAGTACTAGTGCGGTGAGATGGTTTCTCAAGAAGATGATGGAGAAGCGGAGTCAGAGAAGAGTGAAATGATAGTTGCTTCGTCCATGCTTTGTGATTTGACGCCTCACTGCTTTGTGATTTGTGATAGAAGGGACAGGGGAGTAGACTCTGTGCTCTATACTGTACTACATGCGTCCAAGCATGGGAGAAAGAGGAGAGACGTTGCATTTTTCTATTCCTTCAATCAATCAATCGAGGAGCTTGGTTCCATCTTTTGGCTTTGGCAACACCGCCCACAATGGTTCCCATGATGCCAAAAGCTATTTTCACATTTGGCTACACATTGTGGATGCCCTTAACCGTACCACTTGGTTTTGCTCCTGTGTGCTATCTATACAAATCTCAATTATATTGATCTAAAAAATTATAGAATCAAAGATTAGTAAAAAGGAGGTGATTTTGCCGCGCGGATGGTGGGGGAGGTTTCTTATTTTCGGAGGACGCTGTCCTGGCGGTTTGCTAACATGCGGTCCCACGTGTCAGTGCTTTACCAAGCTGATCCGCGTCCCACATGAGGCAGAACAACGACAGAAGCAACACGTGGTTAAGTTGAAGAAGATGAGGGAGAAGCGGATTCAGCAACGAGTGAAATGATGGTTGCTTCGTCCCTCCAACTTCTTTTTTTAGCATTATTACTTCGTCCCTCCAACTTAACTGCGGGAAAGGTGCAGCTTTGTGATTTGACGCCTCATTGCTCATTACTACGCCGGCGCCATGACTGGGGTGCTTCACCCCGCTGCTCGCATCAGTATTCGGTATGGCACGTGGACCCGGTAGCTTGATGTCCCACATGTCGGCGAAGGGACTAGAAGATTTATGAAAGCGAGCGCTCCACTCTTACGACGGAGGAGTAGATGACACGACGGCCCAGTGAACTGTCACTTGTATTGTATAGTACTATAGTTTTGTTGTTTCGCACGATCCATCGATACAAACCCGATTAAACAGGAAAGGGCGGGATTTTTCCCGCGCGGTAGATGATACTGGCCATACATTTCAAAGGCAATTTTAATGTATGCAAACTGAATAATTATAAGTAACAATATGATATCTAGTAAAACTAAAAACACATATGATTTATTTTGTTAGAGTGTAGTAGTAGTGTTGTATTGCATAGTTGTTAGATGTAACATGCGAGAACGTAGAGATGTAGTTTTGGAGGGCCTACAGAGAGAAAAGCGTAATACGGTCACCAAACTTCGAATAAGCTGATTACGGTCACTATATACGTTTTGCGGTGATTATCGGTCACTTGCTCACAGATTCAGCATCGGATTGCACTCGCTGACCGCCAAATAGTCTGCGTGGCGCCATGTTGACTAGTTAAATTGACCACGTTCCTTGTGGGTCCCACCTGCGATTCGCATAGGGAAAAGGTCGATAAACACAAATTTACGCAGCGCGACAAGGCTCCAACCCGTGCGCTGGAATCACTGGTTGTGTATGTGTCTGCTGGGCCTGATGTGTGCGCATGCACGTGTAGGTTGAGCACTTGAGCGTGAGAGTGTGTGTTGGTCGTGTGGTGTACTGGTGTGTGCATGCATGCGTGCGTGTGTGTGTGTGAGTGTTGCGTGCGTGCGTGGCTGCGTGTGTACGTGTGAGTGTTGCGTGCGTGCGTGGGTGCATGTGTTTGTGTGAGTGTTGTGTGGATGGAGTTCGTGTGCATGCGTGTGTGTGTGTATATAATCACCACACCAGCTCCTATGTGTTAAAACAGACGGCTCAGCATACCAATACAAGGCCACCTTGTCCGCTGTGCCCGCGATCATGACTTCGAACCACCGTCAAAATATTTTTTTGTCATTTGTTTTCATTCTTACAAGCAAGATGCCCGTGCGTTGCACGTAACATCAAGATGCATCCGTATGACTTGTTTATCTTGTGAGAGAAAAGGATGAACGAGGGAAGGCCTTATTTGCAAATGTGGAGAGGTGTGTGGGTACCTTTTGCAAAATTGCCATAGTTTCTTTCCTATCCGCCGATATAAATCGGACGGCCTATATTGCAGGATGGCAGGCACACCATCATCACCAACTCTGTTTTTTATAAGAGTGTATTTTATGTATTTTATAATAGTGTAGATGTAGAGTAGATACAAGTCGGCACGTGTGGGCACGATGTTAGTGAGATAATGCGATGCAACACTAGAGGTGCCACGTGGAGCGTTTAACTAGTCAACTAGTCATGTCATGAGAAAATACAAAGTTGTACGGTGAGCCCGTGACTGTATAATAACCACTAAACGTAAACGGTGACCGTAATGAGTGGATTATGAAGTCCAATGTATGTATCGTGCTTTCGCTTCAAATACAATGATCGTCATTGCATATATCGCGAGAGAAAGATGAAACACGCGTGAATTTTCTGGGGGCTTACTTTTAGAGGACCTGGAGATAGTTTTGTGTGCATACGTGAAAGGGGCGTCAGGGGGTATGCGATGGAGAGAGAGATGCTCTTCGTTTCTCTTTATTATGACTAACTTTGTATATAGTATAAAATATACAAATTCACAAAGTCTTGGAATAAATATCATTGTGGGCACCATGCAATGCAAATTAGCGTTCAGACTCCTCCATATAACTTTGTAATGTTGTATATATGTAGAAACTCTAAAATAATTTTTGGCCACACTTTATTCAAAAGGAATGTTGTATGCGAAATAAACGTGAAGAGAGGGCTTTTTAGATCAATGGGGTACGTGATGTAACATGTGTGAATGTGTAGTTGATTCATTTGGCGGGGCCTAGAGAGGTATGTGTGTGTATTACGTATTCGAGAGAGGCATGGATAGAGGGGCCGACGGGGCGTGGGAGAGATAGCACGAGAAATGAGAGTGGTCTAGAGAGAGAGAGAGACGAATATGACGTCACGACAAGAGATTCCATTCCCTTGAGTGTGTATATGCAAGGGGGGAGGGAATAGAGGCACCAGGAGAAATTTTATGTGTGTGTGGTGTTTGTGTTGGTATGTGTGGGTGTGAGAAGATAATGAGACGTGGGGGCAGAGGGTGTGTCACCGCGTGAGGTCCGGTGGGTCGAGGTGAGGCCCTTCGTTCGGTTCCGTCCTGCGCCACATTGGTCGGCCCATGACACATTTAGGAAGACCCATGGATGACTAGTCGTACAAGACAAAGATAGCAGAATTGTGAAGGACTCTGTGTCCACTGACAAAGCCGGCTAGGATTTGTAACCCTAGGTTCTTGGACTAAGGTAACCCCTTTATCTCTGATATTACTATTCATCCAACCTAACTTTAAGGGGCATCCTACAAAATGCTCTGCTAGAATCATACTCGTCGATTAGGAAGAGAGGTGTGAGATAATGCGTGAGAGACAAGCGTAAAGATAATGTGCGTACATGAGACACGTAGGCAGGTCCATGTATATAGAAAGGGTCGATGAGGATTGTGCGTGTGTATGTTTGCGAGAGGAAGAGTGCTTGTGATAAAGGTTAGTGAAAACAGTTGTAAATGGTTACGAGAGGGAGGGAGGGTTATATCTAGAGCATGTGTAGAAAGACACCTCGGGAGAGAGTGTGTGAGCATGTGTGAGACCACCCGATGGAGAGTGAAACTACACGTAAAAGACTGCTCTACACATTGATTAAAGATATAAATTGTATCCAAATATTAGGATGGGATCATGATATTTGCAATTAGCGTAAGGAGCGGTCATTGATCCATCGGACATCTAGATTCTATCGAATTTGAGCATGTCTATGTTATTATTCGACACAATTGATCCACATAGTTAGTATTTTGAACTCCGCACAATGCATCGCTTTAGCAATCGAATATAAACGTGAGTATAGTTCATGTTGTGTGTGTAAAGCACATTATACATCTGAAAGTTACACAATGGACATTTATAAATAGCTACCTATGAACTAGCATACATTTGAATTCAACCTAAGGTGGTTTAAAAAATTGAATTCAACATGAAGTCCATTCAATTATTTGAATTTGATATCATGGCATTTGTAAACCATACCTAAACTATGGGGTACCAATCTTTGCTCTGATTTTGTACATAATAGCATATGTAGTCGTGTACAAAATAGATTCAAATTTAGCTCCTCCATTCCAAAATAATCGTAGTTATAGGATTTTCAAGTGTCAAAATTTCAAAAGGAAGCGGATAATTTAATGAGGTTTTCAAACATACAAGGTCAAATATAACGTTGTCTATTTAGGTCAATCCTCATAGTTCAAGAGTACTCTAAACGTGAATGCTTGTGTTTCAAAATTTGAACGAAGCGCTAAAAGAGCCTCTACTCGCCTCAAACCGCGTGAGACCAATGTTTGGTAGTACAAGGAAATTACTTTTCTAATAACTCCGACCTGTGAAACCTACCGCCCGACGTCCAAAGGTCTAAACAGGGGTAGGTTTGTAGCTTCATCTAGACGCCACACAACCGCCTCCAAAAACATTCATACACAATGGCCGCTTAAGCACACATGCTGCGTCAAATCGCTCCCGCCCACTATTTGGGACACCTGGGATTACCATCCTACCCCGACCCACAAGAGGTCCGAATTTAAGAGGGGGCAAAGTTTGTACTTTCCCAAATTTCAAACAAGCGCGTCCCATCTTCTGCTCAAAAAGCCAAAACAAGCGCCCTGCATCAAACATGGTTCCCCCACCCGTCCGATTCCCCATTCAGTACTCGTGGGCGCCAAAACTACCTCTCCACCAGCCATGAAACCCGGCGCCCTCCGTCCGCCACCCCATCCCACCCATCAACCGCCGCCCCCCTCCATCACGCCGAGCCGATACCTCACGCCGCCGCCCACCGCAACCTCAACCGCAACGCCCTCCACGGCTAGTAGTTGAAGCCGAGGCCGAGCCGTCTGCATGCGAGCCAGCTTCAACCACGCCGTCCTGCGCGCCACCGCTGCCGCTCCAACTTCGCCACCCTCCACCACACCGGAGTTGTTCTGCTCACGCCGTCCTTCGCCGCCTCGGATCTGCTTCCCTCCGCCGACATACAGCCACGGCAACACAGTCAACAATTTGGCCATGGGTTCGCCCAAGCCTGCACCTCCGTAACATCGGTTTCCCGGTAAAAAGAAGAAGATCGCGCGACATGTGGAGGTGACCACACCGCAACCAAGAAGGTACTCCTCTTCCCTTATTTCGCAAATCTTACATCTCTCGCTTGCACGGTATTCATCCCACAGAAGACACTAGTTGACCGCTTCTTCTTGATACTAGATGTTCCTAGTAACTCGCGATGCACAAGGTTTCTCCTCATATACTATTTCACCTTAGCTAGAGGTCCGTTGCCCCCCTGAATTTCAATTTCTGGCCAGTTGATTCCCAATTAACGGAAGCATTCCCCGGCGTAACAGGCGCTAGTACGACTATTACACCGGGGAAGCAGTGCCTTGGTGTTTATCTTAGGGGCGTCTGCAGCCTAGAGCTACTGGCGCCCGATCTGGAGGTCGGCCAGGATTAAAGGGATGGCTTGGGGGCGCTGCCAAGCACGGCGGTGGTGTGAGGTCGATGGGAGGGCGGGGCGGCGGAGGCACGGGTCTGGGCCGGTGGTCGCTGGCGGTTCGAGAAAGATCGTCAACAGTGACTGGGGGGAGGTAGACGAAGGCCATCTTCCCGTTCCTTATAGATTGGACGGTTCATTAAAAAAATCGACTGGCCTATTTATTTTCAGTCGACTATTATCTTAGATATGACCACATGTGGTGGTGTGCTAGAGGAGTACCTGCATTTCCTGTGCACATATATTACAAAATCATACGGAGTAGAATCTAAATTTGTTTGCCATGCAATGTTGTAGAGAAATCATATGTCTCCTGTCATTTATTTTTCAGCCACCTGCTATCTGCTACTTTTACAGTGCACTAGTTTTGCACACACTTCATCCATACTCTCGCTATTGTGTTTTTAGGCAATGGTATTTCAGAGTCTGCCGAAAGGGAAGCAAAAAAGAAAATAGACAAGTCGTGCCAGCTTTCTACGCGGCTAGGCGCGGCACGTTACAGCGCTTTAAAGGGTGCATTGTCAGCAGATGGAGACGGTAAACGTTGCTCTAGAGTTGATGACCTCGCTCGCAATGAACCACCATCCCAGGTGCTTGCTTTAACTTCGCGGTGTCATATGTGCTTGCATGTTCCATATGGCTGAAGTCGGTCTTTATTAAGATAAGGAAAGATATTTTTTACATGAACCACCATCCCGTGAGCACCAGAAGACAAATAGCTAGTCGTGGGCCTTGCCGAGCGGTGACAAGCCCAAGAAAGACAAGCATCACCGAAGCCAACTAAAAGCGCGATGGTGGCGAAGCAGCCCGCCTCCCACCGGGCTCTCGTGTCCTAGATGATCATGTTCACCACTCCAGCCGGATGTCTAGCTTGTATTGCTTCCAATTTGGTTAAATTGCATCTGCTTAGCTTACACATTATACCTTTGAATATGACATGCCTTTCTATTTTTGGTACATACTAGTACATCTGTGTATTAACCATGTTCTTACATCAAACTAATGTTCTTGTGTATCCTCATCAATCACTTATGACGAGGCAAGCGGGCAAGGGACTACTCCTCATTTAAAGAATGCAGCGTCGGCCTCCGACATGATTCTCAAGAAATGTAAATGCTAGATGAAGATAGTGAACGTAGCTCGTAGTTGATTACAGCATTTCTACACTAGCATCGCAGTGCTTGCTCTAACTTGGCAGCGTGATATGTGGTTGCATGTTGCATATGGTGTCTAGATTGTAATTCTTCCAATATGGTTAAACTGCATGTGCTAGTCTGCTTAGCTTATACTCCGTAAATGTGACATTATACTGTAATGTGACATGCCTTCCTCGTATTTAGTACATAGTACATCTGTCTATTAAGCATGTCCTTACATAAAACTATTTTTTTTGTATCCCGCATCAATCAATATGATGAGACACCTTTAGTATATGCAAGTGCGATATTAGTTGCATCTTTCATATGATTTATAGCATGCGCTGCTTCTAATTTGTTGAAATTCCATTTATGATGGGACGCTTTTAACTTGGCGAGTCATATTGGTTGCATCTTTCATGTGGTGTCTAGCTTGCATTGCTTCTTATTTGCTGGAATGGTTTCGCTTAGTTTACACAAACAGTTGTGAACATGCCATGCCGTCTGTTTTTCGTACATATTCCATCCTGGTATCATGTGTTTGCCTTACATCAAAGTAGTGATTGTCAAGATCATGCATGAATGAGTTACGAAGAGAATTTTATTGCTTTTTCTTGTCGGTTTTACTTGACAATTCAAAATCAATAAAGCGGAAGGAAGTTAGCAAGGCAGCGGATAAAGGTGCTCCTTCCAAACGGAGGGCCTCTCAGTTTCTACCTCCACACCCCCAAGATGATTTCCAAGACAACACATGCATAGACACTCAACAAAGCTGTGTTTATGATGAGCACGTCTCCCCTAGTGCAGCATCACCGGTGCTCCCTCTAACTTGGCACTATTATATGTGGTTGCATGTTATGTGTGATGTCTAGCTTGTATTGCTTCTAATTTTGTTGAATTCCATCTGCTTACTTTACACATTATACTTGAATAAGACACGTGTTCCTGTTTCTAGAACATACAATATCTGTCTATCACACCATGTTCTTACATCAAATTACTATTGTTGTGTAACCTGCAACAATCACTTATCATAAGACACGTTTGACTTCGGAGTGTGATATAGGTTACATCTCACATTCTTTTCTAGCTTGTACTACTAATTTGTTGAAATGGCACTTATGACGAGACAGTTTTAACTTGGTAGAGTGATATTCGTTGCATCTTTCATATGGTGTCTAGCTTTCATTGCTTCTAATTTGTTGAAATGCCTTCTCCTTAGTTTACACATCATAAGCTGTGAATATGCAATGCTGTGAATATGCAATGGCACTAATGACGAGAGACCTCTAACATGGTAGTGTGATGTTGTTTGCATCTTGCATATGATTTATTTCTTGTACCGCTTCACATTTGTTTAAACGCCATTTATCTTTGAGACATTGTTAACTTGGCGGAGCGATATTTGTAGCATCTTTCATATGGTGTCTACCTTCCATTGCATTGCTTCTAATTTGGTGAAATGTCTTCTTCTTAGTTTACACATCATAGTTACGGTTATCTCTTCCGTCCTGTTTTTCATACATATTACATCCTCCTATCATGTGGTTGTCTAACATCAAAGTTCAGTTCGTTGCATCACGCATCAATTTGTTCTCAAGAACTAAATTGTTATTCGCTTTTCTTGTCGGCTTGACTTAACATGGCATGTAGAAAGAGGAAGAAACAGAATGGCAGGGAATGAGAAGCGGATGAATCCTGCAGATTCTGTTTGGTATCGATGGTGCAATAGAAGGTGAAAGTCCAGCGGAAAATTCTACAAACACGGCATCCCATGCTACACGAGCTGCAAAAAAGCCAAAGCGAAACAAATAGCTGCCACCAAACAAGCAGAGACAACCCTAGTTCTTGCAACACCTACCACAAGACTACCGGTGCATGACATACTGTGCGTCAATCGAGCTAGCAGCTCGCTCCCAAGCTCCCTTGCCACCGACACTACTTCCCAAGCACTCTTGACACAAGACGAGTTGGCAATATCGATGAACCTTGTGAGCTTCAACAACAAGAAGGTAGTTGTTGGAGTCAAGTTACAGATTGCATGCTTCTTTATATGTAGTCTCACAGCTTGATGTACACTAACACTTCCTATGTTCGTTGTTGGACTAGCACCTAGGCGCAAGAGGAAACAAACATCGTGGATAATGCTCGATAGGTTAACTAAATCTAGAGGAGGAAGAATGGCTACTGAGTCACCAAGTTAGTATCGAGGCAGCGGTTGCCGTTAGGTGTCATGTACGTATCCTCCCAACATGGATTCAAGACAGAATGACAAAGACGAAACCAGTTCAACACCTTCCTCGACCATTTATCTGTAAGTATGGTTATGTATGGAAACTAGTAATATCGCCTTGCTCATCCCATACTTTCTAGGTTGTCGATAATGAGACTCCCATAATTTTCAACAGATGAGGTTCAAGTTGGATAGCCAAGATGATGCAAACTGACAAGCTTGCACCCATGTTTTCAAGTCTGCTCATGACATTATCGGTATAACTTGAGGAAAACTCACTTTGAAGGCAAGGCTAACAAAGTGAACTTTCCCAAACATCTCCAATGGAAAATATATCGGATGAAGACCGGAGGGCCTTGTTAAACACCGGTCCGATCCAAGTATCGTGTACATTATATATATGTGATCGATCACATGTTGAAGTCCTATTGATGCATGTGCCACACAAATCTATCTTCTTGTAGGTGAACTGTTCAAAGAACAAGGCCAACCGCATTTAAAGTGAAATTCCAACATTTACGTGATCTCGTAGCTATATTGCACATCGCGAGGCTCTTGTAATTAGCTGTTGTTTCACTCTTTTCGCTGTACCATATTATCGATCTATATTGACTTGTTCGAAATGCGGAGGAAAGCCCAAGGACCAAAAAGTACTGAACCAAATGTTGTGGAAATCTTCAAGAACTGTCACACCAGAAGAAGAAGGGCATGACTACACCACCAAAGCCGCTGTTGTAAGTCCTTAATCCTCATGCCTTTTAACTACTACTTACTCGACTTGTGCCTTGAACTGCATGGTTTGCAGCCAATGTCTATTACTCTTTTCAATTTATACACAATTGTCTTAGCGTATCATTGCACCTTACAAGGTTTAAAAGGGAGGAGTGATGTTCCTTTGATCTTGACCCGTAATCTAGTTCCGTCTTTGGACTTGCCCACACAACGTTACAATTGCTCGTTTGTGCATTCTCGCTTGTTTTGTGATATGAATGATGTCATACTATGCTTACCGTGATTATAAACTTCGTCTCTTTATCCTTAGCCCTCAATACAATGTGAAGAAATAGACAATACATTAGCGATGGTACATGGTCATATGTTTGGAACCTGGTTTTATTATGTACTTTGCAATAAAATACAACTAATATTTTA
Organism: Aegilops longissima; assembly: GCA_021605205.1. NCBI lineage: Eukaryota > Viridiplantae > Streptophyta > Magnoliopsida > Poales > Poaceae > Aegilops > Aegilops longissima. The sequence continues at coordinate 403,337,782 of CM038681.1, forward strand.
CATGGGTTCACCGAATAAGTTTCGTATATAGACCAAAGCTATTTTGTTTGGTTTTGCTGCCTCCTTAATATCTTCTCGCTCGTACTACTAATGTAAAACCTCAACTTTTCAGCGAGCTATGGAAAAATGGTGGAACCACCACCTTTCAAGGTGGCGAGGCAACTATAACCGCAATGTCGCTCTTCTTCTGCGGTGGGTCAAGACTGTCCACTAAAGGCTAAAAGCACATTCTGCGTAATACCGGGTTGGTTGTTAAGGCAATATCGTCCAAACTGCCTCATGATCAAGATATGCAAGCTCAAAGCAATGTTGTATCCGCTCTCGCACACAAGTCCATTCCCTAATAGAGGACCTTTGTGAAACAAGGAGAAACATTGCTCAATGTCGTCAAGATATGCATGGTTTTGAAACCGGACTATTAGACATTTGCTATGTTGTTCAGAGCCTAGGGAAATGAAGGTGAGGGTTATGGTGCTCCATCGGACAATACAAGATGAAAACGTAATAGTCAGTCAAATGAACCGAGCTTCAACTTCGTGGTGCATTTATCGCTATCTTTGTTAAGTTTTATGCCAACCTTCCTTTTGTTATATAGTTGTAATTTGTTTTGGTGCGATACAAAATTTATTCTTAACGTGCAGCCACCGTCAAGAAAACAACAAGCCATTTTGTATAGTGTAGGGTGTTCCCTATATTTGCTTGGTGGCGATCTTTGATGCCGAGTGGATGTAATATGTGCAATCGCTTTAATAGCCTAGCGTTAGTTTCGCCTTATTTATTTCCTAGTCTTCTTTTCCCTGGTTTGCTAGTGGCGCAACTACCATGGGCCATATACTGGTCGAGGATCCATGGGTCTCCTACGGGCCGTCGATAAATGGGCTCAGAATCGGTGGGCCTCGGCCGTCGATAAATGGGCTCAGAATCGTGGGCCTCGGCCGTCGGATAAATGGGTCTACATGGGCCGAATCGGGCGAATTGGTATCGGCCAAGACGGTAAACAGCCGTTAACGGTCGTGGGACTGCAAAAGCTTAATTCATTGCTGCATAACGGGTCGTTAATGGGCCGTAATATACTACGGTTGGCCGTAAACGGGCCAACTCTTGCCATGGGCCAATTTGGCCCATTAGGGTAACATGCCAAGATGTGGGTCGACTCTTGCCATGGGCCGAATTTGGCCCATTTGGGGAACATGCCAGTAACGGGCCGACTCTTGCCATGGGCCGAATTTGGCCCATTAGGGGAACAAGCCAGTAACGGGCCGGAAGTAATCGAGGGCTGAAAAGGAGCCCAAAAACATATGGGCCGTCAATAGGCCGAAAGCTAACATGGGCTGGAAATGGCCCATGTAAATCACGGGCCGTTAACGGGTACAAAGAAAATTACTGTTCATTATGGGCTAGAGTCACCGTGGGCCTGTAAAGGGCCGAAAGATACGAAGGCCTCATATGGGCCGAAAGACGTCGTGGGCCATACATGGGCCGAAAGTGAAATGGGCTGGTGTTATATTCGACGGCCCACATGACGTTGTTGGGCCGATTTCCTTTAGTGCCTAACGGGCCGTGAGTTAACGGGCCGTAAAATGGGCTATTTGCGAAGAGACCGTTAACATGCTTTTCATGGGCCAGCCCGTTAACTTTTGACCAAGTCAAACGGGCGGCTTTGTAAGCTAAATGGGCGATGGTGGGCCGTGGCACGTGTCGACATATCATAGGCGCCTTATCTCGACCCATCGACGAGCCGACACGTGTTTCGTCCGCCAATAAGAATTTTACGTGGAAATTTCCCATTGGTCGGGCTGTTAACGGGTTATCGGATCCAAAACCCGACCCGATAGCTTGACGGCATTCCGTTACGGTGGATGCCACGTGTCGGTCACCCTTGACGAAAGCACTCTTGTGACGCGCGATTTATCGTCATGGAAGTGGACACTTCCGTGATGATAATTTTGGTAATGTCATGGAACATTTCTATGACAGAACAGGTATGACTATCTTGATTCTGTCATAAATTTGTCATGGATGTACATGCATGACAAAAAACGCGACCTACTGTGACAAACACGTATCATCACGGAAGTGCATTTTTTTTGTAGTGACTCCCCCTGCTGGTTGGGACCCACCTTGGTGGGAGGCTGACTTGTGGGCCTACTAAGTTGACGGGGACGGAGTGCTTTGTCAACTTAGTCAATATGAATGATTCTAGCTCCAGGATCGTGACGATGTCCATCCAACGGCCGTAGTGCTTCTTCAACCTATGGTCTTCTTGCTCCAGCCGCAAACCAGCGCCGGTCGCGTGCTCTCGTGCTCCTCGCCTCCCGTGGCGGGTTGCGATGCGGCGGAGGCCTCACCGCCTCTACTACTCCCACCGCCGCCGTGCCATCCATCTACTCACCCACACCCCTCGTTATTCTCGCACCAACGGCAGCCTCACACTGCAGCGTAACCAAGTGAACCTCGACTTTCACGCGCGGGCATCCACTACCCGATCTTCCCGCCCGCGTCGTCGCCCCTTCCTAGGCCTTGTCGCCGCCCACCGCCTCGGTGCTCTCGGCGCCGCATGGTCAATATGGTCAAGGAACAGCTTCCATCGGACATGGATCGACGGAGAGGCCGACAATGGGTCCACGGCCGCAGCAAGGAAATGCCTCCTTATTATGCGCAAAATAAGTATTCCTCCACCGACAACGGGACCCACCGACGGGCCATCGATTGCGAAAAAAAACGCTTCTCGATCGCCGACCCACTAGCTACATCTTCGCACGCTAGGAAGTGCGTCCGGCAAAAATGATTCGGCCTCGATCGCTGGGACCCACCAGCTACATCTTCGCATGCAAGGAAGTGCTTGACAGTTGGGACCCACCTGGTCGAAGCGTACATAGCGTTGTCATTCTGGTCGCGAATGCGTATGTACATACCGGTCGACGTAGAGGCGCGCATGTGTCGTAGTAGAGGCGCACACGTAGCATGTACACGTACGTACAACGGCCAGTGTGCAAGAAAGAAAATACGGCCATGTATGTACATACGGGCAGGGTCTCCAATGCCTACTCGCGCATACATGGCTAGGTCGGAACGGAGAAACAGCGTCGTCGTCGTGTTCATGGGGAGCCAACCGGCTGGGTCGGAACGGAATGCGTCGTCATGTTCATCTGGAGGGCTTGGACGGAACAGCCGATGGAAACAAGGCCTGGCGTACCGCAGAACAGAGGAAACGGCCTTGTGTTCATCCGGAGGGGTCTGGCGTACCGCAAAACGGAGGAAACGGACCTCCTACGGTCGAAATGGGGGTCCTGTTGATCGGAAGGGGTGTGGCGAACCACAAAACGGAGGAAACGGACTTGTGTTGGAGCGCCAGGTCGAAACGGGGTCCTGCTCATCGGGAGGGTGTGGCGATCGAAAACGGACTCCACGGATATCCGACATATCCACCGTGGACCCCCTCCACCTCCATGGGCTACCTGCTCATCCACCGTCGACCTCCTCCATCCTCCACCCACGATCGCTCATCCACGTGCTCCCGCTCATCCAGCCTCCACTGCGGCGCTTACTCCACCGGCCATCGCTCAACCAGCCTCTCCACGGGCCCCTGCTCAACCACGCCCACGGGCCACCGCTCATCCAGCCCTCCACCATCTATTGTTCATCCTTCCTCCACGGGTGGTCCTGTTCATCCCGCCTCCACGGGTCCTCGTTCATCCAGCCCCAACCGCTCGAACGATCGGGGTCCTGTTCAACCACCCCCACCGGGAACTGTTCATCCAAACCCCCAAAGAACGCCAATGTTCATCCAGAGGAAACGCCACGGGGTCCTGTTCATCCACCCCCATCGGGAACTGTTCATCCAAACCCCCCAGCAACACTCACTGTTCATCCAGAGGCGTCATCGATCGGCTTCAGTTAGCAGCAGAGAGCGGCGAATCGCCGATCGGGTTCGATTAACAGAATCGATCGATCGCTCGGGTTCAAGAATGCGAGCTCGCAGGCAATCGCCGGGTTCAGTTAGAGTCCAATGCCTCGCCGGGTTCGCTTAGAGCTCAACGCCGCACCAAAGCGTGCGCGTACGAGATAAACGCATCGCCGCCCCACCACCCACCGTAACGGAACACCCCGATATTTTCCTCGCCTCGCTTCTACCATGGTTTTTTCCATCATGGACAGCCCAAAGAATGTCATGCGCTATGCCTCTCCGCTCGCCCAGACTTAAAAGCCCATTTTCTGTCATGATTTTTGGTCATAGAAGTAGGACCCCACCACATCTATGATGATACCGTGTTTTGTCACAATTATCGTCATATAAGTGTCATAAGTATGACAGAAAAGATTTTTGTTCGGCCCAAAATGTCATGGATGTGTGTTATTTTGTAGTGGATGGACAAGGCCCATCCGTTAGCTTAGCATGTTGATGGTTTGGTTTTATTGCTACTGCTTTCTTCATGACTTATACATGTTCCTATGACTATGAGATTATGCAACTCCCGAATACCGGAGGAACACTTAGTGTGCTATCAAACGTCACAACGTAACTGGGTGATTATAAAGATGCTCTATGGTGTTCCGATGGTGTTTGTTGAGTTGGCATAAATCGAGATTAGATTTGTCACTCCGTATCGGAGAGGTATCTGGGCCCTCTCGGTAATGCTCATCACTATAAGCCTTGCAAGCAATGTGACTAATGAGTTAGTTGCGAGATGATGCATTACGGAATGAATAAAGAGACTTGCCGGTAACGAGATTGAACTAGGCATGAGGATACTGACGATCGAATCTCGGGCAAGTAACATACAGATGACAAAGGGAACAACATATGTTGTTATGCGGTTTGACCGATAAAGATCTTCGTAGAATATGTAGGAGCCAATATGAGCATCCAGGTTCCACTATTGGTTATTGACCGGAGAGGTATCTCGGTCATGTCTACATAGTTCTTGAACCCGTAGGGTCCGCACGCTTAACATTCGATGATGATTTGTATTATGAGTGTATGTGATTTGATGACCGAAGGTTGTTCGGAGTCCCGGATGAGATCACGGACATGACGAGGAGTCTCGAAATGGTCGAGACAAAAAGATTGATATATTGGGCCATGTTACTCGGACACCGGAAGTGTTCCTGATGGTTTCGGGTAAAACGGAGTGCCGGAAGGGTTACCGGAACCCCCCGGGGGCACTAATGGGCCACCATGGGCCTTATTGGAGAGATAGGAGGGCAGCCAGGGCAGGCTGCACCCCCCCCTCTTTCCTACTCCCTCTCCCTCTCCTTCCTTCCCCCTCTCTTCCTTGTGGAGGAATCCTACTAGGACTAGTAGTCCTAGTAGGACTCCCCCTCCTTGGGCACGCCCCCTAGGGCCGGCCAGACTCCCCCTCCCTCCTTTATATATGTGGGGAGAGGGGCACCCTAGAACACACAAGTTGATCTTCTAGCCGTGTGCGGTGCCCCCCTCCACAGTTACACACCTCGTCATATCGTCGTAGTGCTTAGGCGAAGCCCTACGCCGGTAACTTCATCATCACCGTCACCACGCCGTCGTGCTGACGGAACTCTCCCTCGGCCTCAACTGGATCAAGAGTTCGAGGGACGTCACCGAGCTAAACATGTGTTGATCGCGGAGGTGACGTGCATTCGGTACTTGGATCGATTGGATCGCGAAGACGTTCGACTACATCAATCTGCAAGCATTAAACGGTTCGCGCTGTCTCACGAGGGTACGTGGACACACTCTCCCCGCTCGTTGCTATGCTTCTTCTAGATAGATCTTGCGTGATCGTACGTAATGTTTTTGAAATACTATGTTCCCCAACATTATTGCCAACAACTCTTTGTGTTCTACTCGTGCATATCATCTACGCATAGACCTGGCTCGGATGCCACTATTGGGAAACGTAGCCTTCAATTTCAAAAAAATTCCTACGACCATGCAAGATCTATCTAGGAGATGCATAGCAACGAGAGGGAGAGGGTGTGTCCACGTACCCTCGTAGACCAAAAGCGGAAACGTTAGGTTAACGCGGTTGATGTAGTCGAACATCTTCATGATCCAAACGATCTAGTACCGAACATACGGCACCTCCGAGTTCAGCACACGATCAGCTCGATGACGTCCCTCGAACTCTTGATCCAGCAGAGGGTCGAGGGAGAGTTTCGTCAGCACGACGGCGTGGTGACGGTGATGGTGATGTGATCCGTGCAAGGCTTCACCTAAGCACTACGACGCTATGACCGGAGGAGTAAACTATGGAGGGGGGCACCACAAACTGTTAAGAGAATAACTATTGTGCTTTGGGGTGCCCCCCCGCCTGTGATATAAAGTAGGGAGGAGGAGGCCGCCACCTAGGGCCTCCAGGGGGGGAGTCCTACTAGGACTCCACTCCTAGTAGGATTCGCCCCCCTTTTTTTCGTTTCTCATGGAGGGGAAGGAGGGAAGGGAGAGGGAAGAGGAGAAGGAAAGGGGGGCGCCCCCTCCCCTAGTCCAATTCGGACTCCCTATGGGAGGGGGGCGCGGCCACCACTTGTGGGCTGCCTCCCCTCTCCCCTATGGCCCATGAAGGCCCATTACTTCCCCGGGGAGTTGCGGTAACCCCTCGGTTCTCCGATAAATATCTGAAACGTCCCGAAACCATTCCGGTGTCCGAATACCTTCATCCAATATATCAAACTTTACCTCTCAACAATTTCGGGACTCCTCGTCGTGTCCATGATCTCATCTGGGACACCGAACAATCTTCGGTCACCAAAACACATAACTCATAATACAAATCATCATTGAACGTTGCGCAATGGACCTCACGGTTCGAGAACTATGTAGACATGACCGAGACACATGTCCGTCAATAACCAACAATGAACCTGGATGCTCATATTGGTTCCTACATATTCTACTTAAGATCTTTATCGGTCAAACCGCAATGACAACATACGCCATTCCCTTTGTCATCGTATGTTACTTTCGAGATTCGATCATCGGTATCCTCATACCTAGTTCAATCTCCTTACCGCAAGTCTCTTTACTCGTCTGTAATGCTTCATCCCGTAATTAACTCATTAGTCACATTGCTTGCAAGGTTTATAGTGATGTGCATTGTCGAGAGGGCCTGTAGATACCTCTCCGATACTCCGAAAGTGACAAATCCTAATCTCGATCTATGCCAACCCAACAAACACCTTCGGAGACACCAGAGAGCATCTTTATAATCACCCAGCTTACGCCAGGACGCTTTGATAGCACACAAGGTGTTCCTCCGATATTCGGAGTTGCATAATCTCATAGTCCGAGGAATATGTATAAGTCATGAAGAAAGCAATAGCAATAAAACTTAACGATCATTATGCTAAGCTAACAGTTGGGTCTTGTCCATCACATCATTCTCCTAATGATGTGATCCCGTTCATCAAATGACAACACATGTCTATGGTCAGGAAACTTAACCATATTTGATTAACGAGCTAGTCTAGTAGAGGCATACTGGGGACACTTTGTTTTGTCTATGTACTCACACATGTATCAAGTTTTCGGTTAATACAATTCTAGCATGAATAATAAACATTTATCATGATATAAGGAAATATAAATAACAACTTTATTATTGCCTCTAGGGCATATTTCCTTCAATTTTGACCCAGACGGCCTCCTCATATGGCCCTCAAACACCCGGGCTGACCAGCACCCTCATATCCAGCCCAAATATGGGGCGGATATGGGGGCGCCCGAGCACGCCCGCCACGTCGGACCTGGCCTACGTTGGCCCACCTGATCCCACATAAATTTCTCCCCATCCGCTTGCCGGACCAAACCCTAGCCACTTCACTCCCCTCCCCTCCGCTCTCCTTCGGCACCCAAGCTCGTCTCCAGCTCCTTCCGGCCGTCTCCGACATGGCGGGCAGCGGATCCGAGTCCTTCACCTCTAGATCCATCGATCCTGAGCTCATCCCACATAGCCCTGAGGAGGATATGGTCATCCGGCTTGCGCTCCGCCGCGCCCAGGAGGAGGCCCGTGCACGGCTGCACTCAAACTCCTTCCGTCGGGAATCCATTGTGTCCGCTCAAATGGCGCATGGATCCGGTGCTAGGCCGGCCCTAGTTGCCTCGCCGGAGGTCGTGCGGTCCGTTTGGTGTCTGAATGCCCTGGCGGACGCGCAACCCCTCTGTTGGCGCGCCGAGCATCGGGACACACTGATACATCCATTTTGCATCATGCTTTTATATCGATATTTATTGCATTATGGGCTGTTATTACACATTATGTCACAATACTTATGCCTTTTCCCTCTTATTTTACAAGGTTTACATGAAGAGGGAGAATGCCGGCAGCTGGAATTCTGGGGTGGATATTAGAGACCTAATCTGCACAACTCCAAAAGTCCTGAAACTCCACGAAAGTCAGTTTTGGAATATATCAAAAATATTGGGCGAAGAAAGCACCAGAGGAGGGCCACTCCGTGTCCACGAGGGTGGAGGGCGCGCCCCCTTGCCTCGTGGGCCACCTGGAAGCCCCTGATGCCCATCTTCTGGTATAAGGTTTCTTTTGCCCTGAAAAAAATCATAAGTAAGCTTTTGGGATGAAGTGCCGCCGTCTCGAGGCGGAACCTGGGCAGAACCAATCTAGGGCTGCGGCGAAGCTGTTCTGCCGGGGAAACATCCCTCCGGGAGGGGGAAATTGTCACCATCATCATCACCATCAATCCTCTCAGCGGGAGGGGGTCAATCTTCATTAACATCTTCACCAGCACCATCTCCTCTCAAACCCTAGTTCATCTCTTGTATCCGATCTTTGTCACAAAACCTCATATTGGTACTTGTGGGTTGCTAGTAGTGTTGATTACGCCTTGTAGTTGATGCTAGTTGGTTTATTCGGTGGAAGATCATATGTTCAGATCCTTTATGCACATTAATACCCCTCTGATTATGAACATGAATCTGATTTGTGAGCAGTTACGTTTGTTCCTGAGGACATGGGAGAAGTCTTGTTATAAGTAGTCATGTGAATTTGGTATTCATTCGATATTTTGATGAGATGTATGTTGTCTTTCCTCTAGTGGTGTTATGTGAATGTCGACTACATGACACTTCACCATTATTTGGGCCTAGGGGAAGGCATTGGGAAGTAATAAGTAGATGATGGGTTGCTAGAGTGACAGAAGCTTAAACCCTAGTTTATGTGTTGCTTCGTAAGGGGCTGATTTGGATCAATATGTTTAATGCTATGGTTAGGTTTACTGAGGGAGTCCCGGATTAGGGGGTGTCCGGATAGCCGAACTATCACCGTTGGCCGGACTCCTGGACTATGAAGATACAAGATTGAAGACTTCGTCCCGTGTCCGGATGGGACTTTCCTTGGCGTGGAAGGCAAGCTTGGCGATACGGATATGTAGATTTCCTACCATTGTAACCGACTGTAACCCTAACCCTATCCGTGTCTATATAAACCGGAGGGTTTTAGTCCGAGGACTAAAAAAAACAATCATACCATAGGCTAGCTTCTAGGGTTTAGCCTCTCGATCTCGTGGTAGATCTACTTGTACTACCCATATCATCAATATTAATCAAGCAGGAGTAGGGTATTACCTCCATTGAGAGGGCCCAACCTGGGTAAAACATCGTGTCCCTTGTCTCCGTTACCATCCGCCTAGACGCACAGCTCGGGACCCCCTACCCGAGATCCACCGGTTTTGACACCGACATTGGTGCTTTCATTGAGAGTTCCTATGTGTCGTCACCCATAGGCCCGATGGCTCCTTCAATCATCAAGCAATGACGCAGTCCAGTGGTGAGACTTTTCTCCCGGACAGATCTTCGATTCGGCGGCTTTGCATCAAGGGCCAATTCACTTTGCCATCCGAGCAGATTGAAAGCTACGCCTCTAGCCATCAGGTCAGATTTGGGAGTTTGAACTACACGGCCGACATCCGCGGAGACTTGATCTTCGACGGATTCGAGCCACGCCAAGCGCCGCCAAGATCGCTCCTCGATGGGCACGATCTAGCTCGCACGAACAAAGGCCTCGAGGTCAAGATCAAGGCCCGCTCCGACCCTTAGCTCGGAGCCGACTCCCCGATCGAGGACGAGTGGTTGGACACCGCCGGGCTACGATCTCAACGGGCGATTGAGCCGAACTCCATCCCTGTCCTTTGCGAAGACCGTGACTCTAAGGTGCCGGACTCTCCGGACTCAACCTCCGCGCCCTCTACCAATCGAATCCGATTGGGCGCCGGTCATGGAGTTCATCGCCATGACATCTTTTCAAGACTCGCCTTTGGCGACATCCTGAATTCACTAAAGTCTCTCGCTTATCGTGAGAGCCCCGGACGGACTACGGTCAGAAAGTTGGGATGCGGACGACGAAGAAATTCAACGCCCACCCACCACCCACTTTCTAGCCATCGGCGATGATTTAACCGACATGCTCGACTTCGACTCAAGACATCGACGGTATGGACGACGATGCCGAGAGACGACCAAGAGCGCATACCACGGGCACCGGAAGGCCACCGCCATATGACATATACATGATGGACATCCCAAAAGATGGGAATGGTGATGGAACGCGGAGGATGACCCTCCAAGAAACAACCCAAGCGCCGACGCGCTGGCACCGCCTAAATCCCGCCACAAGAAAACGGCGATTCGCACGGAGACAATATATACCGGACAAAGGTTGAAGACGCACCCTCCAAAGCAGGACTCAACGCAGGAGGAGGGAGAAGCAAGTCCGCATGACAAGGCGGCAGAAAGAGAGGTAGAGGATGATAATTATGCGCCCCTCCAAGACGAGGCAAGCTCGACGACGATTTAATTGGCCATGCCCGAGGACCCCGCCGAACAAGAGCGCTTTCAAACACAAAGCTTATGGCCACGGCAAGCAGCCTCAAGAAAAGCAGCAAGAGCTTAGAGCTGACTAAGACTTGCTAGCTGACAGATGGATCAAGTCCTTGCAGCCAAGAGTATGAACTCGAACGCCTCCAAGAGATACCCTGAACGCAGGCTGCTACCCCAATTAGAGGAAGCAGCACCCAAACCTACATCACCAGCGCATGATGCGCCGACCGCCACCCCTGTGGTCGCGACAGAGAGGCCTCTAGACCTCCATTCAAGCCGCACTCGCCGCCAAAAGTACCAAGGCACGGGAAACTCGCCGACCTGCGAGACATATTGAGGACAAGGCAAGGCAAACAAGATCGATCTACGATCAAGGCGGCGCCCATTTACACGTGGCGATAACCGCCACGCCGGATACAGCAATTTCGGCCGGGCTGAACACAGTAGACAAAGCTCATTTGAGCTGCGTCGTGATATAGCTCAATACAGAGGCGCCGCACACCCACTATGCTTCACAGATGAAGTAATGGATCATCAAATACCCGAGGGTTTCAAACCCATAAACATCGAATCATACGATGGCACAACAGATCCTGCGGTTTGGATCGAGGAATACCTCCTCCATATCCACATGGCCCGCGGCGATGATCTACACGCCATCAAATACCTCCCACTCAAGCTTAAAGGACCAGCTCAGCATTGGCTTAACAGCTTGCCAGCAGCATCAATTGGTTGTTGGGAGGACCCGAAGCCGATTCCTTGATAACTTCCAGGCACATACGCATGCACCACCAAACGCCGATGACCTCAGCCACATAATTCAGCAGCCGTAAGAATCGCCGACAATTCGACACGGTTCCTAACCAAGAAAATCAAATCGTTGACTGTCCGGATGCAGAGGCGCTTAGCAGCCTTCAAACACAACATCCGCGACGAGTGGCCAGCCCGCACCTAGGACAGAAAAGCCAAATCCATGGCAGCCCTCACCACACTCATGACCTGCTTTTATGCTGGAGAGGACAGCTGGCTAGCTCAAGCAACAACTTGTCCAAACACCCCGGTAGTTCGGATACCAAGGACAGCAATGGCAGGTCGCTGCCGCAACAAGCATAAACGCCGATTAACAAAGGATAATGCTGAAGATACGATAGTAAATGCCGGATTCAGAGGCTCTAAACCCGTCAGCGGAAGAAGCCATTCAAAAGAAATACCTAGGGCCCGCCCAACTTGGACCGAATACTTGATCGCCAGCCGATACATGGCACCCCTAAAAACCAGCCAACCACACCAACAGGATTGTTGGGTGTTCAAGCAAGTGCAAGCTAAGCACCCAAAGCAACGACAAGGGGCTGCATAGCGATGATGAGGAAGAGCCCCGCCGCCGAACAATAGAGGATGAAGGGCTTTCCACCACAAGTGCGGACGGTGAACATGATATACGCAACCCACATACCCAAAAGGGAGCGGAAGCGCGCACTAAGGGACGATATGCGATGGAGCCACGCCTGAAGTTCAACCCATGGTCCTCCTGCCCGATCACATTTGATCAAGGACCACCCCACTAGCATCCGGCTATGGCGGATTCGCCGCATTGGTTCTTGATCCAATCATCGACGGATTTCACCTCACTAGAGTCCCGATGGACGGCGGTAGCAGCCTCGAACCTGCTCTATCGTGATACAGCCGCAAAATGGGCATAGACCCTCAAGGATTAAACCCACAAAGACGACCTTTAAAGGCGCCATACCGTGTAGAGGCCAATTGTACAGTGCTCGCTTACACTCAAGTGGTCTTCGGATCCCGGATAACTTCCAAAGCGAAGAGTTAATCTTTGACATAGTATCGCTCCGCAGCGGCTATCATGCATCGCTTGGACGAACCATTGACGGTAAACTTCAATGCGGTGCCGCACCACGATACCTCAAGCTCAAGATGCCAGCCCTTGAGGAGTAATCACGTCAATGGAAACACCGAACGCTCTCCGAACGGAGGAGCATACGGCGTTCTCGCGGCGGAGGTGCAAGGCAGCCTCTCACAGCAATTCTCGAGTCCGCCACTAAACGCCCCGGACACCGCAAGCACGGCCGAGTAACCTACAACAAGACCACCGGCACGATCCAAGCATCGCAGAGTAATCCGCCCCAACCCCAGCCCTCGCAAAATTTCGAAGCAAGATTACGCTGACATAACTACGCCCGAGATACCATGGGCATAAGGGGAGGGCACGACCACGCACGCCTGCACGCGGCTCAACCGCACTGGGATCCCGATTGTGTCATTCTTTTCTTTTCTTCTTTTTTCTTACTTTCAGACTCCGCTTTCAGAAGTCCCGCCCGGCACTAGAATTGCCGAACTCACGATGCAACAGCCAGGGAAGCAGAAAGCTACGTCGAGTGTCCAGGTGGTCTCTACTACGATCATTATACCTGTTTTACATACCATCCCGCAGCTTACCCCTGGAGGGGGACATGTTAAATAGTCCCATCCCTTGCTTATTGCACTATTTGTATCGCTCTGCTTCCATTGCAGTACCTTTTTGAATAACCAATATATAGCTCTTGCCTATTATTTCATTCTTTCCCATTATATATGTTCATTTATGACATTGCACAACTGCATAACTTGGTACGGCTAATACACCGGGGCTTAAGTACCCCAAAAGTATGGTGTGATAAGTCCAACACTTTCACAAGTGTGGCACCCGAACTTATAGCATTATATGCATCGGCTCCAATCATGTCTTGGGTCAATAGTTGGGCTTGCCTGCCCCATGTTTTGGTACCTTACGCCCGCTATATCGGCTAAGGTAGCTGGAGAACCACTGCGATTGTGCCCCAGTTGAGCTGGGTTGAGCACCTCAGTGGAGAAAGCTAAAACTGACCATCATGATAAGGCGAGAGCCGGTCGCTGTTCGAGAGGTTTTTCCGGGTCCCTAAAGACTTATGCCGCTTAGAGCGAGGAGTCGGCATTGTCCGGCCAAGGCGTGGATAGCACCCCGAACTCGGTCTTCCGAATACTAGGGGCTTCGCTGAAATTTAAAATTATAGATTTCTATGGCTAAGTGAGAGTGTTCAAGCACTATAAGTCCTGGTTGCCTTGTTCGCTATGCTGAGCGCCTCGACGGACCCAAGAATGGGAACAAGAGCACTCAAGTTTATCCCGAACACCCCAAAGACTCGTGGCATGGGGCTGAAGCCAACGACTTGCCATCTCTCAAATTTGATAAACGGCTGCACAAAAGGTAATATTTTAAATTAACAAGCGTTGCTTAGCGATATGAACAAGTTGTGTCAGACATGATAACAAATGCGAGTCTATTCAAAATTACATCTTTGGAGCACTCATCCGCTTATATGTCGGCACCTTCATGACGCCTCATAGTACATTTCGGCTTGCGATGCTCCTTGCCCTTCGGTGGTTCGTCCGTCACAAGCTTCAGATCCAGCTTGCCCCAAAGGCACTTTAGCACGGGCAAGGGCCCGACGGCACCTTCAATGCAGACGAGCGCTTTGATGACTTCAATCCATGGACAAAGGCCCACCAGCCGCCGACTAGCCCAAAGTAGCTCCCTGTGCATGGCTTCCAATGGCCACAGCCAAACTATGAGGCCCTTCATGGCCTGTTCGGCGACCTTGTGGAGCTCGACCAGCCGCTTCACCTGGTCGTCAGGGCACCGGACGCTCGCCTCAAGATATCGAGACCGAACACCTTCTCCGCCGAGCTCCCCTCCTTGGCGCGGTAGAACGCGCAAAGATCGTATACACCACGGGCAGATCTGTGAATGCCCCGGAGAGCCCGAACCGTAAGTAATAGGTAATTCACTTTCACATGCTTGCTTTGTATAAAGAATGCCTTACCCGCCGCTATCTTATTTAATGATTCAATTTCTTGAGGGCTTTTTGGGCTTCGCCTTAGCGGCTTTGGCACTCAAGAGCCGAGGCGAGCTCGACTCTCGAGTCACGCCCAAACTCGTGTCTTTCCACGAGAGCCCGGAGCTCTTGCCGCACCTCCGCCACCCGCCTCCTGCTTCTCTCGCCGGCGCGCTCCACGGCTGCTTTGCTTTGCCGGGACACCGCTTCCTTCGTGGTCGCCACCTCGCTCGTGGCCCATACAATACCCACGTTATTCCTGTTATTTTTGCAACCGAATCCTTTCTATAAGGTATTTCTTTAATAAGGTATTGCTTACCTTCCTGTCCTCGAGCTGCTTGGCAAGGCCGAGCTCGTTCTCGGACCGCCGAGGCTCTTCTTCAATGCATTGACCTCCGCAACAAGGCGGCAGAGGTCAGCAAGAAGCAGCCGTGATTCGTGATATTGACATACTTATGTTAGAATCCTGCATATATCTTTTAGATCCTTAGTCCGCTTTTCTTCCAACACCGAACTAAGCATCGGGCTATTGTCTATGCGGTAATATTTTCACATATTCTAAACTTACCTCAAAGCCTCGTTAGAAGGTCTGGTATAGTTTCACCAGCCCACTCTTGGTGGATCGAACTTTTCGGATCACCACACTCATAATAAAGGCGGTGCTCCTCGCTGATGGAGGCGCTTTATGCCTCCAAGAAGTTATCCCGTGCCTCCGGATGGACGGAGGTGACCGGCGTCAGAGTCTTACCCTTCTTACGAAGGGGCTGCTTGCCGGACTTCAACCATCAAGGTTCCAGACGGAGTCCCCGACAGGCTGCACTTAGATCCTCGGGTCTCGCCCTTCACGCTCGAGTCCGGAGGTCGCTTTGGCGCCCAGACCACCTCCCTGGTTGGGTTCTCTTGGGACTCCACCGCAGTGTCGCCGGGCGATACGAGGAGAGGAGGCGGTCGAAGTGAAGTACTATTCACATCCGACGAGCCCAGGAGCCGCCGACGAAGCGGCAAGCTCGCCCTGGGTGGGCTACATGGTCATATTCGTGTTAGAAGACACTATGCGACAAATAAAAGTCATGAACTATTCCGGAGTCCGGACACTTACGATCTCGCCAGGCTTGGCCCTTGGTGGCCACTCCTCCTCGTCTGCTGTCGGCTTGGTGGAGAAGTCCGGAGGAAGGGTCCTTCCTTTCTGATTCCTCCAGCCTCCCAACCGGGCGGCCTTCCTTTTCTTCTCTCCCCCGCTGGGGAGAGGCTTTTTCCTCCTCCTCTTCCTCGTGAGGAGGATTCAGCCTCGAGTTGTCGGGCGGTGAGTCCGACAAGACTGGCGCCGGAGCTCTTCGAGTTCCCGTGGCCTTCTTCTTGGTTTTCTTCTCCGCACCACGTGAGGTGCCGGAGCCAGCAGCCCCATCAATCGGGCGTCCGCTGGTCTTCCGCAAAGGGGCCAAGCAGATTAATCTGCCCGACGCCTTCACCAGTCCCGCCAAAGGTTAGGGAGTTTTAGATCCCGCATAGAGTCAAACTATGAAAAAGAGTTCCATAAAGGGTAAATAACTTACTCGCTGGCTTGACGCTATGAGCTGAATCGCGATCTTCGGTAGCGGATGTGGGAGCCTCGCGCCTTTGAATGAAGACCTTCCTGCATCTTCGCACGTAGTGTCAAGTGCCTTTTAGAGTTGGGTGCTGTGCCGGATCGAACTCCCACAATTTGAAGGCCCGTTGTTGGCATGGGAGGATCCGGCGGATGAACATCACCGGATTACGCTGACAAGCCCGAGATTCTTGTCCACCGTGTTTTCGACGAGGTTTGAGTCCGGACAGCTCGTCCAATCCCCCACGCCAGCCCGTCTCTTTTCATGATGTGAGCCGTGGGGAAGCCAGATCAGAATCGGGGGGCCGCCCATTGAGAGTCACGCTGCTCGTGATAAAGAACCACCCCGATTGCCACCCCTTTATGGTCTCCACAAAGGAGCCTCGAGCCATAGGACTTGGCCATCTTGCCAACCATGGCACCTCCAAGACTCCGGGCTTGGCGGCCGCCCACTACCTTCGCTTGACATTGAAGGTCTTCACCATAAGTCAAGTGGGGCTGGATGCGAGGAAGGCCTCGCACACGCACCATAAACGCCGAGATGTTGAGGATGAAGTTCGGGGCCGATCATGCAAATTCAGGCGTAGTAGAACATGAGCCCCTGGAAAAATGGATGAAGTGGGAAACCTAGTCCATGGAGGAAGTGGGTGAGGAACACCACCTCTCATGGGGCCCGGGTGGAATGAGCTGCCCTCGTCGGGTAGCCGGTGCGCGATGTTGCTGGACAAGTATCCGCTTCCGCAACTTTTTGATGTGCCCTCCGTGACGGAGGAGGCCATCCACCCGCCTCCCGCCCGGACATAGTTGGAGAAGGTTGAGGTGGATGTGCGACTTGGGCGCTGGAGCTCGAAAGGAAGTGGATGAGCAAAGGAGGAAGAAAGCATAGGTGAAAAGGTGGATCCTTATCCCTTATATGGACGGACGGTTATGCGCGTCCCCGCCACCGGGTAAAACTCGCTATCTCCCAAGCGCCAGAATCAATGGCGCGGATGGGTTACCCACGTCCGTATTGATGAGAATCCTGAATAAGGGGCACGATCTCCGCTTGATAAGACGTGCAAGGAAACCGCTAAAACGCCGCTAAGGTGGAACAAGAAAAACGACACGTATGAAGGCCTGGCGTGGTGTGATGTCACGCCGCTGAATACGCCGCCAGATCTGTGCAAAGGTTATTCTCTACGGTAGTATGTGGAACTTGTTTTGCAGAGCCGGACACTATCCTTGTGTTCAAAATCTTCTATGAAGTATTCGAAGAGGAACCCGCCTTTGCAATGTCAAGACAATATGCGCACCGGACTCGTCGTCATTGAAGCCTGGTTCAGGGGCTACTGAGGGAGTCCCGGATTAGGTGGTGTCCGGATAGCCGAACTATCACCGTTGGCCGGACTCCTGGACTATGAATATACAAGATTGAAGACTTCGTCCCGTGTCCGGATGGGACTTTCCTTGGCGTGGAAGGCAAGCTTGGCGATACGGATATGTAGATTTCCTACCATTGTAACCGACTCTGTGTAACCCTAACCCTATCCGGTGTCTATATAAACCAGAGGGTTTTAGTCCGTAGGATGAAAAAAAACAATCATACCATAGGCTAGCTTCTAGGGTTTAGCCTCTCTGATCTCGTGGTAGATCTACTCTTGTACTACCCATATCATCAATATTAATCAAGCAGGAGTAGGGTATTACCTCCATCGAGAGGGCCCAAACCTGGGTAAAAACATCGTGTCCCTTGTCTCCTGTTACCATCCGCCTAGACGCACAGTTTAGGACCCCCTACCCGAGATCCGCCGGTTTTGACACCGACATTTACCTTAATTCTTATTTCGTATTTGTGGATGCTTGCGAGAGGGGTTAATCATAAGTGGGATGCTTGTCCAAGGAAGGGCAGTACCCAAGCACTGGTCCACCCACATATCAAATTATCAAAGTAACGAACGTGAATCATATGAGCATGATGAAAACTAGCTTGACGATAATTCCCATGTGTCCTCAGGAGGGCTTTCCTTTATATATGAGTTTGTCCAGGCTTGTCTGTTAGAAAAAAGGATTGGGCTACCTTGCTGCACCTTGTTTACTTTTGTTACTTATTACCCGTTATGAATAACCTTATCATAAAACTATCTATTACCGATAATTTCAGTGCTTGCAGAGAATACCTTACTGAAAACCACTTGTCATTTCCTTCTACTCCTCGTTGGGTTCGACACTCTTACTTATCGAAAGGACTACGATAGATGCCCTATACTTGTGGGTCATCAAGAATCTTTTCTGGCGTCGTTGCCGGGGAGTGAAGCGCCTTTGGTAGGTGGAATTTGGTAAGGAAAAATTTATATAGTGTGCTGAAATTTACTGTCACTTGTTACTAGGGAAAATAATCCTTTGAGGGGCTTGTTTGGGGTATATTCACCCCGACCAGTACAGCAAAGAGTTGCTCCTCAACCTACTGAACCTACTGAAAATGTTTACTTTGAAATTCCTTCAGGTATGATAGAGAAACTGCTAGCTAATCCTTTTACAGGAGATGGAACATTACATCCCGATATGCAACTAATCTATGTGGTTGAAGTTTTTGGATTATTTAAGCTTGCAGGTATGCCTGAGGATGTTATCAAGAAGAAGGTCTTACCTTTATCTTTCAAGGGAAAGGCATTGACATGGTTTAGGCTATGTGATGATATTGGATCATGGAACTACAACCGATTGAAATTGGAATTTCATCAGAAGTTTTATCCTATGCATCTGGTTCATCGTGATCATAATTATATATATAATTTTTGGCCTACGAAGGAGAAAGTATCGCTCATGCTTGGGGGAGGCTTAAGTCAATGTTATATTCATGCCACAATCATGAGCTCTTAAGAGAAATTATTATTCAAAAAATTTATGCTCGGCTTTCTCTCAATAATCGCTCCATGCTCGATACTTCTTGTACTGGTTCTTTTATGATGAAGACTATTGAATTCAGACGGGATTTATTGGAAATAATTAAATGCAACTATGAAGATTGGGAACTCAACGAAGGTAAGGAGTCAGGTATAACACCTAAGTTTGATTGTGTTAAATCTTTTATGGATACCGATGCTTTTCGTGAATTTAGCACTAAATATGAACTTGACTCTTAGATAGTAGCTTCTTTCTGTGAATCATTTGCTACTCATGTTGATCTCCCTAAGGAGAAGTGGTTTAAATATCATTCTCCCATTGAAGTAAAAGTAGTTGAACCTATTAAAGTTGAAGAAAATACTATCATTTATAATGTTGATCCTATTGTTCCTACCGCTTATATTGAGAAACCACCTTTCCCTGTTAGAATAAAGGATCATGCTAAAGCTTCAACTGTGGTTCATAAGAGTAATGCTAGAACATCTACACCCTCTGAGAAAATTAAAGTTGAGCCTAGTATTGCTATGGTTAAGGATCTCTTGGTCGATAACATTGATGGGCATGTTGTTTACTTCTGTAATGAAGCTGCTAGAATTGCTAGACCCGATACTAAAAATAAACATAGACCTGTTGTCGGCATGCCTGTTGTTTGTATTAAAATATGAGATCATTGTTATCATGGCTTATGTGATATGGGTGCTAGTGCGAGTGCAATACCTCATTCCTTATACAAAGAAATTATGAATGATATTGCACCTGCTGAGATAGAAGATATTGATGTTACAATTAAGCTTGCCAATAGAGATACTATTTCACCAATTGGGATTGTTAGAGATGTTGAAGTATTGTGTGGGAAAGTTAAATATCCTACTGATTTTCTTGTTCTTGGTTCCCCACAAGACGACTTTTGCCCCATTATATTTGGTAGACCCTTCTTGAATACTGTTAATGCTAGGATAGATTGCGAAAAGGATATTGTTACTGTTGGTTTAGGGGATATGTCTCATGATTTTAATTTTGCTAAATTTTGTAGACAACCCCATGATAAAGAATTGCCTAGTAAAGATGAAATTATTGGTCTTGCTTCTATTGCCGTGCCTCCTAATGATCCTTTAGAACAATATTCGCTAGACCATGAAAATGATATGTTTATGAATGAAAGAAGGGAAATAGATGAAGAATTGCTATTGTTCCTAATGATAAAGACGAATTGATCCCACAAAGAATTGTTAGAGGTTATAGAATGGTAATTGATTTCTGCAAATTAAATAAAGCTACTAGAAAGAATCATTACCCTTTACCTTTTATAGATCAAATGCTAGAAAGATTATCCAAACATACACATTTTTGCTTTCTAGATGGTTATTCTGGTTTCTCTCAAATACATGTGTCTAAAGAGGATCAGGATAAGACCACTTTTACCTGCCCTTTCGGTACCTTTGCTTATAGACGTATGCATTTTGGTTTATGTAATGCACCTACTACCTTTCAAAGATGTATGACTGCTATATTATCTGACTTTTGTGAAAAGATTGTTGAGGTTTTCATGGATGATTTCTCCGTGTATGGAACTTCTTTTGATGATTGCTTAAGCAACCTTGACCGAGTCATGCAGAGATGTGAAGAAACTAATCTTGTCTTGAATTGGCAGAAGTGCCACTTTATGGTTAATGAAGGTATTGTCTTGGGGCATAAAATTTCTGAAAGAGGTATTGAAGTTGATAAAGCCAAATTTGATGCTATTGAAAAGATGCCGTGTCCTAAGGACATCAAAGGTATAAGAAGTTTCCTTGGTCATGCCAATTTCTATAAGAGGTTCATTAAAGACTTCTCTAAAATTTCTAGGCCTCTGACTAATCTCTTACAAAAAGATGTTCCTTTTGTATTTGATGATGATTGTGTAGAAGCATTTGAAATACTTAAGAAAGCCTTGATTTCTGCACCTATTGTTCAGCCACCTGATTGGAATTTACCCTTTGAAATTATGTGTGATGCTAGTGATTATGATGTAGGTGTTGTTCTAGGACAAAGAGTCGATAAGAAATTAAATGTTATCCAATATGCTAGTAAAGCTCTAGACAGTGCCTAAAGATATTCCAAAGTAACTGTTCACACTGATCATGCTGCTATTAAATATCTTATGGAAAAGAAAGATGCTAAAACTAGACTTATTAGATGGGTTCTCTTGATAGAAGAATATGATTTGCATATTATTGATAGAAAGAGAGCTGAGAACCCCGTTGCAGACAACTTGTCTAGGTTAGAGAATGTTGTTGATGACCCACTAGCCATTGATGACAGCTTTCCTGATGAACAATTAGCTGTCATAAATGCTTCTCGTACTGCTCCATGGTATGCTGATTATGCTAATTTCATTGTTGCTAAATTTATACCACCTAGTTTCACATAACAGCAAAAGAAAATGTTTTTCTATGATTTAAGACATTACTTCTGGGATGACCCACACCTTTATAAAGAAGGAGTAGATGGTGTTATTAGGCGTTGTGTACCTGAGCATGAACAAGAACAGATCCTACGCAAGTGTCACTCCGAGTCTTATGGAGGACACCACGCTGGAGATAGAACTGCACATAAGGTATTGCAATCCGGTTTTTATTGGCCTACTCTCTTCAAAGATGCCTGTAAGTTTTTCTTGTCTTGCGATGAATGTCAAAGAATTGGTAATATTAGTAGACGTCAAGAAATGCCTATGAACTATTCACTTGTTATTGAACCATTTGATGTTTGGGGCTTTGATTATATGGGACCGTTTCCTTCCTCTAATGGGTATACACATATTTTAGTTGATGTTGATTACGTTACTAAGTGGGTAGAAGCTATTCCAACTAGTAGTGCTGATCATAACACCTCTATTAAGATGCTTAAAGAAGTTATTTTTCCGAGGTTTGGAGTCCCTAGATACTTAATGACTGATGGTGGTTCACATTTTATTCATGGTGCTTTTCGTAAAATGCTTGCTAAGTATGATGTTAATCATAAAATTGCATCTCCATACCACCCACAATCTAGTGGTCAAGTAGAACTAAGTAATATAGAAATTAAATTAGTTTTGCAAAAGAGTGTTAATAGATCTAGAAAGAAATTGGTCCAAGGAACTTGATGATGCATTATGGGCCTATAGAACTGCATATAAAAATCATATGGGTATCTCTCTGTATAAAATGGTTTATGGAAAAGCATGTCACTTACCTCTCGAACTAGAACATAAGGCATATTGGGCCATTAAAGAGCTCAATTATGATTCCAAACTTGCAGTTGAGAATAGACTATTTGACATTAGCTCACTTGATGAGTGGAGAACCGAGGCCTATGAGAATGCCAAACTTTTTAAAAGTTAATAGATGGCATGACAAAAGGATACAAAAGCGTGAGTTTAATGTAGATGATTATGTTTTGTTATACAGCTCTCGTTTAAGATTTTTTTGTAGGAAAAATCCTCTATGATGGGAAGGTCCTTACGTTATTGAGGAGGTCTATCATTCCGGTGCCATAAAAATCAACAACTTCGAAGGCACAAATCCAAAGGTGGTGAACGGTCAAAGAATCAAACATTGAAACTGTAACCCCGGAGGAGTACATAAGGGACACTTTCCAAAATGTTTCAGACTCCGAAGAGGAAAAGGTATGTGGTACTAAGTAAATCGACTCGAAACAGTTCTAATAGAAATTTTTCTCCGTTTTGGAATATTTAAGAAAATAGGAAAATAATAAGTAGTCGGGAAGGACACGAGGCATCCACGAGGTGGAGGCGCGCCTCACCCCTCGGCGCGCGCCGCCTGTGGGCACCTCGTGTGCCTCCGGACTCTGTTTTCTTGCACAATACTTCTTTTGGTCGGTAAAAATTCATTATATAGTCTCCCGAAGGTTTTGACCACCGTACCACGCAAATATCTCCTACTTTTGTTCCAAGCTGTTTTTCTGATAGATCTAGATCACCATGACGTCTTCGAGTGCCCCCAAGGACAAGTTTTTCGAGAAGTTCATAAACCCCTACCTCGCTGAGGTGCTGCAACACCCTCAAACCATTGAGATGCGTGAGGGGGTGCTGCACATCAGCGATGTTGAGGGACCAAGGAGGACCGAAAGCGTGGAGAGAAGACTCGAAGCAATGGAGCAACAAGTTTTCAAGTGACAGGGGATGGTGGAACGCGGAATCAACACCAAACACATGATGATCGCGGAGTTCACCAACAACCACAAGCTGGGTGCCAAGAACATTGGGGAGACCATCTTCAAGCTTCACGAGAAAATCGAGCACCTCCAAGCCCAGATCTATGACCTGCAAAACCAAAACTGTGAGTATGAATATAGATTCAAGAGGAGGAGTTTGGCTACAGATGAGGAACCCGGAGACTCGATCATCCTTCTATGATGCTGAGCCTATGCCTTGGAAGATGGACGACAAGCCTACATCATCAACAACTCCATCATCACCACCTCCGAAGAAAGAGACATAAATACATGGGTATGGGCACTCCCCTTGGCAACTGCCAAGCTTGGGGGTGGTGCCCCGGTATCGTATCACCATCACACTCCTATCTTTACCGTTTTTCTTAGTTCAATCCTTTGGTAATATCTTGATCTAGTAGAATAAAGTTTTAGTATGATCTAGTTTTGAGTTTTGCTTTATGATCCTTCTAGGTAATCGAGTCTGTGAGCCATATATAATAAAGATTAGTTTTGAGTCGAGGGCTTTGCTATCTTGCTATGATCTTGAGGGAATAAAAGAAAGAATAAAAAGAAATAAAAAGATCATATTGATCTTCGGGAGAGTAATGACTTCACATATAAAGAGTATGATGAATAAAAGTTGTTGAGAGTTGACAAACATAGTTTTGGGCATCGTTGCAATTAATAGGAAGTAATAAAGAAAGAGAGATTTTCACATGTAAATATACTATCTTGGACATCTTTTATGATTGTGAGCACTCACTAAAATATGACATGCTAAAAAGTTGATGTTGGACAAAGAACACAACGTAATGGGTTATGTTTTCTTATATCCGAAATAAATTATATTGTCATGGATCATCCAACATGTTGAGCTTGCCTTTCCCTCTCATGCTAGCCAAATTCTTTGCACCAAGTAGAGATACTACTTGTGCTTCCAAATACCCTTAAACCCAGTTTTGCCATGAGAGTCCACAATATCTACCTATGGATTGAGTAAGAACCTTCAAGTAAGTTGTTATTGCTGCAAGCAATAAAAATTGCTCTCTAAATATATATGATCTATTAGTGTGGAGAAAGTAAGCTTTATACGATCTTGTGATATGGAAGAAATAAAAGCGACGGACTACATAATAAAGGTCCTTATCATAAGTGGCAATATAAAGTGACGTTCTTTTGCATTAAGATTTTGTGCATCCAACCATAAAAGCACATGACAACCTCTGCTTCCCTCTGCGAAGGACATATCTTTTATTTTTGTCTTATACCTTATATAAGAGTCATGGTGATCTTCACCTTTCCTTTTTACACTTTATCCTTTGGCAAGCACTATGTGTTGGAAAGATCCTGATATATATCATTTGTTCGCAGATGATAGTACGAACGGAGCTTTGTTCATCTTTTGTACTGAGCATTCTCGTCACAGTGTGAGGATCTCCGACTTTATGTTGTTTTGTTCTGTGAACTTCCACAAAATTTTATTGGTAAATCACCCATGTTCTTCTTTTTTTGCTAATTTTTGTCCTCTGAACTTATGACCTCGGAGTTTGTACTGATATGAATCGTTTTGCTGAACCGCTACAAATTTCGTGTATTGAATCACTGTATAACTTAGAACCAAATTGTTTTGTAAACATACATTTTAACTTTTTCTATATGTACATTGAATTTTGGGGAGAGTAGCAATAGTTATATATACTTTTTGGATAGTGATACATGAACTTCTTGGTAAATTAAAGAATGTACTCTGGACGGTAACATGCCCTCTCGAGAGTATACTGATGTGAATCCTTTTGAACTTGCTTTGGACGGTAATACATGCCCACTCGAGTTTGTACTGATGTGAATCCTTTCAAACTTGAGTGGTTTATTTTTCGAACTTGCCCGGCAGTATTGCAAGAACTTTCCATGTACAAGATTTTTTTCTCTATACTTGTTCATCAACCCAAAAGACAGTAGGGTCGAGAGAGCATTACAGGCAGCAAACAGAATTAATTTTTGTCTAGTTTTGGGTTGCACCAGAGGCAAATGAATCATACAAAATACTGATAGAAAATCATACTTTTTTCTCACAAAACCAAACCTCTAAACCTTCCTACAATAATTCTTTGAACTTGCACACGTAGCTGAATTGAACTTTTCAACATTGGATCCCCTAATGTCATAGCAGTTCCCTCTTATAAATTTTTGCTAATTGATATGTACTGAGGAACTGATGTAGGTCCTTTTATTGAACTTTCTACTTGCTATTCTGAGGTCCGAACTGATGCATGTCCTTTTGTTGAACTTCTACTTGCTATTCCAAGGTCTTTTAATAAAAACTTACGAAAGAAAATAGAGATGCGGTGGTGTGGCAGCACCGTGCAGCATGACATCTTGTTGGAGAAGCAACATCGCAGCTTGTGAGCACCCATTTGGATGCAGCAGCCACGCCCGATCCCCGGTCACCGCTAGGTTGGTGGCCATGGCGGCTCATATGGGGCGTTGGTCGCAGTGGACGCTATGAGCGTGGACGCGTGGCTTGTGCACCGCATGTCGTGGCAATCTCATATATGTGTTTGTGTAAGTACTTGTTTTAGGCCATCCTGAAAATTGTGTAGATAAAAAGAAATTGGTAAGAAATACACCATATGTTGTAAGCTGCTGATTACAACTTTACAAGTATATGGGGCTGAAACATGGTGAAAACATCTGTTCCATATCTTTATCGATAATATGGTGCAGTACTAAATTGTCATCATAAGGAACTAGCATGTCTCATTTCCCACTTGAAATTATGTATGAGAGGTACTGATTGATGAATAGAATCAATACGTGATGACTTCCCTGTTTAGTTCAAAAGTCATATTCAGAACGTGGAATTTCCCATAATTTTTGTGCAAGAGTTATTGAAACTCGTGTTCCAGCCAGGCCAAAGGAGGATTTAAATGCCCTGCAAAAAAGGATTTAAACAAGCAGTCACCGCCCAAATAATGAATGGAACAACTGCACCATATTCATTCCTCTCAGAGCAACTGTTGTATGATATCAATCGTAACAAGGGAGAGAAAATCAACACGCATTCTTCTACTTTGATAGGGATGGGGCTATACCAAAGAACTTTCAGAAAATGCAGATACTTGTAATCTATTAATTTTTCTCAAAGAAATGGGTATTAGCACCATAAACCTGTTGTATTTCTAAAATGATTAATCTTCAACTAACCGCTCAATGACAAGTGAACTTATGTGGGTATGCACTATCTAATTTAGACGTTTGCCAACTTCACCATCATTTTATTGAGAATTGTCAACAAGATCGATCGTCATCTCCGCCCATACGGGCAACATGTGGAACCTATCAGCCTCGTGAGCAACATGTGTAACCTATCGAGGTTATCCCGATCCTGCACCATTACCAAAGCAAAAGCATCAATAAATAGGCGAACTCTTCAAGAGAAGCAACATACACATCTCAGACTAACCATTGTCGGTGTACTAGAGTAGGGGTACCCTAGTACCTCAACTCGCACGGACGATTGCAAATACCACGGCAGGCTGGCCCGATGACCGCCAAGGTCCTCGGCTGCTCCTTT
Source organism: Aegilops longissima (assembly GCA_021605205.1). NCBI lineage: Eukaryota > Viridiplantae > Streptophyta > Magnoliopsida > Poales > Poaceae > Aegilops > Aegilops longissima. The sequence goes on from CM038681.1 coordinate 403,364,694, forward strand.
GGAGCCATTCAAGAACAAAGTAGTCAAGACCCCGCAAGAGGAGCTTGCCGGAAGGCCACCAGTATGCTGGCGAATAAGGCCCCGCAAGAGGAGCTTGCCGGGAAGGTTTGGTGGGCGCCGAGCCCTAAGCGCGACAAGGTTTCTCGCCGCGGCAAGGCGCTTGTCGGGCGGGAAACCTCTTCATCTCCGCCCACTCAGCCGCCAACGTGTCACCACGGGCTCTCCCAAGCACGCGTGTCGACGGGCTGTGCAGCCAACGGGAGCAGCGATAAGCGGCGCCGACAAGCTACCATCGTGGCAAATGGAGGCGCACTGACGGTCCCTCGTTAATCCTTTCGGGCGATCGAGACGGGCATTGATGACTCTTGTCCCTTGCCGCCGAGTTAGGTATAGATTATCTGTACACCGCATAAAGCGTGTACCAACCTATGTTTTACTATCTTACCCTTGTCTACTTGCCACATGTGGTGACCCTTGTGCCTATAAAAGGAGGCCCAAGTGCAACGAGAAAGGGTTCGGGTTCGATTCGGTTCAGCTCCCGCTTAGTTCATCCTACTCATACGAGACCACACACTCAAAGCTAGGTTTTGTAGCTCCCGCTGCTCCCTAGCAAGAACACAAGATAATCCACTAAAGCAGCAGTAGGAGTATTATCTCTCGGAGAGCTCCGGCTGGGTAAACCTGCTCGTGTGCATCGCTTGATCCGCTTTGTGCAATCTCCGCCCCTCCGAACCACAAGGGATCCAGTCCCGTGAGGTGTTCGTGGGACACGATCGCCTCCCGACAACCATCCCAGATATACCACTGCTATTTATTTATACAAGGAGAGTAGCAAGAGTTGTACTTTTGGTGTAAGCATACATGAGCAGTGGCTTATGGGAGGCCGCAGAAGGAACTGGTTGAGGACGACCTCACTAATGTTTGTGTTGCTACTGCTAGGCAAAAGGGCAACGACCTGTGTTGGTTGCAGTGAGCTGGACTGACCACCTAGGCATCACATCAAAGTAATTAGCAAGATTAACAACTACTTTTTACAAGAATTGGCCAGCAATTAAAAGGGTGAGAAATAATAGTTCTAGTAATTATAATTTCCAAACACTAGTAGCAACCAACGCTTTTGGTTCAATTTCTTATGAATAAAAACACTCGGTGGACACACAAAATCATGATAAAATAGTGGCAGCAAGAAGCAATCAAGTGAATATGCAGTAGTGCTATAATGGAATATTAGTCAGAATCAAAGTTCGATAACTATGGCACACACATCATACAATATTTTTGAACTTACATAATCCTGAAACAGGAACTTCATTTTTCAAAAAATTAGCAATTCTGAATGCACTAGCGATGTAATTGAATTTTTTAGGCCATAGTAATTGAACTTCAAGCAAATTTCTTTATAAAACATTTTGTTTTTTTTCATTTGCACAATAATTATGTCCTTGTCAGTACGACTCATCAGAATTGTAGAACGACATCCTTGTCAGTACGACTCATCGGTACTAGTGCTCTTTTTTCCAAAAAAAATGTGTTAGAATAGAAGCATTTTTTTTATATGGATGTTACTTTTAATAATAAGAATATTACTGATCAGTACTAGTATTTCGTAAGTCGATCGATCAAGATCGCTACTTGTCGATCGCTGAGCACTAGTAATCGATGTAGCTAACACGGAGAATTTTTCGCCTAGTGGACTTCTAACATTACATTAGAAAAGCGAGCTACAAAATAAACAACTAGATTAGAATAGAAGCATTGGCTTGTATTAGAAATGATGAGCTACTTAAATAAACAACCAGATGGGAGTTTGTTTCAAGTCAGTTTTGCTATTTTTGAATTTGATGCATGCTGCACTATAGGACTCAAGCATGGTTTGCAAGTTGGACTTGAGTACTTTTAAATTGTTTGCATAGTTTATCGCTGAAATCTTCACTACTTGAAAACTCTTGCCGACTAGGCACCCCAAACAATTATCAAATACATACTAGACTATTAGACCTACGGTGACGCCCTAATGCAATTACATAATCATCAAATTAATGTACAAGTTGCAAACAATTATCAAATGCCAAGCTACCGTGTGTACACTTCTTTCCCTAAAATATATAAAAAAACACAAAATCTTCTATGGAACAGAGGGGAGTTTTTTTTGTAACATGGTATAAATGCTTGCTTAAACATATGTTGCCCATCCTCAGGTAATTGGATTAGTGATATGTTTTGTTATGGGGGTTTGCATAGGGATAAAAATTTGCAAACACATAAACAGTAGCAGCAATTCTCCAGCTCAGGACGACCGGGAAGTAGACGAACTGAAACACATTCAAAAGTTGAACTAAAAAAAATTGAAGTTCCACTCAGATATGTGCACATGCACGTAATGGTTGCGTCAAGTAGCAATCAACAAGTAGCATCTGCACATGCACGTAATTTTGAGAGTGAAAGAACAGAGAACAAGAGTCAAAGATGAAATGTAAACTTTTTACTAGTTCATAAAACCATCAGCTATCAGTTCAAGATTCAAATTGGACAGAGTTCATCGAGTATCGCCTATCGCTCAAGCAAGCTACAGAGATGGAGAAAACTTTTTTAGAATTGAACTGAAAAACAAACTGAACTCAGGTGTCGATCTACCGGAGGCAGGGGGCGGCGGGTGCGTTTCGGCGAAGCGTGCCTCATGCGGGAGCAAGCAAGAGGAGGAGGCAGCCAGCAGGATTGATTGGGCAAGATATAGGATAGAGTTCACCAAATATAAAGTATCAGTTCACAAATCGGAGAGAGAGCAGGTCGGCAAGCCATACAACATACAAAAATAAAACTTGTACTACTAAAACAAATTAGTTCAAGCATTGCAAAATAAATAAGGCATTTTTATCCCAAGCATCCTCCTTAAGTTCAACAAAAAAAGTGACAAAGAAGGTGAGAAAGGACTGCTTACAAACGCATCCACAAAGGAGAAAATTTGAGAGCTACAAGTTTAGCATGCATTTGAAAGGAAAATCATCTCATGCAACTTCCTCGATGCAATACTTGGATACTGAAATGTAGTTTTGCGCCACCAAGATCAAGACTCGCCACATGGAAGCAACTCAAATGCCCAAGTTCTTTCTTCAAGGGTAACTCCAACATCCAAGATCTCACGAATTCGTGAGCAACAAAATTAGGTGTTAACACAACAAAGGATTGCCACTTTAGTGTACGCAATAATCTTAGTACTAAAATGAAATCATGTTGTCTAGCATCCAATGCAAACACACTATTTTGGAGTAAAGCGAAGCCCAAAAGAGCAGAGCAGATGAATCAAACTTCCTACTTCCAAATTAACTTTCTGTTGTTGCAGTCCAATATAATCATTTTCACCTTCATTATCCATTGATATTTCTAACCATAAATAACATAGCACAAGTTCAGTATAATCACCTACAATCAACCAAGTTCATTCATGGCAGCAACTTCAAGCTGCTACTTCATGCCCCCGCAGCAAATTCTCATAGCAGTAATGTAATTATACCGAATAGCAAATAGTACTCCATCACGGTCAACACAAGCAGCAGAACACCAGATTGTTAAATCTACAATAAAATTCCTCCAATGTTCTACTTATATATTTATTATTTTTGAACTTATCTTGTTTTCCTTAAGTAACTTCACGGATTTTTTCTATCATGAATTATGTTTATTTGTTTTTTTTCTCGAGCTTGGTGGTTGAACATTTTGAACCGATGCATACATTTTGCGCTAGAAGAAGATAAACTCAATAACTCCTCTCCAAATACATTTATACCAACCTGAACTTACACAAGTGTTGTTGTCGCGCTGTCCCCAAGCCTCGTGGGCTGCACCTGCAGCTCGGATCCATGCGTGCTCATCACGATGAGGGTGGGGGGTGCGATGGAGGTACCGAGGTTGTGCCACGGTGGCTGGTGCGAACTTATCGGGCCCGTCTGCTGGACGAAGAAGAAGGGAGGAGTAGAGGGGTGGAGGCGCCACCGAGGTTGGGGGCGCACAAGGTGGACCGTCGGCGGCGGTTGGGAAGGGACTGGTCGGCGGCGCTGGGCCAAGGGCATGGACGGCATGCTGGGCAAGGCCGGCCGACGGCAGGGATGGGGCAGCGACCGGACGGCGGCAAGGCTGGGTAGGGCGGTCGACGGCGCGCTGGGCAGGGCGGACGACGGCTGGCATGACAGGGCGACGGCAAGGCTAGGAAATCGGGGCGTGATGTTGGGTTACTTCTCATTAGTAAGTGGGCTTTGTTTCTTAGGTTAGCAGGTGGTTTTCGCCGATCGGGCTCTATAGGGGCGGGGTAATAGAATAATATTCTGTTATGGGTAGAATAGTCCATATATATATATATATATATATATATATATATATATATATATATATATATATATATATATATATATATATATATATATATATATATATATATATATCCAATTGGATGTGGGTTTTCATAAAGCATTCTTGTTGACGTTACCCTTGAGGTAAAAGGTTGGGAGGCAAAATTATAGGCCCCTATCTTTCTCCGTGTCCGATTAAAACTTCATACCCATAAGTATTGCGTGAGTGTTAGCAATTGTGAAAGACTAAATGATAGTTGAGTAGGTGGACTTGCTGAAAGGCGCTTATGTTGACTCTTTCCGATGTTATGATAAATTGCAATTGCTTCAATGACTGAGATTATAGTTTATTAGTTTTCAATGAAGTTTCTGATTCAAACTTTACATTGTGAATAAATTGTTACTTCAGCATAAGTATATATATATATATATATATATATATATATATATATATATATATATATATATATATATATATATATATATATATATATGGTCTATTCTGCTAATATTAACAGAATAACTATTCTGATAACACTTCCGACTGCACGCCAATGCAAGTGCACGCCATTCTTGAACCAAGTGTGCTGCAAAGACTACACGAGTGAACTTTCGTCGGAAAAATTGCACGCATTGTTTTTTCGGTACTGTTTTCGCTCTAATTTTTTAACTGTTTATCGGAATGAGGCATGTAATATAGCGTTGAAAAGCTATGGATTAGACGCAACTTAGACGTGTTGAACACTTTTCGAGATTCCACACGGTTTAAGAGCAGTTTTGAAAATGGTGCGGCCCATGACGAGTGGCAGCAAGCATTTTTTCGCGATTTCTTCTAAACCGCTTGTCGGAATGAAGCAAATGATACACCGTTGGAAAGATATCGTCGAGGCGCATCTTTTTAATATGTATTATTTTCTCTAATTCATTACGGTTTAAGAGCAGTTTCAAATTTACTAAATCACGGAATTCTGTTTTTCAATTTTTTTTAAATTTTCGCTACTGTTTTCGCTCCAGTTTTCTAACCGCTTGTTTTAAATGAGGCGTATGATACGCCGTTGGAAAGCTACGGATGAGGCGCAACTTTCATATGTTTAAATGTTTTTGATCCCTTACGGTTTTTAGTTAATTTAAAAATCGTGCGCCTGATGATGAGAGGCAGCTGCCGTTTTTTGTGAAATTTTTACAAACTGGTTGTAGAAATGACTCAAATGATATGCCGTTCGAAAGATATCGATGAGACTCAACTTTTTCATGTAGGACACTCTCTCTAATTCCTTACGGTTTAAGAGCAGTTTTAAATTTACCGAAATGCGGACACTCTGTTTTTCGCGACACCCAAATCGACGTGGGTACTTCATCCGACTGAAAACCGCACTACATCGGATGCAAAACCGCACTTCATCGGACAAACAAGTGCACTGCATGATTTTTTTTGTGGGATGTAAATTTTTCTAAACGAGGTGGAGTGCACTTCATGTCGAGTGTTGGTGAATCACAATACTATGAAAAGTGAACCTCGAGACTACCGTAAACGAGCCGCATCGCATCGTATGTAAAACCGCACTTATTCGCACTAAAACCACACTTCATTGGATGCATAAGTGCATCGCATGATTTCTTTTTGTGGGACGTAAATTTTCTTTTTTTGTGGGATGTAAATTTTCGCAAACGAGGTGTAGTGCACTTCATGTCGAACGTTGGTGAACCGCAATACTATGAAAAGTGAACCACATTATTTTCTTTTATCGTCTCCGTAACTTTTTTATCAACGAGTATGCACTACAGGGACGAGGTGAGTGTACTGCATCAATTGTTCTTTTCCAATTTTATTTTCTACTGCACACAAACAACGGAGTGAGCTGCATTAAAAAAATCAACTTTTCAAGTTTGTTTTCTTCCAATTTGTTTTTGCACTTGGCAACATAGTGAACCACTCAAAGATAGAAGCTCACTACAGCAATGAAACAAGTGAGCTGCACTTATTTTTTCTCTTTTCTTCTATGCATGTTTTCGAGAGCCACAAACGAAACAAGGTGCATTAGAAAAAGAAGTGAACTTCTCATGGGAATTTATTTTTCTCTTTTTTTGCAAAGTAAACCACTAATCACCCCAAAATGGACCACATCATTTTTTTCTCAAAGTACATAGCATGATAAAAAAATCCAGTTAGACAAAAGACTGCTCAGTACAGCTAAGCGAACATCTTCAGTCCAAAGCGACTTTACTTTTTTGTGATATAGGCTTCAACTTCTCTCAAAGTGCACTGCATTTGTTTGAATAATTTACACAAACAATAGAGGCAAAATTAACAAACTGCATATTCGCCATAGTGAGCTGCAAAATGTTTTTTGCAAAAATGGCACGACGATGCTCGTCAGTGATGTGTGGCGGAGCAAACTGCATGAAGTCAAGGAATAACACCCCACCCTATATATATGATGGGAAGCACAACAATTGGACCGCTAGTGTTCATGGAGTGCACTTCCTTCTCTACTAACAACCACAAGATCTTCCTCCAATAGGATAATTGCGGCCTACAAAGAACAAAAAGTTTGCCGTGGGAGGAGGCCGGCGGACTGCATCACCTATATTTTCTTCAAAAAAAGAGAAAAATGAACCTCAAAAGCAAATGAACAGTGGACTACATTTGCACTTTTATTTCTCTTCAGAAGAACACAAAAAGTGCAAATCTCGTCGTCGTTGGGGGAGGACAGCATGAAGCAGGAGTCCGTTTGGGCGCGAGGGTGGAGAGGCATGGTGTGGTGCTGGCCGCCAACCACCTGCTGGATCTGTAGTGGGGAGGAGTTCGCCGTGGCGCTCGGCGGGGTCGGTATGAAATCCTATCCGCCGGAGAGGGGAGGAAGGCCGCGGGATGAGGGGCAACCGCACGGCAAAATGTGAACCCCATAGCCCGTGTCAGCACACTGCAAGTCCGGGGCGGTTGGACTGCAAGGGGAGAAGGGGAAGCTCGTCGGGGGCCAGAAGATGGAGCTCCTCGAACTGCATCATGCTCCTTGGCGCATTGCAGTCCACTCGTCATGAGCTCGTCATCGCGCTCCTTGGCTCCTTGGCGCACTGCTGTCCGGGGCGGCAATGTGGATCTGGCCACCGCGGACACAGTAGGGGTTGCAGGGGCGGGGCAGGGTGGATCCGGCTGTCGCGGCAGAGAAGAAGGTCGCCGGGGGGAGGGGAGGTAGCAGTGGGGGGTGAACTGCACGCGCAGCCGAGCCGCACCGCCGGTGGAGCCGCCGGACTGGTGGCCGGACCCGTCCGCCGACGAGAACCAAACTGCATCAAGAGGACGAGCTGCAGGTCCACGACGCCGAACGGCCAACATGGTGGTGAATGGCCTAGTGTTGCCAGATCCGAGGGATGTGGAGCAGGTCGCCGGCGTGGTGGTCCACTCAGACTCCGGTGGTCGCCGCCCCTGACTCCGGTGGCGGGGCATCGTGTGGGGGCGTCGCAGCCTGGATCTGGCTCAAGCTTGTGCTGGGAGGTGGCCGGGGGAGGTGTGTCTCACCGGTGAGTGGAGGAAGGTCGCGGGTGGGGCGGGGTCGCAGGAGATCGACGAGGGTTGCGGGGGTGGGGAAAGGGAGGGAGGTGGTGCGGTGGTGGGGAAGGAGGTGGTGCATCGAGGTGGGGAGCGGAGAGAGGTGGTGCGGCGTTGGGCGGGTACGAGGAGAAGTGGGAGGAGTGGGGGCGCGGTTGCCGGCGGCGGTGTGCCTCCGGAGCGCGGCAGAAGGTGGTTGCAGGGGCACGCGGTGGTGGGTGGGTGGGGGGTCGTGGGTGAAGGAGAAAGCATGAACCAGGGGGAGGTTTGACGGGGTGGGTGGGGGTGCTTTTTTTCTGATTGCGTTGGGCTCGGTTGACTCGATGGGGGTGTTAGCAGAATAAGCCGGTTGTTATCAGAATAAGGTCTTAAGGAGTGTTATTACAATAGACCCACCCTATATGTGTGTGTGTGTGTGTGTCTATATATATATATATATATATATATATATATATATATATATATATATATATAAACACTATTCTCGATCACGGGATCAGTAATAATATTCTCGATCACAACCTAAACCGCTCGAGTACGCGTGCCGAACTTCCTCCGTACAAACTCGAACTTCGGCTATCTTCGCAACCATGGCTTCCCCGCGAATTATTCTTGTTAGTCGTGTTCTATATGATGTTAGTGTAATCTAGAAACAAAAACTAGCAACTAAATACCGGTTTTAAATAGGAATCTCGCTCACATGGGATTTTGCTCTCGGTCGTGATGAAATTTGCGTTTTTGCAATTTTATCGCCGTGTTATTTCGACCTGAACTTTCTTAGTGCTAGGTTGAACTTCTGCCAACATTGCCCAAATGGGGCTTGCGATATACCATTGAAAAGCTATGGAAACCAGTATCATGACCCAAGTTAAATTTTTGGCAAAATGTAAACGGTTTAAGAGCAGTTTTGAAAACCGTTTTTTCTTCATACAAAAAACGTGAATCGTATTTTCAATCGCATTTCTAAACCGTTTGTCGGAATGAGGCAAATAATATGGCATTGGAAAGCTGCTGCAAAACAGCTCCTTCCATATGTTGAAAGTTTTCTCTAATTCCCTACGGTTAAAGACTAATTTGGAAAATCGTAAAATTTCACAAATCGAACAGCCTAGTTCGTATTTTCGATGTCATTTCTAAACGGCTAATCCAATTGAGGTAAATGATATGGCGTTGGAAAGCTTATGAAAATGCGCAACTTTTTCATGTAGAAAGTTTTTTTTCTAATTTTGAACGTTTTAAGAGTAATTTAGAAAACGTTACAAGTTCCACCGAGTTCATATTTTCGATATATTTTTTAACTGTATATCTGAATGCAGCAAATGATATGGCATTGGAAAGCTTGAGGAAATGCGAAACTTTTTGGTATATATTGTTTCTCACAATACCTTACTGTTTTAAGTCAATTTTGAAAATGGATAAAAACATATTTTCGTCATAATTTCTACAAACTTTATCAGAATGTGGCAAATAGTATACCGTTGAAAAGCTCGGGAAAATGTTAAACTTTTTCATGTTGATGGTTTTCTGTGATTCCTAGCCATTTTCAAGTAATTTTAAGAATGGTGAGATCATTCGTTCTGCCTTTATCGCGAAACAGATTCGTCGAAAATGCATCACGTGAAGAACCTGAACTTCTCGGCATGTCTACTTGAAGTTCACTTTGTTTTTCATGTGCTTTTTTTTCATACCGATGGAATTGAGCAAGTGATATACCGATGGAAAGCTGCTGTAAACACACAACTTTCCCGTGTTGATCATTTTTTCATACTCGCAACGATTTTAAAAGTTTTTCATCTGAAATTCATTCAGTATAGTAGTTGAACTTCCTGCTGTTTTCATGTTGAACTTCTGTGACATATTTTTGTGTGTAAATTTTCTCATTCATTTGTCCGTATTACACAAATGATATTCCTTTTGTACAAACCTCTCTCACAATATTTTTTTTAACTTTCTCCGACCGAGGACTAGAAATTACACAAATGATATTCACAAATGATATTCCTACCGTTTTGAAGTAATTAGAAAATGACGAGATCGTGATTTGTGCCTTCATCGTGAATGGAAATGCATTACGTGAAGTAGTTGAACTTCTCGGGCATGTCTGTTTGAACTTCACTCTGTTTTTTACATGCTGTTTTTTGCACCGCGTGCAGTAGTTGAACTTCTGGGGCATGTCTGTTCGAACTTCACTCTGTTTCACTTTATTGTATTTTTCTTATATGAAATACACACCATGTAGTACGTGAACTTCCAATTGTTATCAATTTGAACTTCTCTCTGATTTGAGAGAATTATTTTAAAACACAAAAACAACATATTTTTCATGTATTTTTGGACATCTAAATACATAGTGAACCTCTCTCACAAGAATTTTTTGAACTTTTGCTCGCCGAGCACTTGAACTTCTAGCAACCATTTTTTCATTTATGACTTGTTTTTAAAAGTGCAAAAAATGGCGAGCGGAAGCGTTCAAGAGAACGGGGTTGATGGAGTCGTACTCGTCGTGATCCAAATCACCGATGACCGAGCGCCGAACGGACGGCACCTCCGCGTTCAACACACGCACGGTTGGGAAGACGTCTACTACTTCTTGATTCAGCAAGGGGGAAGGAGAGGTTGATGGAGATCCGGCATCACGACGGCGTGGTGGTGGAAGCAGCGGCGATCTCGACAGGGCTTCGCCAAGCACTACGAGAGGGAGAGGTGTCACGGGAGGGAGAGGGAGGCGCCAGGCTAGGTGTGGTTGCCTCCCTCCCCCCACTATATAGGGGCCAATGGGGCGCCGCCCTCTAGATCCCATCTATATGGGGGCGCTAAGGGGTGGCTTGCCCCCAAACTGTGGGCGCCCACCCCTGTGGTTTCCAACCTAGGCGCAGGGAGGCCCAAGGCGCACCAGCCCACCAAGGGCTGGCTCCTTCCCCACTTCAGCCCATGGGGCCCACCGATAGGTGGCCCCACTCAGGGACCTCGGGACCTTTTCGGTGGTCCCGGTACAATACCGGTGACCCCCGAAACTTTCCCGATGGCCGAAACTTGACTTCCTATATATAAATCTTTACCTCCGGACCATTCCGGAACTCCTCGTGACGTCCGGGATCTCATCCGGGACTCTGAACAACTTTCAGGTTACCGCATACTAATATCTCTACAACCCTAGCGTCACCAAACCTTAAGTGTGTAGACCCTACGGGTTCGGGAGACACGCAGACATGACCGAGACGACTCTCCGGTCAATAAACAACAGCGGAATCTGAATACCCATGTTAGCTCCCACATGCTCCTCGATGATCTCATCGGATGAACCACGATGTCGAGGATTCAATCAATCCCGTATACAATTCCCTTTGTCAATCGGTACGTTACTTGCCCGAGATTCGATCGTCGGTATCCCAATACCTCGTTCAATCTCGTTACCGCAAGTCACTTTACTCGCATCAGAATGCATGATCCCGTGATCAACCACTTGGTCACATTGAGCTCATTATGATGATGCATTACCTAGTGGGCCCAGAGATACCTTTCCGTCATACGGAGTGACAAATCCCAGTCTCGATTCGTGCCAACCCAACAGACACTTTCCGAGATACCCGTAGTGCACCTTTATAGTCACCTAGTTACATTGTGACGTTTGGCACACCCAAAGCACTCCTACGGTATCCGGGAGTTGCAAAATATCATGGTCTAAGGAAATGATACTTGACATTTGGAAAAGCTCTAGCAAACGAACTACACGACCTTGTGCTATGCTTAGGAGTGGGTCTTGTCCATCACATCATTCTCCTATGATGTGATCCCGTTATCAATGACATCCAATGTCCATAGTCAGGAAACCATGACTATCTGTTGATCAACGAGCTAGTCAACTAGAGGCTCACTAGGGACATGTTGTGGTCTATGTATTCACACATGTATTATGATTTCCGGATAACACAATTATAGCATGAACAATAGACGATTATCATGAACAAAGAAATATAATAATAACCATTTTATTATTGCCTCTAGGGCATATTTCCAACAGTAATAATATGGATTGAGGTTTCTAATTTGAGATATCCAGGTGTGGAATGCATTTTTTGAGGCATGATTGGTCACTGTCCGCGGACGCGCCCAGGCGCATCTGCTGGCGTTTGACGGGTCGGATTTGAAAAGTCCGGCTATAGGTGCTCTAAAAGTGCAACTCCAATAGATGATGTAAGTGGAGTTGTAAAGCTAGTCGGGTTGAGCGTCGACAGTCGAGCGCCGAGAGCGGGGAGGAGCGCTGGTCAACCGAGCGGCGGCAGCAGGTGCGCCGGCGGCCAAGCAATGAGAGTCGGGAGGTCGAATGCGGCGGCGAGAGCTCGAATGGTCGACGACGTAATTGTGAATCGAGCGATGAATTGGTCGCAGCGGGAAGACGGGCGACGACCGTGCGATGCGAGAAGGTCGAGTCCGGCGGTGGAAAAGCGGCAGCGGCATGGCGGCGGGTGTGCGGCTTGAGTCCGGCGACAGCGGGGCAGTGAGGGGATCTCAAACCATAGGCAAAGCGGCGGCGATTCAGCGGCGGAAAAACGGCCACTTCGGTCAATTTGGAGGTGGGCGGCGACGGAGCAGCAGCGGAACCGGAGGCGGGAGCGGTAGAGAAGGCGGATTTGGCAGTGGGGCGATAGCCGCGACGGCTACCGGCCGGGGTGGGGAAAACCGAGGCGGCGGCATGAAGGCAGACGCGGGATGGGGGACGGCGATCGTGGCGGCAAAGGCGCTGGCAGGGTGGGCCGCTTTCGCGGAGGAAGCGGCGGGGTCATCGGAGTCAACCATGGCCCAGGCTGTGGTCAGCGGGCAGAAGGAAAATGAAAGCAGTTGAGCAGTTGGCGCGCGGATGCCCGTTTTACATCTCCTGTAGATGGAAATGTATATTTGCATCGTGATGTGTTGTATTTTACATCTCTGTGAAGTGGAGATGTAATTTTTTTGCATCTACATCATCTGTTGGAGAGAGATTTTTGAAACTCAAAGATGCAAAAGTTAGTTTTTGTTTGCATGTACATCGTCTATTGGAGATGCTCTTATAGACTACCCCATCCGTTCCAGAAATCTTGTCATGGCTTTAGTTTAAAAGGAAGAAAAGTGTAAGAAAGTCAAATATTAAGCAAAACTTTTATCAAAACGATTCTATCTCGGGGCCAAGTTTCCTAATTTCATGTGCCACATCCTGAGATGGTGGAAACCTCAGACCAACTCCAACGCGCCGACCCAAACGGACGCGCGCTTTGTCCGTTTTTCGCCCGTTTGGGTTGGCCAAGTGGACGTGCGCGTCCACTTTACATTTGGGTCGGCAGGTGCCACTACAAAAAAAGACACATCCGTGACATTTTGGGTCGAACGAAAAAAAATTCTGTCATACTTATGACACTTCTATGACGATAAGTGACAAAACACGGTATCATCATAGATGAGGTGGGTTCCTACTTCTATGACAAAAAATCATGATAGAAAATGGGCTTTTCGTCCTGGGCCGGCCGGAGACGCGGCTGCATGACATTCTTTGGGCCGTCCATTGATACATCCATTTTGCATCATGCTTTTATATCGATATTTATTGCATTTGGGCTGTTACTACACATTATGTCACAATACTTATGCCTTTTCTCTCTTATTTTACAAGGTTTACATCAAGAGGGAGAATACCGGCAGCTGGAATTCTGGGCTGGAAAACGAGCAAATATGAGAGACCTATTCTGCACAACTCCAAAAGTCCTGAAACTCCACGAAAGTCAGTTTTGGAATATATTAAAAATATCGGGCGAAGAAAGCACCAGAGGGGGGCCACCCACCATCCACGAGGGTGGAGGGCGCGCCCCCCTGCCTCGTGGGCCACATGGAAGCCCCCCGATGCCCATCTTCTGGTATAAGGTGTCTTTTGCCCTGGAAAAAATTAGAAGGAAGCTTTCGGGATGAAGCGCCACCGTCTCGAGGCGGAACCTTGGCGGAACCAATGTAGGGCTCCGGCGGAGCTGTTCTGCTGGGAAACATCCCTCCGGGACGGGGAAATCATCACCATCATCATCATCATCGATCCTCTCGTCGGGAGGGGGTCAATCTTCATCAACATGTTCACCAGCACCATATCCTCTCAAACCCTAGTTCATCCCTTGTATACGTTCTTTGTCTCAAAACCTCAGATTGGTACCTGTGGGTTGCTAGTAGTGTTGATTACTCCTTGTAGTTGATGCTAGTTGGTTTATTCAGTGGAAGATCATATGTTCAGATCCTTTATGCATATTAATACCCCTTTGATTATGAACATGAATATGATTTGTGAGTAGTTACGTTTGTTCCTAAGGACATGGGAGAAGTCTTGTTATAAGTAGTCATGTGAATTTGGTATTCGTTTGATATTTTGATGAGATGTATGTTGTCTTTCCTCTTGTGGTGTTATGTGAACGTCGACTACATGAAACTTCACCATTATTTGGGCCTAGGGGAAGGCATTGGGAAGTAATAAGTAGATGATGGGTTGCTAGAGTGACAGAAGCTTAAACCCTAGTTTATGTGTTGCTTTGTAAGGGGCTGATTTGGATCCATATGTTTCATGCTATGGTTAGGTTTACCTTAATTCTTCTTTCGAAGTTGTGGATGCTTGCGAGAGGGATTAATCATAAGTGGGATGCTTGTCCAAGGAAGGGCAGTACCCAAGCACCGGTCCACCCACATATCAAATTATCAAAGTAACGAACGCGAATCATATGAGCATGATGAAAACTAGCTTGACAATAATTCCCATGTGTCGTCGGGAGCGCTTTCCTTTATATAAGAGTTTGTCCATGCTTGTCCTTTGCTACAAGAAGATTGGGCCACCTTGCTGCACCTTGTTTACTTTTATTACTTGTTACCCGTTACGAATTACCTTATCATAAAACTATCTGTTATCGATAATTTCAGTGCTTGCAGAGAATACCTTACTGAAAACCGCTTGTCATTTCCTTCTGCTCCTCGTTGGGTTCGACACTCTCACTTATCGAAAGGACTACGATAGATCCCCTATACTTGTGGGTCATCATCCATGACGGAAAAACCGTAGTAGAAGCGAGGGCGAGGAAGATATCGGGGAGTTCCCAGTTACGGTGGGTGGTCGGGGGCCGAGCGATGCGTGTTTCTCTTGTACGTACGCGCGTCTGTGCGAGGTGTTGCGCTCTAACTGAACCCGAGCAAGGCGTTGGGCTTTAACTGAACCTGAGCGATTGCACTGCAAGCTACGCATTACTGAACCCGAGCAATCGATCGATCCCTTGCTGTTAACTGAACCGAGTGATTCCTTCGCTATTGCTGCTAACTGAAGCCGATTATGCTGCCTCTGGATGAACAGTGAGTGTTGTTGGGGAGGTTTTGATGAAAAGTTCCTGGTGGGGGGTTGGATGAACACGACCCCGTGGTAGTAGAGGCCGTTGCCGTTGGATGAACAGTACCACGATCAATCAAGAAGGTGGATGAACAGGACCCCGTGGAGGGCTGGATGAGTAGGACCCCGTGGAGGGCTGGATGAACAGGACCCCGTGGAGGGCTGGTTGAACAGTAGCTGGTGGAGGGATGGATTAATAGTAGCCCGTGGAGGGGTGGTTGAAGAGGACCCCATGGAGAGGGCTGGTGGAACAGTAGCCGGTGGAGGAACGCGCGGTGGAGGCTGGATGAACAGGAGCCCATGGATGAACAGTCATAGGTGGAGGCTGGAGGAGGTCGACGGTGGATGAACCGTAGCCTGTGGAGGCTGGAGGAGGTCGACGGTGGAGATGAACAGTATCCCGTGGAGTCCTGTTTTGCGGTATGCCACACCCCTCCCGATGAACAGGACCCCCGTTTCGACCGTAGCGCTCCAACACAAGTCCGTTTCCTCCGTTTTGCGGTACGCCATACCCCTCCCGATCAACAGGACCCCGTTTCCACCGTAGGAGGTCCATTTCTTCCGTTTTGCGGTACGCCACACCCCTCCCGATCAACAGGACCCCGATTCCACCGTAGGAGGTCTGTTTCCTCCGCTTTGCGGTACGCCAAACCCCTCCGATGAACATGATCCCGTTTCGATCGTGGTTGGTCGAACACAAGGCCGTTTCCTTCGTTCTGCGGTACGCCAGGCCTCGTTTCCATCGGCTGTTCCGTCCAAGCTGGTTGGCTCCCGATGAATAGCAGGCGTTCCATTGCCTCCCGATGAACATGACGCATTCTGTTGCCTCCCCATGAACACGACAACAGCGCAGCTTCTCCGTTCTGACCCAGCCATCTACACGAGCCCTGGCCGTACGTATGCGCGAGTAGGCGTTCGAGACCCTGCCCGTATGTACGTACGTGGCCGTTTTTTCTTTCTTGCACCCTGGCCGTTGTACGTACGCGTACATGCTACGTGTGCGCCTCTACTACGACACGTGCGCGCCTCTACATCGACCAGTATGTACGTACACGTTCGCGACCAGAATGACAACGCAATGTACGCTTCGACCAGGGGGGTGTTGACTGTCAGGGACTTCCTTGCGTGCGAAGATGTAGCTGGTGGGTCCCAGCAGTCAGGGGGCGAATCATTTTTTTGCCCGTAATTTGGACGCACTTCCTTGCGTGCGAAGATGTAGCTGGTGGGTCCCAGCAGTCAGGGGGAAATGTTTTTTTCGTGAAATACGGTGGCCCGTCCGGTGGGTCCCTGCTGTTAGGTGGAGGAATCATTATTTTCCGTGTAATAAGGAAGCACTTACTTGCTGCGGCCGTGGACCCAGCTGTCAGCCTCTCCACGTACAGTACTCTTTCGATGGAAGTCGGTCATTGACCACATTGACCACGCTGCGCCGAGAGCACCAAGGCAGTGGACAACGGCGAGGCCTAGGAAGGGGACAACGCGGAGCCGGGGAAGACGCGGTAGTGGATGCCCACGCGAAGAGGAGTACGAGGGTTCGCTGGTTCGGCTGCGGTGTGAGGATGCCGTCGCCGCAGGGCCTGGCCAGCGGTGGGAGTAGTAGGGGCGGTAAGGCCTCTGCAGCAGCTCAGCCGGCCACGAGAGGCACGACGGCGCTGCTTTGGGCGGCTGGAGCAAGAAGACCAGAGGTTGAAGAATCACGACGGCTGTTGGATGGACATCGTACGGTCACTGCAACTAGAATCGTTTATATTGACTAAGTTGACAAAGCCCTTGGTATGCGTCAACTTAGTAGGCCCACAGGTGAGCCTCCGAAACGGTGCACCCCAGATGACAGGGGGAGGAATCATTTTTTGGGCGGCTGAAGCTAGAATATCTGAGATTGA
Organism: Aegilops longissima; assembly: GCA_021605205.1. Lineage (NCBI taxonomy): Eukaryota > Viridiplantae > Streptophyta > Magnoliopsida > Poales > Poaceae > Aegilops > Aegilops longissima. The sequence continues at coordinate 403,381,848 of CM038681.1, forward strand.
ACAAGCACGACATCCGTTGGATGGACATCCAACGGACACTGCTGCTAGAACCGTGTGTTGACTATAAGTTGACAAAGCATTGCATACGCGTCCAACTTACTTTTTTTAGGGGACGCGTCAACTTAGTAGGCCCACAACTGTGTGGCGGAGAACTTATAGCCCATTTGTGATTTGTAAGAATGTACAACCCTTTTTTGAATTCTGATGGAATTTACTACAGCCCATTTATATTTTATTAAAAGTACATCCCATTTTCTAGCTAGGACAACAATTAATAATTTCAACAAACCATTCAAAATAGAATTCAATAAAATTTCCCACATTTTGATGGGATCCGAAATATTTTTATCCCGAAATTTCTAGTCATATTAAATACAGTTTCAATATAAATTTGTATTACGTAAAAATCCAACGAAACATTGCGCACACAACAATTAATGAAATTAAAATTTTCAAAATCCAAAAGTAATATTTTATAAACTAATTACGTGTTTGGTGCATTTTTTATGGTTACTGCCCAGTTTTTATAATTTTATCCCATTTATTATTTCTTAAAGCTCATTTTCTTGTTAAGCCTAATGCATCCCTGCTAGGAAAGATTTGCAGCCTAGCGGGGCGGAGAATAACAAGTTCACCCGGATTGTGTACAACTGTCGGCCCAGTTGCATCGCTGATGTTGAAAAAAAGGCCTGTGTAGTACAGTACAACGTTACATGGCTACTCAACCCACGTTCAGCGATGCCGGAACGGCCCAAACAAGGCTTCTGTACAACTTTTTGAAGTCAATGAGCTCAATTAATAACTTAAGAAAAAAGTTAGAGTACAGTGGAACCTAATTAAAAGTTGTCACGAGCGAAGAAATAATTCAACGGGTCCCACTTGTCCGTGTGTGCGTGTGTGTGTGTGCGTGTGTGTGTGTGTGAGAGAGAGAGAGAGAGAGACCCATCGGTCGATGCTCGTAAATACATCTTTCAGCCATATGCATTGATGATGCTCAGTAATAACTTATATAGTTGACACAATCATCTAGAACATCATAGCACACTGAACTTGCATACAAAAATTTCACGCAGGCGGCACAATCAGGGTGGAAGCAGTCGCGTAGGGCTATGTTGAAACCAACGAACTTGTACATAAAGGTTCATCGTCTTTATTAATGACGGGGAAATATCTTGAATGTTGTGCAAAGAAAACAGACAGACAACACAATATACAAGTTCTGCTAGAACATTAAGTTGACGTACCGCCCTTTCTAAAAAAAGTTCAGGTAAAAAAATAGAACAGGTCACAATCAAATGTACTGGCACATCAGTGCTTCACACCCATAGCTTGGATTGAACTAGTACAGTATCTGACAAGATTCAGTTGTTACCTCAAATTAGAGCACATCCAAGCAGCCAGCCCTGCCTCTTCCCCCAAAGAAGTAGTGGCCTCCGCCGCGCGATGGAGTAGGCTCTGTGCCATCCATTGTTCCGAGCAACACGGGGAAAGTCTGACGTTGACTCCTATAATGGACGTCATCGACGGACCCGGGCACCAGTGGCGGCGACAGGACTTCGGTTGATGGATTGACCACTTCTTTGACATGCACGAACACTCGATACAGGTACATCCCTAACGTGGTCCGCGGCGGCCTTGGTGGCGATGAATAGTACAACCCTGGTTCCTGCATCGGTATCTCAACACCAATCACCTTCGGTATGGTGGACGGCTTCTTCATCCATGCCATAACCGCCAGAGCCCAACTGTCTGGAGGAACAAACATACTTACGAGCTCACCTCCAAGGTCGTTGATAAGCTCATTCATGGATTCGCTGTTCCAAGCACGTCGAGGCATGCCGTGGAAGGTAAGCTTTGTTAAAAACTCAAGCTCAGAGGGCACCGAGCCCCATCCTGGGTGCCACCGATCAAAGATCACCAGCGCGCCATCGCAGAACAAACGCCGAGAAGATTCGAACACACGACTGCAGTCGAAAGTTGTCCAGAACCTGACAAAGAAATCAACCGGTGGCGGACAGACTTCGATGAGTAAGTCACTTATTTGGATGTCGTACGCAATGCCAAGAGCTTTGACAAGGTTGTCCGGCGAGACTGGAGGCCGGTCGCCATTGATGGTTACCATCAGCACTTTGCCGGCAAACTGGTCGTCAAGTGCCGCCATGCCACTGTTGAGCGACAGCACGCAGCGCCCGAAGGCAGGACGGACCTCAGGATCTCCGACTCGAAGATCCGCATTGACCGACGACATGATAGTGCGCTTGAGTACAAGGAGTACAGGAGGGGATTTGGGGGAACTGGAGTAGGAATCGAGATTCCAGAGGTGGGGGAGGGGCGGGAGATTGGGGATGAAAAGGTAGCATGAATTTCGAACACGCGCAAATATGCTCTCGGCGCGCAAGCGCACGAAAACACCAGTGGCACCGACATGGCGGCCTACGAGTCCCTATTCTTTCTTTTTTTTGAGAGCCCGGCCTTTTCTTGAGGATCTTTTGAGAGCCTGGCCTGAGAGTCATAATTGACCTATTTGGCATTGCATTACTACTCGGCCCATATTCAACGACACCTCACTGGCCCAAACAAGTGTACATCATCGAAAAGACACTGAGCTCAAATTATAACTTGAAAAAAGGACATATACTCTGAACACTGGAGAATGGTGATGCCCTCATTTAGCCCACCAACTGTTCGAGACAAAAACAGTTCGAAACAACGATATATACAACATTCAAACACTAACTAGTGACTACTACTGACATAAACAGCAAGACATGATAGTTCATAAGAAGTCTTGCTACACCACCAAAACCCACCCATCTGCAGCGCTCAGACTCTCATGATCTAGACGAGAATGACATTATAAATAGAGGCAACTATTACATAGTAAGAGTGACATAGACGAGGATGACCAAATGACAAGGAATATGCATAACAAAAGAGAGAACTACCCATCCAGAACAAGCAGCAAAGACAACAAGTCATGCGAAGAGGGATGATCCAACACCATCATAATTTGCAGCCCCGGTTCAGCCACCAGTGATCCGGAGACACAAGTACTCCACCCTTTCAACGCAACAGCCCAATTACCTATCAACCTGAAGGCTTGAACCACATCACTGCCTGTTGGACTCGACACATCCAAGGATCAAAGTTAATCCAGATGCCTTTTTCATTCTCACCTTCTTTTGGCTGCAGGCTGTATCGTTGACAATCAGGGGAGTTTGCTCCCGAACTCCTAGGGCTCGCCGTGTAGACACAGTTTTCCATAGCAAACAAAGCCCCTCTGCCATCAAGCTCCTTGCCAACAGTGATCTCCTGGTTAATCGGATAATTGAGTCCGAGAAACAGAGAGTGTGAACCAAGGCTGTTTACCAGCCTCCAACTCAAAAATCCTGAAGGCCCCAACAAGCTGGTATCCTGCTCATAGACGTAACAGCCACTGTCCGAATACTCACGTATTTCACGGTGCTTGCATACAGTGGGGTTTTTGCAATATAACTTTTCCAGCTCATGTATCCGAATGATCATCAGTCTTTTGTTGACGTCTGATCGAGCGAGGAACTAGTTGTGCTTCCCTGTTTTTGGCAAAGGTGGTGTGATTACAAAGGGCAGTAAATGTAGGGACACTGCATCATATCAAAAAGGACAGGCATTGTTAATGTAATATCGGCATTGTTCAGAGTATGAGTAGGCTAATGCAAGTAACAACATTGATATGTCCCTGTTGGAACTGGGAAGAAAATACAGGGAAATGTATATTGGGTTCGAAAATATAGAAGTGCCATGCATGGTTATACTCATGTTATCTCACAATCGATTCTTCACAGGAAACTACCATGTCATGCATGTTATGTAATCATGTTCTGTCCTCACAAACAAATTCTTCGAGGAAACTAACAGTCCATGCATTGTTATATACTCATGTTCTGTGGGCAAAAATTTTGTGAGCATGTTATTCTAGCCATTGATTGCTGAAGGGCGAACATAGGTAAGTACACATGGTAAGCATTACAGGATTTCACTACTTCCAAATACAGAGTTCTCCATATGCACATTTACTTTCCTAATGTATGGCTAGATGAAACCAACAGTGTGATACATGTTTCTACATCATGAAAATGAGTAAACTAACATGGCCATTGATACACACTCGTATTTAGTAGTATATAGATTACTATAAAATAAGGAGAATATAAAAATCTTCCTAACCGTTTGACTATTCAGGGGTACAAATTGGTTGTAATGACATGGTCAGAATCGCATGAATTATCTCATTCCAAATATAGCAGATTTATGGCGTCTCCAATACATTGCCATAGTTCTACTCAAATTCTGCTCAAACATGATATGTCAATCATCACAAAAAGTTCAAACAGTGTCATGGCGTCATCATTAACATCAGACGGAAACAACTTACACGCGCCGTCCCAGGAATACGTGGTGCCATCTGCTTCATGTTGATGATGCCATTGTGTTCAATAGCATCACAGAAGTGTGTATCAGCTTTGACGACGATCCACTGCGAGTTGAGCTATTGATACGTCTCCATCGTATCTACTTTTACAAACACTTTTGCCCTTGTTTTGGACTCTAACTTGCATGATTTGAATGGAACTAACCCGGACTGACGCTGCTTTCAGCAGAATTGCCATGGTGTTATTTATGTGCAGAAACAAAAGTTCTAGGAATGAACAGAAACTTCACAGAGATTATTTTTGGAAATAATAAAAAATACTGGTGAAAGAATCAAGGCCAGGGGGCCCACACCCTTTCCATGAGGGTGGGGGGCGCGCCTGCCCCCCTAGGCGCGCCCCCTGCCTCGTGGGCCCCCTGGAGCTCCACCGACCTCAACTCCAACTCCATATATTCGTGTTCGGGGAGAAAAAAATAGAGAAAGATCCATTGCGTTTTACGATACGGAGCCGCAGCCAAGCCCTAAACTCTCTTGGGAGGGCTGATCTGGAGTCCGTTCGGGGCTCCGGAGAGGGGAATCCGTCGCCGTCGTCATCATCAACATCCTCCATCACCAATTTCATGATGCTCACCGCCGTGCGTGAGTATTTCCATCGTAGGCTTGCTGGACGGTGATGGGTTGATGATATTTATCATGTAATCGAGTTAGTTTTGTTAGGGTTTGATCCCTAGTATCCACTATGTTCTGAGATTGATGTTGCTATGACTTTGCTATGCTTAATGCTTGTCACTAGGGCCCGAGTGCCATGATTTCAGATCTGAACCTATTATGTTTTCATGAATATATGTGAGTTGTTGATCCTATCTTGCAAGTCTATAGTCACCTACTATGTGTTATGATCTGGCAACCCCGAAGTGACAATAATCGGGACCACTCCCGGTGATGACCGTAGTTTGAGGAGTTCATGTATTCATTATGTGTTAATGCTTTGGTCCGGTACTCTATTAAAAGGAGGCCTTAATATCCCTTAGTTTCTGCTAGGACCCCGCTGACACGGGAGGGTAGGACAAAAGATGTCATGCAAGTTCTTTTCCATAAGCACGTATGACAATATTCGGAATACATGCCTACATTACATTGATGAATTGGAGCTAGTTCTATGTCACCCTATGTTATGACTGTTACATGATGAACCACATCCGACATAATTCTCCATCACCGATCCAATGCCTACGAGCTTTTCACATATTGTTCTCCGCTTAGTTACTTTACCGTTGCTGCTGTTACAATCACTACAAAACTATTAATGTTACTTTTGCTACCGTTACCGTTGCTTCCATACTACTTTGCTACTAAATACTTTGATGCAGATATTAAGTTATCCAGGTGTGGTTGAATTGACAACTCAACTGCTAATACTTGAGAATATTCTTTGGTTCCCCTTGTGTCGAATCAATAAATTTGGGTTGAATACTCTACCCTCGAAAACTGTTTCGATCCCCTATACTTGTGGGTTATCAAGACTATTTTTGGCGCCGTTGCCAGGGAGCATAGCTCTATTCTTTGAGTTACTTGGGATTTATATCTGCTGGTCACTATGAAGAACTTGAAAGACGCGAAAATAAAAATTTATCCCTCAACTACGAGGGGAGGTAAGGAACTGCCAACTAGCTCTGCACTTGATTCACCTTCTATTTTGAGTAAGCTTACGACACCTAAACCTTATACGCTATTAATTTTGATATGTCGCATGTTATTGATGATGCCACTTCTGCTATGCATGATACTTATGATGAATCTACTTCTATGCTTGATACTACTCTGCCACTTGGTGAATTTCTTGATGAACAACTTGCTACGGCTAGGGAGAATGAAATTATTGAAACTGATAATATTGATGAAAGTGATGATGAAGATTCTCCCCCTAGATATGAATTGCCTATTGTGCCTAAGGGATATGTTATGGATGAAGAAACTGCTAGAGACTTTCTTGCTTGCAATGATAGAAGTGATCTTAAGAAATTATTAGCTAAGCTTAAACAAAAAACTCTGAATGCTAGAATGAAATATGATCCTGCTTATGCTACTTCACCTATCTTTGTTACTCATAAGGATTATGAATTCTCTGTCGACCCTGATATAATTACTTTGGTTGAATCTGATCCTTTCTATGGCTATGAATCTGAAACTGTTGTGGCACATCTTACTAAATTGAATGATATAGCCACCCTGTTCACTAATGATGAGAAAACTCGCTACTATTATATCCTTAAAATATTTATGTTCTCATTAAAGGGTGATGCTAAGACATGGTTTAATTCTCTTGATCCTGGTTGTGTGCGTAGTCCCGGATATGATTTATTACTTCGCTAAATATTTCCTGCTCATAAGAAACAAGCTGCTTTAAGGAAATATATAATTTTGTGCAAATTGAAGAAGAGAGTCTCCCACAAGCTTGGGGAGGCTTCTCCAATTACTTAATGCTTTGCTGATCATCCTCTCAAGAAAAGTGAAATACTTGATATCTTTTATAATGGACTAACCGATGCTTCCAGAGACCACCGGATAGTTGTGCTGGTTACATTTTCGTGGAAAGAACACTAGATGAAGCTGAAATTCTATTGAATAATATGTTGACAAATGAAAATAATTGGACACTTCAGAACCAACTCCTAAGCCAACTCCGAAGAAAGGGGTGTTCTATTTCTCATCCTGAAGATATGCAAGAGGCAAAGAAATCTATGAAAGAAAAAGGTATAAAAGCTGAAGATGTTAAGAATTTACCTCCTGTTGAAGAAATACATGGTCTTAATTTACCGCCTATTGAAGAAATACATGATTTCAATCGATTACCTATTGAAGAAGTACACAGTCTTGATAACCCGACATAGGTAGTAAAGGTAAATTCTCTCTATAGATTTGATGAAGGTGATATTCCTCGTTATAAGTCTGCTAGCCAATGCTTAGATGAGTTTGATAATTTTATTGTCAAACAATAAAACTTCAATACTTATGTTGGTAGACAATTAAAACACAATGCTTATATGATTGAACACTTGGGTGATTATATGTCTAGAGTTAAAGGTGAACTTAAACTCATTAGCAAACATGCTTCTTTGGTTACCACTCAAGTAGAACAAGTACTTAAAGCTCATAATGATTTGCTCAATGAATTGAATAGTAAGAATAATGACTATGCTGTTAGAGTGGCTACTAGAACTGGTAAAATGACTCGGGAACCTTTGTATCCTGAAGGCCATCCTAAGAGAATTGGGCAGAATTCTCAGACAAATAATATTGATGCACCTAGTCCTTCTAAAAAGAAGAAAAAGAAAAATGATAGGACTTTGCATGCTTCTAGTGAACCTGTTGTAGACACACCTGAGAATCCCAATGACATTTCTATTTTTGATGCTGAAACACAATCTGGTGGTGAACATGAACCTAATGATAATGTTAATGATGATGTTCATGTTGATGCTCAATCTAGCAATGATAATGATGTAGAAATTGAACCTGTTGTTGATCTTGATAACCCACAATCAAAGAATCAACGTTATGATAAGAGAGACTTTGTTGCTAAGAAGCACGGTAAGGAAAGAGAACCATGGGTTTAGAAACCCATGCCTTTTCCTCCCAAACCATCCAAGAAAAAGGATGATGAGGATTTTGAGCGCTTTGCTGAAATGATTAGACCTATCTTTTTGCGTATGTGTTTAACCGATATGCTTAAAATGAATCCTTATGCTAAGTATATGAAAGAAATTGTTTACTAATAAAAGGAAGATACGGGAAGCTGAAATTTCCACCATGCTTGCTAATTATACTTTTAAGGGTGGAATACCAAAGGAGTTAGGAGATCCAGGAGTACCCACTATACCATGCTCCATTAAAAGAAACTATGTTAAAACTGCTTTATGTGATCTTGGAGCCGGTGTTAGTGTTATGCCTCTCTATTTATATCGTAGACTTGATTTGATCAAGTCTCTGTGGATATCGGCCGTGAAGTTTAGGCTTCCAAACCTGACCTGACGGCCAGGGGCGTAGCTTTCGATCTGCTCCAGATGGCCAAGCGAGTTGGCCCGCAGTGCGAAGCCGCCGAATACGAAGATCTGTCCGGGGAGAAAAGTCTCACCCAGGACTGCGTCGTTGTTGATTGAAGAGGCCAGCAAGCCTATCGGTGACGACACAGAGGAACTCTCAATGAAAGCACCAATGTCGGTGTCAAAACCGGCGGATCTCGGGTAGGGGTCCCGAGCGTGCGTCTAGGCGGATGGTAACAGGAGACAAGGGACACGATGTTTTACCTGAGTTGGGCCCTCTTGATGGAGGTGAAACCCTATGTCCTGCTCGATTGATATTGATATTGTGGATGTTTACAAGAGTGGATCTACCACGAGATCAAGGAGGCTAAACCCTAGAAGCTAGCCTATGATATGATTGTAAGGGTTATTGATGATGTCGTCCTACGGACTAAAGCCATCCGGTTTATATAGACACCGGAGAGGGCTAGGGTTACATAGAGTCGGTTACAATGGTAGGAGATCTACATATCGGTATCGCCAAGCTTGCCTTCCACGCCAAGGAAAGTCCCATCCGGACACGGGAGAAGTCTTCAATCTTGTATCTTCATAGTCTTGGAGTCCGTCGATGATGATAGTCCGCCAATGATAGTTCGGTGATGATGGTAGTCCGCTATCCGGACACCCCTAATCCAGACTCCCTCGGTAGCCCCCTGAACCAGGCTTCAATGACGATAAGTCCGGCGTGTATATTGCTTGGCATTGCAAGGTGGGTTCCTCCTCCGAATGATAGAAGATTGTGAACACCGGGATAGTGTCCGCTCGCAAAATAAATTCCACATTCCACCGTAGAGAGAATAATAATATATACACAAGTTCAATCTGCTGACGTTTTCTATGGCATGACGTCACACCACTACCAAGCCATTACTTGAATTGCTTTTTACTTTACCACCTCAGCGCATTTAGCGGCGGTTTCCTTGGCACGCCTTGTCGAGCGGAGATCGTGTTTCCCTTAATCCGGGATTCTCATCAATACGGACGTGGGTAACCCAACCGCGCCATTGATGGTGACGCTTGGGAGATAAGCGAGTTTTACCAGGCGGTGGGGGACGCGTAAGACTTCGCTTTGCCCATATAAGGGATAAGATTCACCTTCTCACCTCGCCTTCTTCCTCCTTTGCTTATCCATCTCTGCGCTTTCGAGCTCCAGTGCCCAAGTTCGCATCTCGTCTCAACCTTCTCGACCATGTCCGGAGCGGGAGGTAAATGGTTGGTCTCCACCGTTAAGGAGGAGCACATCGCCAAACTGCGCTTGGGCGCGGATACCTTTCCAGCGACATCAGCGCACCGGCTGCCCGACGAGGGCAGCTCATCCCCACCCCAGGCCCCATGAGAGGTCGTCTTTCTTCCCACTTCCTCCGCTGGACTGGGCTTTCCACTACATCCCTTTGTCCGGGGCTCATGTTCTACTACGGCCTGGATTTCCATGATCTGGCGCCGAACTTCATCCTCAACATCTCGGCGTTTATCGTCATGTGCGAGGCCTTCCTCTGCAAACAGCCCCACTTCGGCTTGTGGCTCAAGACCTTCAATGTCAAGCTGAAGGTAGTGAAGGGCACTCAAGCGGAGTGCGGAGGCACCATGTTGGGCAAGATGCCCAATGTCCTTTGGTTGAAGGGGCTTCGTGGAATCCGTCAAAGGTGGCAATCGGGGTGGTTCTATATCACCGAGCAGCGTGACCCTACATGGGCGGCGGCCCCGAAGTTTAGATCTGGTACCCGACACAGCTCACCTCTGGAAAGAGAAGGCTTGCTGTGGGGTAGTTCAAGGAGCCGACGGACTCAGGCTGTATCCGAGAAGCTGGTGAAGAAGCTCAGGCTGGTTAACATGGTCCAAGTCATGCTCGTCCTCCGGATACTCCCATGCCAAGAGGGCATTCAATCTGGGAGTTCGATCCGAACAGCACCAGCGCTAAGCAGGCTCTTGACACGACGAAGGCGCTGGAAGGTGCTGTTCAAAGGCGCGAAGCCCATCGCATCCGAAGATCAAGATCGCGATTTCGCCGGCCTTGAGCCGACGAGGTAAGTGATTCTACCCTTTACGGGACACTTGTTTTCATAGTTTGACTCTATGCGGTTTTAATTTCCCTTCTCCTTTGACAGATGGGAGGAAGGCGGAGCAGATTACCTGCCGGCTCCTATGCCGAAAAATCAGTGGACGCCTGTCTAGCGGGCTGCTGGTTCCGGCACCGCACGTGGTGCCGGAGAAGAAGGCCAAGAAGGAGGCCACGGGTGCTCGAAGAGTGCCCGTTTTCAGGTGTCCAACGACTCAGGCGGACTCCTCCCGAAAATGAGGAGGAGGAAGAGGACTCTCCAGGAGGAGGGAGAGGAAGAGGAAGGCTTCCCCAACACGGGAGGCCGAAGGGTCCAAGAGGGAAGGACTATTCCCGGACAGCTCCGCCAACATCACCGTTGGCGAGGAAGAATGGCCTTCAAGGGCCAGGCCTCCGCGAGATCGTAAGTATCCGGATTCTGAATGATTTATAATTTCTTTTCTGCGTCACATAGTGTCATTCGATGCCGCATGCTTGCACGTAGTCCGCCGGTGATGATCTCCCGCTTCATCGAAGCGGGTCGTTGGCTCCGTCGGATGTAGACTCCATCCCGACCGCCTCCACCCCTCGCGACACCGAGGACGCCGAGGTGGGATCCCAAGAAAGGACCCATCGGGGAGGCTCAGAGGCGCCACAAGGCGTCCTCCGGACTTTGCGCGGACTCCACATCGAACCCGCAGTGGTTCCGGAGTCCGCCGCGCGCCCTTCGAACGAAGGGCAAGACCGTGACGCCGGCGGCTTCATCCAACCGAGGCGCCGAGCAATTTGTTGGAGGCGCTGCAGAGCACTTCCATCAGGAAGAACACCGCACTATTATGAGTGCGGTGATCGAAAGTGCAGCTTCGCCAAGAGCGGGCTGATCGAAACGCAGTAGCCTTCTATCGGGCTTTGAGGTAAGAAGTTAAAATATGCAATGTAATACCGCATAGACAGTAGCCCCGATGCTCGGTTCGGTGTTGGAAAGAAAAGCGGATGAGGATCTAAAAAAGAAGATATACGTAGGGTTGCTAAAAATTATGTCAATATGGGTTGCAGGCTACGCTGCTGACCTCTGCCAGACCGGGACTGCGGAGGTCGGTCTTGTGAAGCAGAGCTCGAGCGGTCGAGCAAGAGCTCGGCGCGCCAGAAGCAGCTCAGGACAAAGAAGGTGAGTAACACCACTTTGAACTTGTACCTAAGGATTTAGGTTGCAACAAAAATAACAAGGATAACATGGGTGCTGCAGGGCCACGAACGAGGTGGCGACTGGAAGGAGGCCGTGTCCGTGGCGAACATAATGCGGCCACAGGCGGGCAGAGCGAGAAAAGCAGGAGGCGCGGGTGGCGGTGGTTCAGCAAGAGCTCAGTGCTCTCATGGAGAAGCATGAGAGCTTGAGCGTGACTCAAAGACTCGAGAGTCCGAGCTTGCCTCGGCTCGAAAGTGCTAAAACCGCCAAGGCCGAGGCCCATAAGTCCTTCAGGAGATTGAGTTGATGAGGAAGATAGCGGCGGTAAGGCATTTTTCATGCAAAGCAAGCATGTGAATGTAAATTACGTGTTACTTACCCGAATTCGTAGCTCTCGAGGCGTTTGCAGATCTGCCTCAAGCGTGTCGATGTCGCCGCATTCTACCGAGCCGAGGAGGGAGCTCAACGGAGAAGGTCTTCGGTCTCGGTATGTTGAGGCCGCCATCAGTACCCCTAGCGACCAGGTGAAGCAGCTGGTCGAGCTTCACAAGGTGGCCGAGCAGGCCATGAAGGGCCTCATAGTCCGGCTGTGGCTGGAGAGGCCATGCCAGGAGCTACTTCGGCCTCGTCGACGGCTGGTGGATCGTGCCACAGGTGGAGGTTACCAAGCGCCCACCTGTATTGAAGGTGCTTTCGTCGGCCCTTGCCGCGCAAAGGTGCATTGGGGCAAGATGGATGTGGAGAAGCTAATCATCGACGCGCCACCAGTGGGCAAGGAACATCGACGCCGAAATGTACTATAAGGCTGTCCGAAGGGTGCCCATAAGATTGCGGATGAGTGCCCCGAGGATGTAATTTTTAGTGAATTCGCAATGTGTTATCCATGCGCTGAAAACTTTGTTCATATCGCTAAGCAACGCTTGTTAATTTAAAATATTACCTTCATGCGGCCGTTTATGAAATCGAGAGATGGCAAGTCGTCGGCTTCAGCCCCCATGCCACAGTCTTTGGGGTGTTCGGGATAAACTTGAGCGCTCTTGTTCCCATTTTGGGTCCATCTAGGAGGCGCTCAACACAACGAACAAGGCAACCGGACTTATAGTGCTTGAACACTCTCACTTAGCCATAGAATTCTATAATTTTAAATTTGGTGAAGCCCCTAGTATTCGGAGGATCGAATTGAGGCGCTATCCACGCTATCGTCGGACATAATCCGAACTTCGCCAAGCGGCGAGGTCTTTAAGGACCCGAAGGACCTCTCGAATAGCGATCAGTCTCTCGCCTTATCATGACAGTCAGTTTTAGCTTTCATCGAGGCGTTAACCCGGCTCAACCGGGCGCAATCGCAGTGGTTCTCCAGTCTACCTTAGGCGATAGAGCGGAACGTAAGGTGCCAAACATGCGAGCCAGGCAAACCCAACTATTGACCCAAGACATGATTGAGCCGATTCATATAATGCTATAAGTTAAAGGTGCGCACTTGTGAAAGTGTTCGGACTTTATCACACCATAATGCGGAGAGCATAAGCCCTCAGTGTATTTGGCCGTACCAAAATGTAACTGGGTGCAACATGTCGTAAATGAATATATATATATAAGGTAATGCAATTATAGGCAAAAAGTGCTGCATTTTATTCGAGAAGATATGCTATGAGTGCGGAATGATACAAATAGTCACGGAAAGCAAGGGATTGGACGAATTAAAGGCATCTCCCTCGTGGGTAGGCATGGAATGTTTGTATTTAACAAATTTAATGCTCGTGATGGAGACCACCGAGTGTCCGTCATGCCTTTGTCCTTCCCTGGCTGTTGCATCATGAGTTCGGCAGGTCGCCGGACATAGTTTTGTATAAAAGAGAAAAATAAAAGAAAAAAGCGACACACTTGGGAGCCCATGGTGTGGTCGAACCGCACTGGTCTGTTGTGGTTGTGCCTTTCCCCTATGCCCATGGTATCTCCAAGGCGTAATTATGTATGCGAGAGCTTCTCTTACAATTTTGCGAGGGCTGGGGTTGAGGCCGCATTACTCGCGTGCTTTCGGAGCGTGCCAGGTGGTCTTGGTTGATGTTGCTCGAAGCGCATTTGGTCGTGTCCGGTCGTTTAGCGGCGGACTCGAGAATTGCCTTAAAGGCTGCTCTGCAGATTCGCCGCGAGAGCGCTGTATGTTCCTCTGTTCGGAGGGAGCGTTCCGTGTTTCCATTGACCGGGATGACTCCACGAGGGCCCGCATCTTGAGCTTAAGGTATGCATAATGCGGCACGCGTTGAATTTTGCGAACGCGGTTCGTCCGAAAGCGAGCGTGATAGCCGCTGCGGAACGGGACTATGTCAAGATTAACTCCTCGCCGGAAATTATCCGGGATCCAAGACCACTTCCATTGTAACCGAGCTCGCATAATTGGCCTCGACACCGGTATGACACCTTTGAAGGTGGTCTTTGTAGGTTTAATCCTTGAAGGGTCTATGCCCATCTTGCGCACTCGTATCCCGATAAAGCAGGTTCAAGCTATCGCCGCCGCCCATCGGGACTCTCGTGAGGTGAAATCCATCGACGATTGGGTCTAAAACCAATGCGCGAATCCGCCATGGCGGATATTGGTCGGATGGTCTCTTCGATCGAAAGTGATCGGGCAAGAGGACCATGGGTTGAATTTTGGGCGATCGCTCCATCGCAGATACGTCCCTTAGTGCACGCTCCGCTCCCTCTTGGGAATATGAGTTACGATATCATGTTTACCATCCGAACTTGAGGGGGGAATCCTTTGTCCTCTGTTGTTCGGGCGTCGGTCTCTTCCTCGTCATCGCTGTAGCCCTTGTCACTTTTTTGGCGATTAATTTGCTGCCTGCTTGAATACCCAACAATCTGTTGGGGTGGTTAGCTGACTTTTCGGGGTTCCATGTATTTGACAGAGCGGTCGAGTATTCGGTCCAAATTGGACGGGCCCGAGTGGTTCTTTTAAATGGCTTCTTCCGTTTACGGGCTTGGAGCCTCGGAATCCGGCGTTGATGCCGTATCCTCATTCTTTGTCGCCGCACGCGGCGTTTATTTTGTTTCGACGCAACCCGCCATTGCGGTCCTTGGTATCCGGACTGCCGGCGTTTTCTTTGAGGTTGTTTCTGCGAGCTAGCCAGCTATCCTCTCCCGCATGTAAGCGGGTCATGAGTGATGTGAGGGCTGCCATGGATTTCGCTTCTCTGTCCTAGGTGCCGGGCCAGCCACTCGTCGCGGATGTTATGTTTGAAGGCAGCGAGGCCCTCGCATCCGGACGGTCGACGATTTGATTTTCTTTGTTAAGAACCGTGTCGAATTGCTCGCCGATTCGTCGCTGCTGGATTATGTGGCTTAGGTCATCTGCGTCGGTGGTCGCACATACGCGTTCTCGAAGTTGTCGAGAATGCGGCTTCCAGGTCTTCCCAAGATCCAATTGACTCTGCGTGCAGCTGTTAAGCCAATGCCGAGCTGGTCCTTTAAGCTTGAGCGAGATATTTGATGGCGTGAAGATCGCCGCCATGGGCCATGTGTATATGGAGAAGATAATCCTCAATCCAAACCGCGGGTCTGTTGTGCCATCGTAGGATTCGATATTAACGGGTTTAAACCCTTCAGGATTTGATGATCCATTACTTCGTCGGTGAAGCATAGTGGGTGTCTGGCGCCTCAGATTGAGCAATATCGCGACGTAGCTCGAGAGAGCGTTATCTGCTGTGTTCGCCCGGCGGAGTAGTTATATCCGCGCGACGGTATTCGTCGTGGGTCTTGGGCGCCACGTGATCCATAGATAGATCTGGATTGTCTTGCCTTGTCCTCAATATATCCCATAAGTCCGGCGCGTTGCCCTGTGGCTTCATGCTTTTGAGCGATGCCGGGTGCAGTTTTGTGGAGGGCTTGCACGCTCTGTCGCGCCACGAGGTGGCCGGTCCGCCAGACAGCGCTGGTGATGCAGGTTTGTATGCCTCCTCCTCTAATCGGGGAGCAACTTGCGTTTTAGGTAACTTTGGAGGGGCGTTCGAGTTCATACTCTTCGCCGCGAGGACCTCGGTCCATCTGTCGCCAGCCAGGTCTTGATCAGCTTGAAGTCGCTGTTTTTCTTTAGGCTGTTTGCCGTGGCCATTAGCCCGCGTCTCAAAGCGCTCTTGTTCGACGGGATCCTCGGGCACGACAATTCGTATCGCCGAGGCTTACCTCGTCTTCGGAGGGAGGTAAGTAATTGTCATCCTCGACCTCTTCTTCGCGCCGCCCTCTCGTGAGGGCTTGCTTCGCCTCCTCCTTATTTGGATCGGCCGAGGGAGTTGTCTTCGCTCACACTACGGGGTGTTATTATCTCCTGTGCCGGAATCTCCATTCTTGCCGTGGCGGGATTTAGAGAGGCGCCCGACGCCGGCGCTTGGGCTGTTTCTTTAAGGAATCGGCCTCTGCGCTTCTTCGCCGTCCCCATCTTTTGGGGTGTCCACCATGTATATGTCGATGACGAGGTGGTCTTCAGGTGTCTGTGGCGCTGGTTCTTGGTAGTCTCCGGCATCGTCGTCCATACCGTCAATGTCTTCGGAGTCGTAGTCGAGTACGTCGGTTAAATCGTCGACGGTGGCTACGAAGTGGGTGGTGGGTGGGCTCTAAATTTCTTCGTCGTCCGTGTCCCAACCGTCCTGGCCGTAGTTCGCCAGGGCTCTCTGATAGCGAGAGATGCTTGATGAATTTATGATATCGCCGAAGGGCGAAAAGTCTTTGAAAGATGTCCGCAGCGGTGAATTCCATGATCGGCGCCCAATCGGATTCGACTGGCAGGGGCGCAGGAGGTTCGGAGTCCGGTAGAGAGTCCGGCACCTCGAAGTCATGGGCTTTATGCGGGACAAGGTAAGTGTTCGGCTCCATCGCCATAGAAGTTGCAGCTCCCGAGGCGGTGTCCAACCATCCGTCCTCGATCCGAGCAATCGGCTCCGGACTATGGGTCGGAGCGGATTCGCAGCGACCTCAAGGTGCTGTCCGTGGCGAGTTAGGTCATGCCCATCGTGACAGCGGCGCACGCTCGGTGTGGCTCAGATCCATCAAGATCAAGTCTCCGCGGATATCGGCCGTGAAGTTTAGGATTCAAACCTGACCGACGGCCGGGCGTAGCTTCGATCTGCTCGGATGGCCAGCGAGTTGGCCCACAATGCGAAGCCGCCGAATATGAAGATCTGTCCGGGAGAAAAGTCTCACCCGGGACTGCGTCGTTGTTGATTGAAGAGGCCATCAAGCCTATCGGTGGCGACACGAGGAACTCTCAATGAAAGCACCAATGTCGGTGTCAAACCGGCGGATCTTGGGTAGGGGGTCCCAACTGTATGCGTCTAGGCGGATGGTAACAGGAGACAAGGGACACGATGTTTTACCGAGGTTCGGGCCCTCTTGATGGAGGTAAAACCCTCGCCCTGCTCGATTGATATTGATATTGTGGATGTTTACAAGAGTGGATCTACCACGAGATCAAGGAGGCTAAACCCTAGAAGCTAGCCTATGATATGATTGTAAGGGTTATTGATGATGTCGTCCTACGGACTAAAGCCAACCGGTTTATATAGACACCGGAGAGGGCTAGGGTTACATAGAGTCGGTTACAATGGTAGGAGATCTACATATCCGTATCGCCAAGCTTGCCTTCCACGCCAAGGAAAGTCCCATCCGGACACGGGGAGAAGTCTTCAATCTTGTATCTTCATAGTCTTGGAGTCCGGTCGATGATGATAGTCCGGCCAATGATAGTTCGGCTGATGATGGTAGTCCGGCTATCCGGACACCCCCTAATCCAGGACTCCCTCAATGAGCATGAGATGGATGAAGTTAGAAGGCACAACCTTCTGCACCCTCCTTTTACTTTCTATTATTTAGTTGAAATAAAGCAAAATTATTATTTTCTGTCTGTTTTCTGAATTATCCGTGCAATAAAAAATACCCCGAAAATAAAGGTTCTCCAAATGCCCCGAAAATGAAATATGATTTTTTCTAGAATATTTGAGAATATTTGGCACTAAGAACATAGCAGGGGGAGCAAGCACCTGGCCACGAGGGTCCAGGGTGCGCCCACTCCCCTGGGTGCGCCCCCCTGCCTCGTGGGCCCATGGTGCCTCCCCTCCACTTATTCCTGCACCCACACACTTCTTCTTCCTCCAAAAAAAATCACCAACCAGCTCAAGCACGAGTTCTAGCTCATTTTGCTGCGATTTTCGATCTCCGTGCTCAAAGCACCTCTCACAAAACTGCTTTGGGGGATTGTTCCTTGGTATGTGACTCCTCCATTGGTCCAATTAGTTTTTGTTCTAGTGCTTTATACATTGCAAATTTGTGCTGCCTAGGTGACCATGTTCTTGAGCTTGCATGTCAAATTTATATGGTTTGAAGTAGTTCTAATGCATGATATAGTCTCTAGGCACTTGTGGGAGTAGTTGCTATCAATTTTGTTGAGCTTGATTCACTTTTATTTGAAGTTACTAAAATTTTCAGAAATTTTTCAGAGGAAGAAACATGTTTAGGAAAATGTACCAAGGTGGCCCTTCAAGGAAGCAAGGACCCAGGCTCGCAATGCGCGATGCCGACGATGAACCACCAAGGGACGCTCAAGTGCGGGCTTGTGAATGGCCTTCAGAGGACTTCATGGATCGAGCAGGAATCAAGGAAGAATTTAACGCATATGTGCATAACGCTGATCTTGTGAGCTTCGAGGCAGATAAGTGTCGTCAGTACCACTATCTCACTGATTCCTATGTGAGGAGGTTTGAATTTTCATCATCACGCAATTCTCAAACTGTCATGTTTGATCTTTATGAAAATTCTTATACTATGGACTTAGAGGATTTTAATACTGCTTGCAAACTTCCACATTGGGGTAGTCCTAATGAACCTCACAAATCTGAATTTAGAGATTTTCTTGCTAGTATAACTGTGGGGGAATCTAGAGACATAGCACAAGATACCATAGGGAGCATTCATTTTCCTGCTATACATTATTTTGCTCTCTTCATAGGTAGGTGCATAAATGGTAAGGATGAAGCATGTCACATGTGTCTCCCCGACCTCAGTGTTCTCAGGAGTGCTGTATTAGGAGATAAACATTATAATTTGGGAGCCATTGTTGCACGTAGGTTGCATAATACTCCCTCCCTCCCATAATGTAAGACGTTTTTTGACACTAGTGTAGTGTTGAAAAACGTCTTACATTATGGGACGGAGGGAGTAATAGATTTAATGGAGATTTCTCTCGTGGAATTTATGCAACCCCTTTAGCTAATTTTCGTAATATACCCATATGTGAGAATGATATTGAGTTGCCTCCTGCTTATTTAGATTATGAGGCTATGGTTCGTCATCGTTTTATTGAGAGGAACGATCAGTTCCTCCAGTACCAACTAATCTTTGACAGACGACGCACCTATCACGTCGCTCTCCTTGCTTCTACTTTCTTTGACTTTCAGGCGAAGGGGAGATATTTCATAACCAGGGAGGAGGCGAATGAGTACGAGAGGAGGGCTGAGATAGCTCGCCTCCAAGCTGCACCCCACGATGTAATAACTGTTGCATCTCAATACGACCCCATCTACAACTTTGGATATCCGCCAGGCCAGCCGTGGCAATATACCAACTTAGGCTAAAAGCCTAAGCTTGGGGGAGTACGTATTTCTCACCGACATTACATTTATGTTTACACACTCATTGCTAGTTGTCGGTGCTCATACTTTTTCACTGTAATATCCATGCTAGTTCATTTTCTTTTTCTTGCTTTCTTCTTGTGTGTTTGAAAAACCTTAAGAAAAACAAAAAAATTAGTTGTAGCATTTAGCTAGTTTACATTTCTTGCTGTAGTAGTAATAACTAAAAGAAAACCCAAAAATATTTCCTGTTCTTCTTTTGCTTGTTGGGAGCTTTCCCATGTAAATAGTTTTATTTCTTTTATTTTCTTTTGGGGTCGATAGGAGAAAACCATAATGAAAATGTTGAAGTGGCTCTTATATGCATTATTGTTGATTTAACCAAGAGCCCATATTGCCTTGCCTTCTCCTGTTTATTGAATGCTTGCAGATTCAGCTTAGTCCAATGCACATGCACTATTATTATTATTATTCACATCATTTGGTCGTGCAAGTGAAAGGCAATTATGACGATACATGATGGACTGATTGAGATGGGAGAAGCTGGTATGAACTCGACCTCTCTTGTTTTTGTAAATATGATTAGTTCATCGTTCCCGATTCAGCCTATATGAATAAACATGTTCGCAAGGACAATTAGAGATTATAGTTGCTTATGACATGCTTAATTAACTAGGAGCTTATAATGGTCTACCTTGCGTGCCAACATGCTATTAAAATGGTTATGATGTGGTATGATAGGGTGGTATCCTCCTTTGAATGATTTAAGTGACTTGACTTGGCACATGTTCACACATGTAGTTGAAACAAATCAACATAGCCTTCATGATATTATGTTCATGGTGGATTATATCCTACTCATGCTTGCACTCAATGTTTATTAATTTTAATGCAAGCTCATGACTTTTGTCGCTCTCTAGTTGGTCGCTTCTCAGTCTTTTGCTAGCCTTCACTTGTACTAAGCGGGAATACTGCTTGTGCATCCAATTCCTTAAACCCCAAAGTTATGCCATATGAGTCCACCATACCTTCCTATATGCGGTATCTACCTGCCGTTCCAAGTAAATTTGTATGTGCCAAACTCTAAACCTTCAAATGAAATTATGTTTTGTATGCTCGAATAGCTCATGTATCAACTAGGGTTGTCTGTATCTTCCATGCTAGGCGGGTTATTCTCAAGGGGAGTGGACTCCGCTTCTCACTCACGAGAAAATGGCTGGTCACCGGGATGCCCAGTCCCATGCTTTATGCAAATCAAATCAAAATAATTGCAAACAAAACTCCCCCGAGACTCTTGTTAGTTGGAGGCACTCGTTGTTTCGAGCAAGCCATGGATTGATGCTTGTTGGTGGAGGGGGAGTATACATTTTACCATTCTATTTGGGAACCGCCTATAATGTGTGTAGCATGGAAGATATCGCCATCTCTTGGTTGTTATGTTGACAATCAAAGTATGCTGCTAAAAATATTATTTATCTCTATTTCAAAATCGAGCTCTGGCACCTCTACAAATCCCTGCTTCCCTCTGCGAAGGGCCTATCTACTTACTTTTATGTTGAGTCATCACCCTCTTATTAAAAAGAACCAGCTGGAGAGCACCGCTGTCATTTGCATCCATTAATATTAATTTATATTGGGTATGACTATGAGTGGATCTCTTTTACCATGAATTACAATGTTTAGTCAGTCCTTGATCTTTAAAGGTGCTCTACATTTATGTTTTGCGGTCTCAGAAAGGGCTAGCGAGATACCATCTTGTTATATCATATCATGATTGTTTTGAGAAAGTGTTGTCATCTGAGATTTATTATTATTGCTCTCTAGTTGATTATGCCATTGACATGAGTAAACATGAGACCTAAGAGTTATTGTGAATACGGTTAGTTCATTATCTTTGCTGAAAACTTGAATGCTGGCTTTACATACTTACAACAACAAGAGCGAACAGAGTTTGTAAAAGTTTTTCTTTATCACTTTCAGTTTATCAACTGAATTGCTTGAGGACAAGCAAAGGTTTAAGCTTGGGGGAGTTGATACGTCTCCGTCGTATCTACTTTCCCAAACACTTTTGCCCTTGTTTTGGACTCTAACTTGCATGATTTGAATGGAACTAACCCGGACTGACGCTGTTTTCAGCAGAATTGCCATGGTGTTATTTATGTGCAGAAACAAAAGTTCTCGGAATGACCTGAAACTTCACGGAGATTATTTTTGGAAATAATAAAAAATACTGGCGAAAGAATCAAGGCCAGGGGGGCCCACACCCTTTCCACGAGGGTGGGGGCGCGCCCCCCTGCCTCGTGGGCCCCCTAGAGCTCCATCGACCTCAACTCCAACTCCATATATTCATGTTCGGGGAGAAAAGAATCAGAGAGAAAGATTCATCGCGTTTACGATCTGGAGAGCTGCCAAGCCCTAAACTCTTGGGAGGGCTGATCTGAGTCCGTTCGGGGCTCGAGAGAGGAATCCGTCGTCGTCGTCATCATCAACCATCCTCCATCACCAATTTCATGATGCTCACCACCGTGCATGAGTAATTCCATCGTAGGCTTGCTGGACGGTGATGGGTTGGATGAGATTTATCATGTAATCGAGTTTGTTTTGTTAGGGTCTGATCCCTAGTATCCATTATGTTCTGAGATTGATGTTGCTATGACTTTGCTATGCTTAATGCTTGTCACTAGGGCCTGAGTGCCATGATTTCAGATCTGAACCTATTATGTTTTCATGAATATATGTGAGTTCTTGATCCTATCTTGCAAGTCTATAGTCACCTACTATGTGTTATGATCCGGCAACCTCGAAGTGACAATAATGGGGACCACTCCCGGTGATGACCGTAGTTTGAGGAGTTCATGTATTCACTATGTGTTAATGCTTTGGTCCGGTACTCTATTAAAAGGAGGCCTTAATATCCCTTAGTTTCCGCTAGGACCCCGCTGCCACGGGAGGGTAGGACAAAAGATGTCATGCAAGTTCTTTTCCATAAGCACGTATGACAATATTCGGAATACATTCCTACATTACATTGATGAATTGGAGCTAGTTCTGTGTCACCCTATATTATGACTGTTACATGATGAACCACATCCGGCATAATTCTCCACCACCGATCCAATGCCTACGAGCTTTTCACATATTGTTCTCCGCTTAGTTAATTTACGTTCTTCTTTGTTACAATCACTACAAAACTATTACATTACTTTTGCTACCGTTACTGTTGCTTCCATACTACTTTGCTACTAAATACTTTGATGCAGATATTAAGTTATCCAGGTGTGGTTGAATTGACAACTCAACTGCTAATACTTGAGAATATTCTTTGGCTCCCCTTGTGTCGAATCAATGAATTTGGGTTGAATACTCTACCATCGAAAACTGTTGCGATCCCCTATACTTGTGGGTTATCAAGACTATTTTCTGGCGCCGTTGCCCGAGAGCATAGCTCTATTCTTTAAGTTACTTGGGATTTATATCGGCTGGTCACTATGAAGAACTTGAAAGATGCAAAAACAAAAAATTATCCCTCAACTACGAGGGGAGGTAAGGAACTGCCATCTAGCTCTGCACTTGATTCACCTTCTGTTTTGAGTAAGCTTGCGACACCTAAACCTGCTTCTGCTATTAATTCTGATATGTCGCATGTTATTGATGATGCCACTTCTGCTATGCATGATACTTATGATGAATCTACTTCTATGCTTGATACTATTGTGCCACTTGGTGACTTTCTTGATGAACAACTTGCTAGGGCTAGGGAGAATGAAATTATTGAAACTGATAATATTGATGAAAGTGATGATGAAGATTCTCCCCCTAGATATGAATTACTGTTGTGCACGAGGATTATGTTATGGATGAAGAAACTGCTAGAGACTTTCTTGCTTGCAATGATAGAAGTGATCTTAAGAAATTATTAGCTAAGCTTAAACAAAAAACTATGAATGCTAGAATGAAATATGATCCTGCTTATGCTACTTCACCATAAGGTGAGGCTGACTTTGGTAACCCGGACACGCCGCTTGGACTGGTGTCACCTCGGGCGCAGGGTCTTGTCACTTCACGTGAGGACCGAATGAATAATAGTATTTTGACCATCAAGTGTACCACAGTTGTACTACTCCCTCCGATTCTTTTTTCTCTGCGTATAAGGTTAGACCCGCATACCAAGGAGAGCCCCGCGGGATTTTTTCTTGACTAATTTGCCCATGCGCTTGCACGGATCAGAAGGTAGCCGTTATTAATGTGCATGGAGGCCATTGGCGCTCCTCGTCTGTCTCCGTATTTTACTCCCCACTCAGCGCACTTTCCTAGTATCTCTGCATGCAAATCATCATGAGATGTTGCATGCAAAGTGAAAAGGTGGGGACATAATTGGAAACCACCGCAACATCGCTCCATCGCGCAGAGTATTGAGGGAAAAAACGAAAAAAGTTATGCGCAGAGAAATATGGATCGGAGGGAGTACTACTACTACTAGTAGGAGTAGTAGGAACATGAGTAGTACTCCCGTATAGGGACACATGTAGCTCTAGAAGGATGGGCACGTACAGGGACAGGCCCCACTCCTTAGTCTACCAGCGTAGCCTTTTCGTTTAGTCTACCTAGCCGTCTAATCAACTGCTTGCATGCCACTTCTCCCATTTACTTCTCCATCAGGAACCGATTTTCCTCGGCTTCTTCACTACTCCTTCATCTTCATTTGCATCCAAACCACATTTCATTCACATTCTTTTAACCTCTTCACATCCTCCTGGAGTAATTCCGAAGCCCCTATAAATAATCATCTTCTTCAGTTAGACTAGCCATATAATCCTAATTCTACAAACCATAGCCCTCCGGTCCAGCGGTTCCAAATGGCGAAAGAGATCGAGATGCAGGTTTTTAGTGTCCAACATGTCCTCGTCGAAGGCTCGTTGAGCATAGTTGCCACAGTCACCGACCACCCAAGGGTTGTTTAGAAGTGGATCAACAATGTATCCAACTCCCTCCAAAAGGTGGAGATGAAGGTCATCGGTCTCGACGTAGAGCACACGGAGCGTGCCACTGGGAAGATCCAACGCGCCGCCATCCTTCAACTATGCCTCGAAGATGATGTTTTGGTGTACCACATCATACACGCGCCCTCCATACCAGGTGAGCTTCACGATATCTTGTCTCGGGAGGACATATACTTCTGTGGGGCAGCCATCGTAGGGGACAAACAGAAGTTGGAACCGTACAACCTTGATTTGAAAAGCATCGCTGATCTACAAACCAAAATAAAAATTCCTATAGAAGACTGTGATAAACCGACACCATCCCTATTCGACGTAGCAAATTTTGTGCTCGGAACAAATCTTCAGAAGGGTGACGAGACGCTGGCATTAAGGTCGTCTGGATGGGAGAATTATCCCTTGACGTCTGAGCGGATAAAATATGCTGCCTCGATGCTGTGTGAGTTTGAGATAGCTGCAAGATCTAGAGAGCTTGTTGCGAAGCCGTCTCCACAGAAAAAGAAGAAGAAGAAGAAGAAGAAGAAGAAGAAGAAGAAGAAGAAGAAGAAGAAGAAGAAGAAGAAGAAGAAGAAGAAGAAGAAGAAGAAGAAGAAGAAGAAGAAGAAGAAGAAGGCCTCCCAGAAGAAAATGAGAAGAAGAAGAAGAA
>CM038681.1:403406923-403619141 GCA_021605205.1 Aegilops longissima
AGTGTTTCTAGCAAGATGCCCATGCATTGCACGAAGTTGATGGAAAAGGTAAGCACAACTTATAAATTGATGGATGGAGTACTAGTTACAGTGATGCATAAAATTAAGCAAAGGGATCGCACATGTCGGTATTGACTGGAACGAGAATGCAATAGAACAATAAGAATTAAGGCCACGATGATGCGATCCCAGTGGTGGTTACAGGAGGCAAGAAGAAAGATGCATCCATCAACGTACGACCTCCTCCTCCTCCTCAACTTAGTGCGTCGGGCCACCGACCGGCGGCTAAGGAGCGGCGGCTTTTGTGGCGAGGTCAAGGTGCTTCTTAGCAAAGGCATCCAAGGCTTCCATCCGGTTGAGGAAGGCCAACGTCGTAGCGTCCTCAATGGCCTTGTAGATACCTATGTACATGATTTGCTCGTACATGTGGATGTGTAGATCGACGAATTCTTGCAGGGCGAGGCGCCTCGCGGCAAGCACGACCTCCAGGTGGACATTCTTCGTGGCATCGGCGGGCAGCCACAGGGCCACCAGTGCTTGAAAGAGGTTCCGGCCATGGAGGCCGATTAGGGTGGCAGGAAATGAGGAGCCCGGGCGCGCTGGCTGGAGGAGTACGGCAATGTCGTCCCCGAGCTTCGTGAGGACGGTGAACTTGTTGGTGGTGCCAACGATCATCTGGTCCAACTAAGAGTCGTAGTTGGCATCGACGGCGGCCATCCACCAGCCGGTCGCGGACACCGTCTGGAGACGATCCTAAGTGTAGGGGATCGCAACAGCTTTCGAGGGTAGAGTATTCAACCCGAATTTATTGATTCGACACAAGGGGAGCCAAAGAATATTCTCAAGTATTAGCAGTTGAGTTGTCAATTCAACCACACCTGGATAACTTAATATCTGCAGCAAAGTATTTAGTAGCAAAGTAATATGATAGTAGTGGTAACGGTAACAAAAGTAACGGAAGCAAAAGTAATATTTTTGGTGTTTTGTAGTGATTGTAACAAAGAGTAACGGAAAGTAAATAAGCGCATACCAAGATATCAAAAGCTCAGAGGCATTGGATCGGTGATGGATAATTATGCCGGATGCGGTTCATCATGTAACAATCATAACATAGAGTGACACGTAACTAGCTCCAATTCATCAATGTAATGTAGGCATGTATTCAATATAGTCATACGTGCTTATGGAAAAGAACTTGCATGACATCTTTTGTCCTACCATCCCGTGGCAGCGGGTCCTAACGGAAACTAAGGGATATTAAGGCCTCCTTTAATAGAGAACCGAACAAAGCATTAGCACATAGTGAATACATGAACTCCTCAAACTATGGTCATCACCGGAGTGGTCCCGATTATTGTCACTGGGTTGCCGGATCATAACACATAGTAGGTGACTATAGACTTGCAAGATAGGACGTAAGAACTCACATATATTCATGAAAACATAATAGGTTCAGATCTGAAATCATGGCACTCGGCCCTAGTGACCAGCATTAAGCATAGCAAAGTCATAGCAACATCAATCTCGTAACATAGTGGATACTAGGATCAAACCCTAACAAAACTAACTCGATTACATGATAGATCTCATCCAACCCATCACCGCCCAGCAAGCCTACGATGGAATTACTCACGCACGGCGGTGAGCATCATGAAATTGGTGATGGAGGATGGTTGATGATGACGACAACGATTAATCTCTCTCCTGAGCCCCTAACGGACTCCAGATTAGCCTCTCCGAGAGGTTTTAGGATTGGCACGGCTCAGATCCTAAAACGTGATGATTTCTTCTCCTTGATTTTTTCCTCCCCAAAGCAAATATATAGAGTTGGAGTTGGCGCCGAGGAGCTCCAGGGGCCCACGAGGTAGGAAGGCCCTTCACCTCGTGGGATGTGGTGGGCCCCTAGCCTTCATCTTTTGCAATGATTTTTTATTATTTCCAAAAGTTGTTCCGTGAAGTTTCGTGTCATTCCGAGAACTTCGCTTCGCATATAAATAACATCATAGTGATACGTCCATTTTGCATCATGCTTTTATATCGATATTTATTGCATTATGGGATGTTATTACACGTTATGTCACAATACTTATGTCTATTCTCTTATTTTACGAGGTTTACATAAGGAGGAGAATGCAAATGGAATTCGGGCTGGAAAAGGAGCAAATATTAGAGACCTATTCGCACAACCCAAAAGTCCCAAACTCCACGAATATCTTATAATAAATAATAATAAAAATCCTCGCCAAAGATGAAGGCCGGGGCCCACACTGCCCACGAGGGTGGGGGCGCCTCCTAGGGCGTGCCTCTACCTCATGGGCCCTCGGTGGCCTCCAACGCCCATCTTCGCTATATGAGGTCTTTCGTCGAGAAAAAATCAAGCGACCTTCGACGAAACTCGCCGCCACGAGGCGGAACCTTGGCGAACCAATCTAGGGCTCCGGCAGAGCTGTTCGCGGGGACACTTTCTCCGGAGGGGGAAATCATCGCCATCGTCATCACCAACGCTCCTCTCATCGGGAGAGGGCAATCTCCATCAACATCTTCACCAGCACCATCTCCTCTCAAAACCCTAGTTCATCTCTTGTATCCAATTCTTGTCTCCAAGTCCTGGATTGGTACTAGTAGGTTGCTAGTAGTGTTGATTACTCCTTGTAGTTGATGCTAGTTGGTTTATTTGGTGGAAGATCATATGTTCAGATCCTATATGCATATTAATACCCCTCTGATTATGAACATGAATATGCTTTGTGAGTAGTTACGTTTGTTCCTGAGGACATGGGAGAAGTCTTGCTATTAGTAGTCATGTGAATTTGGTATTCGTTCAATATTTTGATGAGATGTATGTTGTCTATCCTCTAGTGGTGTTATGTGAACGTCAACAACAAAACACTTAACCATTATTTGGGCCTAGAGGAAGGCATTGGGAAGTAATAAGTAGATGATGGGTTGTTAGAGTGACAGAAGCTTAAACCCTAGTTTATGCGTTGCTTCGTAAGGGGCTGATTTGGATCCATATGTTTCATGCTTTGGTTAGGTTTACCTTAATACTTTTGTTGTCATTGCAGATGCTTGCAATAGAGGTTAATCATAAGTGGGATGCTTGTTCAAGTAAGAACAGCACCCAAGCACCGGTTCACCCACATATCAAATTATCAACGTACTGAACGCGGATCATATGAACGTGATGAAAACTAGCTTGACGATATTCCCATGTGTCCTCGGGAGAGCTTTTCCTATTATAAGAGTTTGTCCAGGCTTGTCCTTTGCTACAAAAAGGATTGGGCCACCTTGCTGCACTTTATTTACTTTTGTTACTTGTTGCTCGTCACAAATTATCTTATCACAAAACTATCTGTTACCACTTGTTTCAGTACTTGCAGAGAATACCTTGCTGAAAACCGCTTATCATTTCCTTCTGCTCCTCGTTGGGTTCGACACTCTTACTTATGGAAAGGACTACGATAGATCCGCTATACTTGTGGGTCATCAAGACTCTTTTTCTCGCGCCGCTGTTGGGAGTGAAGCGCCTTTGGTAGGTGGAATTTGGTAAGGAAAATTTATATAGTGTGCTGAAATTTATCGTCACTTGTTACTATGGAAAGTAATCCTCGAGGGGCTTGTTCGGGTATCTTCACCTCACCAAGAGAGCAAAGAGTTGCTCCTCAACCTAATGAACCTACTAAAATGAATATGAAAATATTCCTTTGAATTTCCTTCGGTATGATGGAAAAACTGCTAGCTAATCCTTTTGTAGGAGATGGAACAAAGCATCCTAATGAGCACCTAATATATGTGGATAAAGTTTGTGGACTATTTAAGCTTGCAGGTATAGCCGATGATGTTGTTAAGAAGAAGGTCTTCCCTTTATATTTGAAGGGAGATGCATTGACATGGTATAGGCTATGTGATGATACGAGATCATGGAACTATAGAAGACTGAAATTGGAATTTCATCAAAAGTATTATCCTATGCATCTTATTCATCGTGATCGCAATTATATATATAATTTTTGGCCTCGCGAAAGAGAAAGCATCGCTCAAGCTTGGGGGAGGCTTAAATCAATGTTGTATTCATGCCCCAATCATGAGCTCCCAAGAGAAATAATTATTCAAAATCTTTATGCTCGGCTTTCTAAAAACAATCGCACCATGCACGATACTTCTTGTGCTGGCTCTTTTATGATGAAGACTATTGAATTCAGATGGAATTTATTGGATAAAATTAAATGCAACTCTGAAGATTGGGATGTCGACGAAGGTAAGGAGTCAGGTATGACATCTAAGTTTGATTTTGTTAAATCTTTTATGGATACCGATATTTTCCGTAAGTTTAGCACTAAATATGGACTTGACTCTGAGATAGTAGCTTCTTTCTGTGAATCTTTTGCTACTTATGTTGATCTCCCCAAGGAGAAGTGGTTTAAATATCAACCTCCCATAAAAGTAAAAGTAGCTGCACCTATTAAAGTTGAAGAAAAGACGGTCACTTATAACAATCCTAGTGTTCCTACCTCTTATGTTGAGAAACCACCTTTCCCTGTTAGAATAAAGTATCATGCTAAAGCTTCAACTTTGGTTCGTAAAAGCAATATTAGAACTTATACACCTCCTGAGCAAGTCAAAGTAGAACCTAATATTGCTATTCTTAAAGATCTCTTGTCTGATAATATTGATGGACATGTTATTCAATTCTGTGGTGAATCTGCTATAATTGCTAAACCTGGCGCTAAGATAAACATAGACCCGTGGTAGGCGTGCCTGTTATTTATGTTAAAATAGGAGATCATTGTTATCATGGCTTATGTGATATGGGTGCTAGTGCTAGCATTATACCTATTAACTTGTATGAAGAAATTAACCATGAAA
This sequence comes from Aegilops longissima, assembly GCA_021605205.1. Taxonomy (NCBI): domain Eukaryota; kingdom Viridiplantae; phylum Streptophyta; class Magnoliopsida; order Poales; family Poaceae; genus Aegilops; species Aegilops longissima. Next base: position 403,411,790 of record CM038681.1, read on the forward strand.
TTGCACCCGCTGAGATAGAAGATATTGATGTTACAATTAAACTTGCCAATAGAGATACCATCTCACCAGTGGGAATTGTTAGAGATCTTGAAGTCTTGTGTGGGAAAACTAAATATCCTGCTGATTTTCTTGTTCTTGGTTCCCCACAAGATAGCTTTTGTCCCATTATATTTGGTAGACCGTTCTTGAATACTGTCAATGCTAAGATTGATTGCAAAAAGAATGTTGTTACTATTGGCTTGGATGATATGATTCATGAGTTTAATTTCTCTAAATTTAGTAAACAACACCATGAAGAAGAATTGCCTAGTAAGGATGAAATTATTGGTCTTGCTTCTATTGTCGTACCTCCTAGTGATCCTTTAGAACATTATTTGCTAGACCATGAAAATGATATGTTTATGAATGAAAGAAGGGAAATAGATGAAGTATTCTTTAAACAGAACCTATTTTGAAACACAATGCCTGTTGAAACTTAGGGATCCTCCTCCACCCAAGGGTGATCCCTGTTTGAGCTTAAACCGCTGCTCGATAATCTTAAATATGCTTATCTTGATGAAAAGAAAATATATCCTGTTATTATTAGTGCTAACCTTTCAGAGCATGAAGAAGAGAGATTATTGAAAACTCTGAAGAAGCACCGTGCTGCTATTGGATATACTCTTGATGATCTTAAGGGCATTAGTACCGCTCTATGTCAACACAAAATATATTTGGAAGAAGATGCCAAACTGGTTCGTGATCATCAACAAAGGCTTAATCCTAAGATGAAAGAAGTGGCAAGAAAAGAAATACTAAAGCTTCTAGAGGCGAGTATAATTTATCCCGTTGCTTATAGTCAGTGGGTAAGTCATGTCAATTGTGTCCCTAAGAAGGGAGGGATTACTGTTGTTCCTAATGATAAAGATGAATTGATCCCGCAAAGAATTATTACAGGTTATAGGATGGTAATTGATTTCCGCAAATTGAATAAAGCTACTAAGAAAGATCATTACCCCTTACCTTTTATTGATCAAATGCTAGAAATATTGTGCAAACATACACATTATTGCTTTCTAGATGGTTATTCTAGTTTCTCTCAAATACCCGTGTCGGCTAAAGATCAATCAAACACTACTTTTACATGCCCTTTTGGTACTTTTGCTTATAGACGTATGCCTTTTGGCTTATGTAATGCACCTGCTACCTTTCAAAGATGCATGATGGCTATATTCTCTGACTTTTGTGAAAATATTTGTGAGGTTTTCATGGATGATTTTTCCGTCTATGGATCCTCTTTTGACGATTGCTTGAGCAATCTTGATCAAGTTTTGCAGAGATGTGAAGAAACTAATCTTGTCTTGAATTGGGAAAAGTGCCACTTTATGGTTAATGAAGGTATTGTCTTGGGGCATAAAGTTTCTAAAAGAGGTATTGAAGTTGACAAAGCCAAGGTTGAGGCTATTGAAAAGATGCCATGTCCCAAGGACATCAAAGGTATAAGAAGTTTCCTTGGTCACGCCGGATTTTATAGGAGGTTCATTAAGGACTTCTCAAAAATTTCTCGGCCTCTGACTAATTTATTAAAAAAAGATATACCATTTGTCTTTGATGATAATTGTGTATAAGCATTTGAAATACTTAAGAAAGCATTGATCTCTGCACCTATTGTTCAGCCACCTGATTGGAATTTACCCATTGAAATTATGTGTGATGCTAGTGATTATGTTGTAGGTGATGTTCTTGGGCAAAGAGTTGATAAGAAATTAAATGTTATCCACTATGCTAGTAAGACTTTAGACAATGCTCAAAGAAACTATGCTACTGCTGAAAAAGAATTCTTAGCAGTTGTATTTGCTTGTGATAAGTTCAGACCTTATATTGTTCACTCTAAAGTAACTATTCACACTAATCATGCTGCTATTAAATATCTGATGGAAAAGAAGGAGGATAAACCTAGACTTATTAGATGGGTTCTCCTGCTACAAGAATTCGATTTGCATATTGTTGATAGAAAGGGAGCTGAGAACCCTGTTGCAGACAACTTGTCTAGGTTAGAAAATGTTCTTGATGACCCACTACCTATTGATGATTGCTTTCCTGATGAGCAATTAAATGTCATAAACACTTCTCGCAGTACTCCATGGTATGCTGATTAGGCTAATTACATTGTTGATAAATTTATACCACCTAGTTTCACATACCAGCAAAAGAAAAAGTTTTTCTATGATTTGAGGCATTACTTTTGGGATGACCCACGTCTTTATAAAGAAGGAGTAGATGGTGTTATTAGACGTTGTCTACCTGAGCATGAACAGGAACAGATCCTATGCAAGTGTCACTCCGAAGCTTATGGAGGACACCACTGGAGATAGAACTGCACATAAGGTATTGCAATCCGGTTTTATTGGCCTACTCTCTTCAAGGATGCCCGTAAGTTTGTCTTGTCTTGTGATGAAAGTCAAAGAATTGGTAATATTAGTAGACGTCAAGAAATGCCTATGAATTATTCACTTGTTATTGAACCATTTGATGTTTGGGGCTTTGATTATATGGGACCTTTTCCTGCCTCTAATGGATATACACATATTTTAGTTGTTGTTGATTACGTTACTAAGTGGGTAGAAGCTATTCCAACTAGTAGTGCTGATCATAACACCTCTATTAAAATGCTTAAAGAAGTTATTTTTCCGAGGTTTGGAGTCCCCAGATATTTAATGACTGATGGTGGTTCACATTTTATTCATTGTGCTTTCCATAAAATGCTTGCTAAATATGATGTTAATCATAGAATTGCATCTCCTTATCACCCACAGTCTAGTGGTCAAGTAGAATTGAGTAATAGAGAGCTGAAATTAATTTTGCAAAAGACTGTCAATAGGTCTAGAAAGAATTGGTCTAAGAAACTTGATGATGCATTATGGGCATATAGAACTGCATTAAAAAATCCTATGGGTATGTCTCCATATAAAATGGTTTATGAAAAGCATGTCACTTACCTCTCGAACTAGAACATAAGGCATATTGGGATATTAAAGACCTCAACTATGATTTCAAACTTGCCGGTGAGAAGAGGTTATTTGATATTAGCTCACTTGATGAATGGAGAACCCAAGCTTATGAAAATGTCAAGTTGTTTAAAGAAATAGTCAAAAGATGGCATGACAAAAGGATACAAAAGCGTGAGTTCAATGTAGGTGATTATGTATTGCTATACAACTCTCGTTTAAGATTTTTTGCAGGATAGCTTCTCTCCAAATGGGAAGGACCCTATGTCATCGAGGAGGTCTATCGTTCCGGTGCCATAAAAATCAACAACTTTGAAGGCACAAATCCGAAGGTGGTAAACGATCGAAGAATCAAACACTATATCTCGTAATCCTATAAATGTTGAAACCAATGTTATTGAAACCGAACCCGGAGGAATACATAAGGGACACTTTCCGAACATTTCAGACTCAAAAGGAATAGGTATGTGGTACGGTAAGTAAACCGACTCCAAAACAATTTTTATGGCAATATTTCTCCGCTTTGGAATATTTAGAAAATAGAAAATAAGTAGCAGTCCGAAGGACACGAGGGCTCCACGAGGGTGGAGGGCGCGCCCTACCCCCTGGGCGCGCCCCCCTACCTCGTGGGCACCTCGGTGTGCCTTCCGGACTCTGTTTTCTTGCACGATACGTATTTTGGTCGGTAAAAATTCATTTTATTTTCTCCCGGAGGTTTTGACTCCTGTATCACGCAAATATCCCCTGTTCTTGTTTCGAGCTGTTTTCTGACAGGTCTAAATTGTCATGACGTCCCCAAGTGCCTCCAAGGACAAGTTCTTCGAGAAGGTCATCAACCCTTACCTCGCGGAGGTGCTGCGACACCCTCAAACCATTGAGATGCGTGATGGGTTGATGTACATCCACGATGAAGAGGGACCCAAGGGGACCGGAAGCGTGGAGACGAGGCTCGAAGCAGTGGAGCAACAAGTTTTCAAGTGTCAGGGGATGGTGGAACGTGGACTCAACTCCAACCACATGATGATCGCGGAGTTCACTAGCAACCACAAGTTGGATGCCGACAACATCGGGAGGCCATCTTCAAGCTTCATGAGAAGATCGAGCACCTTCAAGCCCAAATCTATGACCTACAAAATCAAAACTGTGAGTATGAATATAGATTTAAAAGGATGAGTTTGGCTGCAGATTTGAGGATCCCGGAGACTCGATCATCCTTCTATGATGGTGAACCCATGCCTTGGAAGATGGACGACAAGCCCGCATTATCAACAACACCACCACCTTCTTCACTAGCAAAGGAGACATAATCACATGGGTATGGGCACTCCCCTTGGCAACTGCCAAGCTTGGGGGAGATGCCCCGGTATCGTATCACAATCACATCTCCTATCTTTACCTTTTTCTTAGTTCGATCCTATTAGTAGTATCTTGATCTAGTAGAATAAAGTTTATGGCATGATCTAGTTTTGAGTTTTGCTTTATGATCTCTCTATGTAATCGAGTCCGTGAGCTATATAATAAAGATTAGTATTGAGTCAAGGGCTTGATTATTTTGCCATGATCTTGAGTGAATAAAAGAAAAGATAAAAAGAAACAAAGAGTTCATATTGATCTTATCGAGAGTAATGACTTCACATAGAAAGAGTATGATGATTAAAAGTTGTTGGGAGTTGGAAAACATAGCTTTGGTCATCGTTGCAATTAATAGGAAGTAATAAGGAAAGAGAGGTTTCACATATAGATATACTATTATTGACATCTTTTATGATTGTGAGCACTCATTAAAATATGACATGCTAAAGAGTTGATGTTGGAAAAGGAAGACAACGTAATGAGTTATGTTTTCTTATATCTGAGATAAAGTATATTGTCATGGATCTTCCAACATGTTGAGCTTGCCTTTCCCCCTCATGCTAGCCAAATTCTCAGCAGCAAGTAGAGATACTACTTGTGCTTCCAAAACACCCTTAAACCAGTTTTGCCATGAGAGTCCACCATATCTACCTATGGATTGAGTAAGATCCTTCAAGTAAGTTGTCATCGGTGCAAAGCAATAAAAATTGCTCTCTAAATAGTATGATTGATTGGTGTGGGGAAATAAGCTTTATACGATCTTGTGATATGGAAGAAATAAAAGTGACGGACTGCATAATAAAGGTTCATATCACAAGGGGCAATATAAAGTGACGTTCTTTCGCATTAAGATTTTGTGCATCCAACCATAAAAGCGCATGGCAACCTCTGCTTCCCTCTGCGAAGGACCTATCTGTTATTATTATCCTCTACCTTATGCAAGCGTCATGGTGATCTTCACCTTTCCTTTTTACATTTTATCCTTTGGCAAGCACAATGTGTTGGAAAGATCCTGATTGATATATCTAATTGGATGTAGGGGGCATGAGTTATTATTGTTGACATTACCCTTGAGGTAAAAGGTTGGGAGGCGAAACTATAAGCCCCTATCTTTCTCTGTGTCCGAATAAAACTCTGTAACCACAAGTATCGCGTGAGTGTTAGCAATTATGAAAGACTAAATGATAGTTGAGTATGTGGACTTGCTATTAAGCTCTGACATAGACTCTTTCCGATGTTATGATAAACTACAATTGCTTCAATGACTGAGATTATAGTTTGTTGGTTCTCAATAAAGTTTATGATTCATACTCTGCATTGTGAATGGATTATTACTTGAACATAAGTAATCATATGACATTTACTTTATATGTTGCTGTTATGAGAATAATCATGATGCCTTCATGTCCGTATTTTATTTTTATCGACGCCTCTACCTGTAAACATGGGGACATATTTATCGTTATCGGCTTTCGCTTGAGGACAAGCGAGGTCTAAGCTTGGGGGAGTTGATACGTCCATTTTGCATCATGCTTTTATATCGATATTTATTGCATTATGGGCTGTTATTACACGTTATGTCACAATACTTATGCCTATTCTCTCTTATTTTACGAGGTTTACATAAGGAGGGAGAATGCCGGCAGATGGAATTCTGGGCTGAAAAAGGAGCAAATATTAGAGACCTATTCTGCACAACTCCAAAAGTCCTAAAACTCCACGGAATATCTTATAATAAATAATAAACAATCTCGCTAAAGATGAAGGCAGGGGCTCACACTGTCCACGAGGGTGGGGGCACGCCCCCCCCCCTCCTAGGGTGCGCCTCACCTCGTGGGCCCCCTGGTGGCCCTTCGACGCCCATCTTCTGCTATATGAGGTCTTTCGTCGAGAAAAAAATTAGAAGCAACCTTTCGGGACGAAACTCCGCCGCCACGAGGAGGAACCTTGGCGGAACCAATCTAGGGCTCCGGCAGAGCTGTTCTGCCGGGGACACTTCCCTCCGGAGGGGGAAATCATCGCCATCGTCATCACCAACGCTCCTCTCATCGGGAGAGGGCAATCTCCATCAACATCTTCACCAGCACCATCTCCTCTCAAAACCCTAGTTCATCTCTTGTATCCAATTCTTGTCTCCAAGTCCTGGATTGGTACTAGTAAGTTGCTAGTAGTGTTGATTACTCCTTGTAGTTGATGCTAGTTGGTTTATTTGGTGGAAGATCATATGTTCAGATCCTATATGCATATTAATACCCCTCTGATTATGAACATGAATATGCTTTGTGAGGAGTTACGTTTGTTCCTGAGGACATGGGAGAAGTCTTGCTATTAGTAGTCATGTGAATTTGGTATTATTTTGATGAGATGTATGTTGTCTATCCTCTAGTGGTGTTATGTGAACGTCGACTACATAACACTTCACCATTATTTGGGCCTATAGGAAGGCATTGGGAAGTAATAAGTAGATGATGGGTTGTTAGAGTGACAGAAGCTTAAACCCTAGTTTATGCGTTGCTTCTTAAGGGGCTGATTTGGATCCATATGTTTCATGCTATGGTTAGGTTTACCTTAATACTTTTGTTGTAATTGCGGATGCTTGCAATAGAGGTTAATCATAAGTGGGATGCTTGTTCAAGTAAGAACAACACCCAAGCACCGGTTCACCCACATATCAAATTATCAAAGTACCGAACGCGAATCATATGAACGTGATGAAAACTAGCTTGACGATATTCCCATGTGTCCTCGGGAGCGCTTTTCCTATTATAAGAGTTTGTCCAGGCTTGTCCTTTGCTACAAAAAGGATTGGGCCACCTTGCTGCACTTTATTTATTTTGTTACTTGTTGCTTGTTACAAATTATCTTATCACAAAACTATCTGTTACCACTTGTTTCAGTACTTGCACGGAATACCTTGCTGAGAACCGCTTATCATTAATTCTGCTGAAAACAGCGTCAGTCCGGGTTAGTTCGATTCAAATCATGCAATTTAGAGTCCAAAACAAGGGCAAAAGTGTTTGGAAAAGTAGATACGACGGAGACGTATCAACTCCCCCAAGCTTAAACCTTTGCTTTTCCACAAGCAATTCAGTTGATAAACTAAAAGTGATAAAGAAAAACTTTTACATTTGCTCTTGTTGTTGTAAATATGTAAAGCCAGCATTCAAGTTTTCAGCAAAGATTATAACTAACCACATTTGCAATAACTCCTAGGTCTCATGTTTACTCATATCAATAGCATAATGAACTAGCAAGCCATAACAATAAATCTTGGATGACAACACTTTCTCAAAACAATCATAATATGATATAACAAGATGGTATCTCGCTAGCCCTTTTTGAGACCGCAAAACATAAATGCAGAGCACCTTTAAAGATCAAGGACTGACTAGACATTGTAATTCATGGTAAAGGAGAACCAATCATAGTCATACCCAATATAAATTAATAGTAATGGATGCAAATGACAGCTGCGCTCTCCAGCTAGTGCTTTTTAATAAGAGGGTGATGACTCAACATAAAAGTAAATAGATAGGCCCTTCGCAGAGGGAAGCAGGGATTTTTAGAGGTGCCAGAGCTCGGTTTTGAAATAGAGATAAATAATATTTTGAGCGGAAATACTTTTATTGTCAACATAACAACTAAGAGATGGCGATATCTTCCATGCTACACACATTATAGGCGGTTCCCAAACAGAATGGTAAAGTTTATACTCCCCCTCCACCAACAAGCATCAATCCATGACTTGCTCGAAACAACGAGTGTCTCCAACTAGCAACAGTCCTGTGGGGTGTTTTGTTTGCAATTATTTTGATTTAGTTTGCATAAAGCATGGGACTGGGCATCCCGGTGACCAGCCATTTTCTCGTGAGTGAGGAGCAGAGTCCACTCCTCTTGAGAATAACCCGCCTAACTGTAACATCCCAAATTTTCAATTTGGAATGTTATACATAGAGCATCATTGCATATCATATTTTTCATTGCATTTTGCTCGATCCTAGAAATTCTACACAACTCAAGGACCCTCGGAGAGAGTTGGGGATTTTCGTTATTTTCATATTTGAGTTTTCTCAAATTTTGAAAATAGGATCATTTGATTTTAATTATTTTATCTTCAATTATTTCTATTACAAAAATATGAGAGAGGGAATAAAATGACTTTCCCAAAATAAATAAATAATGAAGATTTAATAATAAAATCAAATAAGATTTTATTTTGGAGTTTTTCGCCTTTTTATTTGAATTTAGGAAAAATGCACGTTTTTCAAAATTGCATTTAGGCCCCAAATAAATGTTCATTAAATCCGGCTTGATTTTAGAAGCCGGGGAAAATTTATTTCGGGATTTTTTGAGTCCGTTTAGTACTACTTTTGTTTTTTTTTCCGAGCGTAGTTATTTAAAAAAAAAAAGTGAACTGCCTTACGTGCCGCATGCGGCGAAGGGACACTCGCTCGGGCGCCAGATAAATAGCCACCCCGCCGCCTCGCCCGCCCGCCCACTCCGCCCCGCCACCAACACTAACCCTAATCCGCCGCCGCCGATCCGATCCGCCGCCGCCGCCGCCTTGCCGCCACGGACACCGCCATCGTCACCGAGTTTCGCCGCCGCCGAGGTTCGCCGCCGCCTCGTTTTCTGTGCCGGTTTTTTTTATAAAAACCGAGCGGTTTTTATTGCAGTTTTTTTCGGTTTTTTTTGTTTTATTTAGTTTTCAGTTTTTTCCGGTTTAGGTTAATTAGCGGACGTTCGTCCGTTAGTTCGTTTTAACGAACGAGTTCGTCAGATTAGTTTAGTTAAAGAACGTCCGTTCGTTAACCCGCTCGTCGTTTTTCTTTTCTCGGATTTAATCCGCGATTTTTCCGATCGCGATTCCGCATCCGATTTTCGCTTTAGTATAACTTTTCGCTCGCTTATCGGAATCAGCGATTCAAGCGCCTAGAGTTTCGTCTCAAAACCCTCTTTCCGAATAATCTACTTAAACAAGTTTTTGCTTCTGTAAAATTTGACTTAGATCCAGATTAGTAAAACGGAGTTGTTTTCTTCCGCCGTTTGACTTTTGTTGCTTCGTTTGATTTGATTCTTTTTGCAAACCGGAGTTGTTAAGTTGAACTATCTGGTTAGATCTAGTTGAGTTTTACCTGTGCATTAGATGAGTACTTATTGTATGCTTGTTTGTTTGTCTGCGATAGAATACCCGGAGTGCGCCGCCTGTTACTTCGAGTCTCTAGGTTTCGCGGATCATCAGCAAGGCAAGTAACACTTTGATCATGTCTTTTCTCATACCCAGTTTTTATGCATTAGATCTATCCTCAAACATTGCATGATTAGGATCTAATTAAATTGTGGGATGGGAAGTAGTTGAGGTAGTACCTATTACCTGTTTTATTATCAAACCTTTGGGAGTTACTTCTACGTTTGCTTATTATGCCATGCTATGCCAGTAGACGTGGATTGGGTGAGTGTATCCATACAGATGTGAGATTGTTATTTAATGGTTTATTTAAGGTGGCAACTTAAACACACGTCTGGGTGGACTGAGGCACCTGGTTTCTATCAGACTTGCTCAGATTTCTTCGGACCGCCACCCGTGCTCAAAGGGATCATGAGATTATTCAAACTAGAAACTTCCGTGTGCAGCCATAAGCCATTATGGGCTCTGGCATAGTTGATTAAGTTGTGCGAACTCTTGCGCGTAGACTAGCAGATGTAGGGGAAAGTAGGTGTACCGGTCTACCCACATGTAAGGTGCTAGTGCTTCTGAAAGACTATGTCTCGGTCATCCGTCTCTCAAACACCATGTATTGCGAGAAACCAAACGGAGGCGATCGAGTCTTGTGGGGAAAAGTGCGCAAACCTCTGCATAGTGTATAAACTAATCATGGTTAGCCGTGTCCCCGGTTATGAACATCTTGAGTATCTAGTACTTGGATATCATGTGAATCTCATCATGTTACTTCTAATTAATATTGTTGGGTTTGTTAATGAGTACTTTTAATTGGGTTGATAATGTTGTCAACCATTCTCAATGTTTCACAACCACCATGATAATTAAATAAATTTATTCCTTTGCAGTAGGGAAAAATTGGCTTTATGCAAAAACTGTAACCGTAGAGCTTTCCACCAGCCATATATGCATGTAGTATATAGGCTTATCATTCCATTATTCTCTATGTGTTACATTGCCAAGATATTCCATGTGTCGAATTGCTGGCTGCAACGTTTCATGTTGCAGACTTTTCAGACGACGAGTAAGGTGCATAGGTCGTGGTTCTATACTCAGTGATGCCGCTGGAGTTGATGGACTCGCTTATTCTTCCAAGCCTTCCGCTGTTATCGTATTTAGATGGCCTTAAGCCATATTTATTTTATTAAGTTCTCTCTTGAGACATTCGATTGTAATAAGTGTGTGATTGCTACTCTGTTATAAATTCTTCGAGTACTGTGTGGTGTCTCAGACATCGATCCAGGATGACATCGAGCACGAGATCGACTATTTGAGGTCTTGTCGCTACAAAGATGGTATCAGAGCACACGCTGACTATAGGACACGACCATTAAGCTAAAGCCCTAGATCCCTACTCTCTCTTCTCATTTCTAACTCCTCATCTTTTCTACTCTTTTAGGATGACTAAGCGAGGATCAAGTTCACCCAACCGGATGAGGATACACCCTTTGGACGACACCAAGGAAGTCACTAAGTACCTAAACATTGGATTACCAAGCTTCACCGGGACTTACAATTCCACTTACCCGAAGAGAAGCGCTGGAAAATTCAAGCTCAAGTTCCCGGAAGGACGTTTGCGCCAATCACGGAGCCCATAGAGTGTGTTTTCAATGCACCAACCTGGAGTCTGGGAAAGAGCATGGCAGCTCACATAACCATGGGACGCATTGGAGACGTTTATAAAGAAGACCTCAAGGATACTATCTACCAGATTTGCGGACGCCGAGATGAACAATGGGAGATAGTTGGCACTAAGAAGGATAGATCCATTGCAGCTTTCATCCAGGAGTTAAACCAGCACATTCGACGTCAGGAGAACCAGATGTGCGCAGACATGATGGAGTTGAAGATAGCAAAAGCCAAGATTATCGAACTAGAAGGAAAACTGAAGGCCACTCGCAAGGACTACATGGAGGAGATTGTAGCTCTAGTGGGACAAAACGGCGATCTTAAGGAGAAGATTGAAGAACTCATGGGAAATTCAGCACCCGGAGGAGAAGATGAAGATAGCACCTGTCTAGAGAACTACATCATCATCGACGACGCTGATTCCGATCCTAGTGATGATGATTACGAAGATGAAGCTGGAGCAGATATCATGGAGTCTTCATCGCAGCAGTTTTTCTAGTTGACCACCATAACAGTAGTAGATTACCCCCATGTTATATTAGTTCTAGTTTCAGCACTTTGTAACGATAGATAGATCGTTGTATGCCCTTGTTTGAATTGATTGGAGTGATATTGTGTGATTTGTCTCATGTGCATATGGGTAGTGTTTCTCTCTAGACCTCAGTCTTTTCTAAATTCTCGCCTTTTCTTAAACCCTCGATGCCTCCGAGACGCGACCGGATTTGTTTTCCGCCAGAGATCACTCAGTTGATTCAGCAGCAGAATGCCTTGATTCAAACATTGGTACAGAACCAAGGCAACAACCACAACGACAACAACAACAACCCACCGCCACCACAACCTGTTGACCATCTGACCCGTTTCTTAAGGCTGAATCCGCCGGTGTTTTCCAGTAGCACCGAGCCGATTGTTGCGTATGATTGGCTCCGTAAGATAGGGAGGAGTTGACCACCGCAGGATGTGCAGATGGAGAAAGGGTGAAGTTTGCCGCACACCAGCTTGAAGGACCCGCAACAAAGATGGTGGGAGAATTTCTGACCACTTACCTCAGAGACACCGCCACATGGGATCTGGCCAAGAAGCTTTCGTCGCCCATGTTTCAGCAGGAGCTATGGCCATGAAGAAGCGTGAGTTTCGCAACTTGCGCCAAGGAGGACGGACAGTTGGCCAGTGTGTAGATGATTTCAGTAAACTAGCACGTTATGCCCCCAGATGACGTTGCTACGGACGCAGCTAAGCAGGAGAAGTTTCTAGAAGGACTGAATGATGAGCTGAGCATACAGTTGATGGTAGCCACTTTCAACAACTACCAGGAGTTAGTAGACCGTGCTCTCATGATTGAAGGGAAGCAGCAGCAGATTGACAATCGCAAGAGGAAGTATGGACAGGGGAAGAATAACTCTGGAGCTCAGCAGAAACTTCGCTTTACCCCGAAGCCAGGAGGACAATTTCAGCATACCCATGGAGGAGGTAGCTCGCACAACCATAATGGCACCAAGAATGGGAACAGGAATGGAGGAAGCAATGGACAAAACCACACCAACCCGTCAACTCCATCCAAGGTAGACCTGAGCCACATCACTTGCTTTAAGTGCCGCAAGACTGGGCATTACGCAAACGATTGTCCAGAAGGCAAGAATGGAAATGGCAATGGAAGCTCAGGAAAGAAGCCGAATCCTTTCAACAAAGGACAAGTGAACCACGTCACCGTGGAGGAGGTTGAAGCTCAGCCAGATGCAGTAGTAGGTAAGTTTTTGGTTAAGTCATTTACTGCGGTTGTTCTTTTTTATACTGGTGCATCGCATTCATACATATCAAGGGGATTTGTGGATAAGTTTAGCCTACCCACTAAAACTCTTAAGACACCCATGCTAGTAAGCTCACCGGGAGCGGAATATATGGCCGGTCAAGGATGTTTTCAAGTGCCATTAAGTATAGGGAGGCATGTTTTCCCAACGGATTTAATCATATTGGAATCCCAAGGTTTGGATGTAATCTTTCGTATGGATTGGTTGTCGATGTATGGAGGAAACATCGATTGCGCCAGTAAGACAATTTTGCTTACCACCCCAGAAGGAAGGAGAATCAAGTATGTATCACGGCATGAGCCAAGGAGAGCACATGTAAATTCCTTATCAGGAGTTGTACAGGAGGAAGTACCAGTGGTAAGGGATTACCCAGACGTGTTTCCGGAAGAGTTGCCAGGCATGCCACCGGATAGAGACATTGAGTTTCTGATTGAACTACTGCCAGGCACTGGGCCAATATCTAAGAGACCGTATAGGATGCCAACCCAAGATTTGGAGGAAATTAAGAAGCAAATTAAGGAGTTACTGGATAAAGGTTTTATTCGCCCAAGTTCTTCGCCTTGGGGATCACCAGTACTTCTAGTGGAGAAGAAGGATGGATCATTAAGAATGGTTGTTGATTATCGAGGATTGAATGAAGTAACCATTAAGAACAAGTACCCGCTACCGATGATCAATGACTTGTTTGACCAATTGCAAGGAGCTAAGGTGTTTTCCAAGATCGATTTGCGATCAGGGTACCATCAGTTGAAGATTCGAGAGCAGGATATACCTAAGACGGCTTTTACCACCAGGTAACGGTTGTATGAGTACACCATTATGTCATTTGGTCTGACTAACGCACCTGCCTATTTTATGAACATGATGTACAAAGTGTTTATGGAGTTTTTGGATAAGTTCGTCGTGGTGTTCATTGATGATATTTTGGTTTACTCAAGAATGAAGAGGAACATAAGGAGCATTTATGCTTGGTACTCGAGAAGCTCAGAGAACATCGCTTGTACGCCAAGTTCAAAGAAGTGTGAGTTTTGGTTGAAGGAAGTTGGATTTCTTGGACATGTTATATCCGGAGAAGGTATAGCAGAGACCCCACTAAAGTTGTCATCAGAATAAATCGGGAAGTGCCAACAACAGTTGGAGAGATCCGGAGTTTCCTTGGACTAGCAGGATACTACCGGAGATTCATTGAGAATTTCTCCAGGATTGTGAAGCCTATGACAGAACTGTTAAAGAAGGATACCAAGTTCATATGGACCAAGGAGTGTGAAGCTAGTTTCCAAGAGTTGAAGAAACGTTTGGTTACCTCACCAGTGTTAATTCTGCCAGATCAGACCAAGGATTATGAGGTATATTGCGACGCTTCACGTCGAGGACTTGGAGCAGTGCTTATGCAGGAGGGGAGAGTTGTTTCGTATGCTTCACGACAGCTTAAGCCTCATGAGCTAAATTATGCTACGCATGATTTGGAGTTAGCAGCCTTAGTGCATGCGTTGAAAACATGGAGACATTTCCTCATTGGAAATCATTGTGATGTGTATACAGATCACAAGAGTTTGAAGTACATCTTCACGTAGAAGGAGCTAAATCTCAGGCAAAGGAGATGGTTGGAGCTCATCAAAGATTATGATATGAGATTACACTATCACCCCGGAAAGGCTAACATTGTAGCAGACGCGTTGAGCCGTAAGAGTCACGTCAACACATTAATGACGGGAGAAATACCAAAGGATTTAGCCGAGGATCTTCGAGAGCTATGTTTGGAAATAGTTACGAGAGGCTATGTACCATCATTGGAGATTCAGTCAACTTTGATGGACAAGATCAGGGAAGCTCAGAAGACTGACAAAGAGATTGCCTCTATAAAGGAGAGAATGAGCGAAGGAAAGGCTAAGGGATTTCGTGAGGATGAGCATGATACCCTATGGTTTGAAGACCGTGTTTATGTGCCCAATGACCCGGAGATCAGGAAGTTGATTCTACAAGAGGCACGTGATTCCCCATATTCGATTCACCCAGGAAACACCAAGATGTATTTGGATTTGAAGAATACTTTATGGTGGACCGGAATGAAGAAGGATATTGCAGAGTACGTAGCAGTTTGTGATGCATGTCAGAAGGTGAAGGCAGAACATCAGAAGCCAGCAGGATTGTTACAGCCATTGCCTATACCCGAATGGAAGTGGGATAAACTAGGTATGCATTTCATCACGGATTGCCCAGACTCGCTCAAAGCTATGACTCGATTTGGGTTATAGTCGATCGTTTGACGAAGGTAGCTCATTTCATTCCAAAGAAAGACTACTTACAAGAATGCCAAATTGGCTAAGATATACATGACCAGGATTGTATGCTTGCATCGAGTTCCGAGGAGTATCGTATCAGATAGAGGAACCCAATTCACCTCAAAGTTCTGGAAGCAGTTGCACGAAACATTGGGAACCAGGCTAGAGTTTAGCACAGCTTTCCATCCACAGACAGATGGACAAACCGAGAGGGTCAACCAGATTTTGGAGGATATTCTTAGAGCTTGTGCTTTGGATTATGGATCAAGTTGGGATGACAACTTGCCGTATGCGGAGTTTTCTTATAACAACAGTTACCAAACCAGTCTGAAGATGGCACCTTTCGAAGCCTTGTACAGATGGAGGTGCAGGACCCCGTTGTTGTGGGATGAAGTTGGAGACCGACAGTTGTTTGGACCAGATTTTATTAAGGAGTCTGAACAGAAGGTAAAGTTGATTCGCAATAGGCTCAAGGTAGCCCAGTCAAGACAGAAAAGTTATGCGGATTCAAAACGCAAGGAGACAGAATATGAAGTCGGAGACAGAGTTTATCTTCGAGTATCGCCACTTCGAGGAGTTAAGCGTTTTGGAGTTAAGGGAAAGTTAGCACCTCGATTTGTAGGACCTTATCGTGTTTTGGAACGCATGGGAGAAGTTGCGTACAAGTTGGAATTACTCAAGGATTGTCGGAGTTCATGATGTGTTCCATGTTTCTCAGTTGAAGAAGTGTCACGCAGAGATGGCCGATATACCACTGAGAGATACCGTGCCACTGGAAGCGATTCAGTTGAATGATGATTTGACCTACGAGGAGAAACCAGTTAAGATTTTGGAGTATGCCAGCAGAGTCACCCGCAGCAAGGTCATTAAATTTTGCAAAGTTCAATGGAGCCACCACACTGAGGATGAAGCCACCTGGGAGCGAGAGGAAGATTTGCTTAAAGACCACCCTCACCTATTTTCTAGCCAACCCGAATCTCGAGGGCGAGATTCATCTTAAGGGGGTAGGTTTGTAACATCCCAAATTTTCAATTTGGATTATTATACATAGAGCATCATTGCATATCATATTTTTCATTGCATTTTGCTCGATCCTAGAAATTCTACACAACTCAAGGACCCTCAGAGAGAGTTGGGGATTTTCGTTATTTTCATATTTGAGTTTTCTCAAATTTTGAAAATAGGATCATTTGATTTTAATTATTTTATCTTCAATTATTTCTATTACAAAAATATGAGAGAGGGCATAAAATGACTTTCCCAAAATAAAGAAATAATGAAGATTTAATAATAAAATCAAATAAGATTTTATTTCGGAGTTTTTCGCCTTTTTATTTGAATTTAGGAAAAATGCGCGTTTTTCAAAATTGCATTTAGGCCCCAAATAAATGTTCCTTAAATCCGGCTTGATTTTAGAAGCCGGGGAAATTTTATTTCGGGATTTTTGGAGTCCGTTTAGTACTTCTTTTGTTTTTTTTCGAGCGTAATTATTTAAAAAAGTGAACCGCTTTACGGGCGTGAAGCGGGACACCGCCGGGCGCTATATAAATAGCCACCCCGGCCGCCCGCCCGCCCCGCCCACTCCGCCTGCCCGCCCCCCGCCCACTCCGCCCCACCTAACCCTAACCCTAATCCGCCGCCGCACCGATCTGCCGCCGTCGCGGAGCCTCTCCGAGTTCGCCGCCGCCGCCGAGGTTCGCCGCCGTCTCGTTTTCCGTGCCGGTTTTTTTATAAAAACCGAGCAGTTTTTATTGCGGTTTTTTTTAGTTTTCGGTTTTTTTCCGGTTTAGGTTAATTAGCGGACGTTCGTCCGTTAGTTCGTTTTAATGAACGAGTTCGTCAGATTAGTTTAGTTAACAAACGTCCGTCCGTTAACCCGTTCATCGTTTTTCTTTTTCTCGGATTTAATCCGCAATTTTTCTGATCGCGATTCCAGATCCGATTTTCGTTTTAGTATAACTTTTTGCTCGTTTATCGGAATCAGGCGATTCAAGCGCCTAGAGTTTCGTCTCGAAACCCTCTTTCCGAATAATCTACTTAAACAAGTTTTTGCTTCTGTAAAATTTGACTTAGATCCAGATTAGTAAAACGGAGCTGTTTTCTTCCGCCGTTTGACTTTCGTTGCTTCGTTTGATTTGATTCTTTTTGCAAACTGGAGTTCTTAAGTTGAACTATCTGGTTAGATCTATTTGAGTTTTACCTGTGCATTATATGAGTACTTATTGTATGCTTGTTTGTTTGTCTGCGATAGAATACCCGGAGTGCGCCGCCTGTTACTTCGAGTCTCTAGGTTTCACGGATCATCAGCAAGGCAAGTAACACTTTGATCATGTCTTTTCTCATACCCAGTTTTTATGCATTAGATCTATCCTCAAACATTGCATGATTAGGATCTAATTAAATTGTGGGATGGGAAGTAGTTGAGGTAGTACCTATTACTGTTTTATTATCAAACCTTTGGGAGTTACTTCTACGCTTGCTTATTATGCCATGCTATGCTAGTAGACGTGGATTGGGTGAGTGTATCCATGATGATGTGAGATTGTTATTTAATGGTTTATTTAAGGTGGCAACTTAAACACACATCTGGGTGGATTGAGGCACCTGGTTTCTATCAGACTTGCTCAGATTTCTTCGGACCGCCACCCGTGCTCAAAGGGATCATGAGATTATTCAAACTAGAAACTTCGTGTGCAGCCACAAGCCATTATGGGCTCTGGCATAGTTGATTAAGTTGTGCAAACTCTTACGGGTAGACTAGCAGATGTAGGGGAAAGTAGGTGTACCGGTCTACCCACATGTAAGGTGCTAGTGCTTCTGAAAGACTATGTCTCGGTCATCCGTCTCTCAAACACCATGTAGTGCGAGAAACCAAACGGAGGCGATCGAGTCTTGTGGGGAAAAGTGCACAAACCTCTGCAGAGTGTATAAACTAATCATGGTTAGCCGTGTCCCCGGTTATGGACATCTTGAGTATCTAGTACTTGGATATCATGTGAATCTCATCATGTTACTTCTAATAAATATTGTTGGGTTTGTTAATGAGTACTTTTAATTGGGATTGAGAATGCTGTCAACCATTCTCAATGTTTCACAACCACCATGATAGTTAAATAAATTTATTCCTTTGCAATAGGGAAAAATTGGCTTTATGCAAAAACTGTAACCGTAGAGCTTTCCACCAGCCATATATGCATGTACTATAGGCTTATCATTCCATTATTCTCTATGTGTTACATTGCGGCAGATATTCCATGTGTGAATTGTTTCGGGCTGCAACGCTTCATGTTGCAGATTTTCGCACGACGAGTAAGGTGCATAGGTCATGGTTCTATAATCGGTGATGTCGTTGGAGTTGATGGACTCACTTATTCTTCCAAGCCTTCCATTGTTATCGTATTTAGATGGCCTTAAGCCATATTTATTTTATTAAGTTCTCTTGAGACATTCGATTGTAATAAGTGTGTGATTGCTACTCTGTTATAAATCCTTCGAGTAATCGTGTGGTGTCAAGACATCGATCCAGGATGACACTGAGCACAGAGATCAGACTGTTTGAGGTCTGGTCGCTACACTAACATGGAAGATAAGGGCAGCCCTAGTTGATACATGAGCTATTCGAGCATACAAAACAGAATGTTTATTTGAAGGTTTAGAGTTTGGCACATACAAATTTACTTGGAACGGCAGGTAGATACCGCATATAGGAAGGTATGGTGGACTCATATGGAATAACTTTGGGGTTTAAGGGATTGGATGCACAAGCAGTATTCCCGCTTAGTACAAGTGAAGGCTAGCAAAAGACTGGGAAGCGACCAACTAGAGAGCGACAACAGTCATGAACATGCATTAAAATTAATAAACATTGGATGCAAGCATGAGTAGGATATAATCCACCATGAACATAAATATCGTGAAGGCTATGTTGATTTGTTTCAACTACATGTGTGAACATGTGCCAAGTCAAGTCACTTAAATCATTCAAAGGAGGATACCACCCCATCATACCACATCACAACCATTTTAATAGCATGTTGGCACGCAAGGTAAATCATTATAACTCATAGCTAATTAAGCATGGCACAAGCAACTATTATCTCTAATTGTCATTGCAAACATGTTTATTCATAATAAGCTGAATCAGGAACGATGAACTCATCATATTTACAAAAACAAGAGAGGTCGAGTTCATACCAGCTTTTCTCATCTCAGTCAGTCCATCATATATCATCATAATTGCCTTTCACTTGCACGTCCGAACGAAGTGAATAATAATAAGAGTGCACATGCATTGGACTAAGCTGGAATCTGCGAGCATTCAATAAGCAGGAGAAGATGAGGCAATATGGGTTCTTGGTTAAATCAACAATAATGCATATAAGAGGCACTTCAACAATTTAATCATGGTCTTGTCCTATCGACCCCCAAAGAAGAGAAAAGAAATAAAACTATTTACACGGGAAAGCTCCCAACAAGCAAAAGAAGAACGAAAAATATTTTTGGGTTTTCTTTTTAATTATTACTACTACAACAAGAAAGGTAAACTACTACTAATTTTTTTCTTAAGGTTTAACAAACACACAAGAAGAAAGCGGGAAAAAGAAAATAAACTAGCATGGATATTATAGTGAAAGAGTATGAGCACCGACATCTAGCAATGAGTGTGTGTAAACATAAATGTAATGTCGGTGGGAAATACGTACTCCCCCAAGCTTAGGATTTTGGCCTAAGTTGGTTCATTGCCAGGGATGGCCTGACGGATACCCGTAGGTGTAGCTGGGGTCATACTGAGATGCAGCAGCTATCGCCTCCTAAGCTGCAGCATGGCGGCGGGCTGACTCCGCCCTCCTCTCGAACTCATCTGCCTCCTCTCTGGTAATAACATATCTTCCTTATGCCTGATAATCAAAGAAGGCAGGAGCAGGGAGAGTAATACGGACAACACGCCGTTTGTCAAAGATTAGTCGATAATGGAGAGTTGATTCATTCCTCTTGACAAACTGATGGTGGACCATAGAATTATAGTCTAAGTAAGTAGGAGGCAACTCCATATCATCCTCGCGAATGTCGACATCATGATAATCAGCTAAGCGGGTTGCATAAATTCCTCCAAAGAAATCTCCATTAAATCTATTATGATTCAACCTACGTGCAAAATGGCTCCTAAATTATAAGATTGGTCTCCTAACACAGCACTCCTAAGAATACTGAGGTCAGGCACACACATATGACATGCTTCATCTTTAGCATTTATGCATCTACCTATGAAGAGAGCAAAATAATGTATAGCAGGAAAATGAATGCTCCCTATGGTTGCTTGTGCTATATCTCTAGATTCCCCTACGGTTATACTAGCAAGAAAGTTTCTAAATTCAGATTTACGGGGATCACTAACACTACCCCATTGTGGAAGTTTGCAAGCAGAAGTAAAATCATCTAAGTCCATGGTATAAGATCTTTCATAAAGATCAAACATGACCGTTGGAGAATTACGTGAAGATGAAAATTCAAACCTCCTCACAAATTAGCTAGTGAGTTGATGGTACTGAGGGCATTTGTCTGCTTCAAAGCTCACAAGATCGGCGTTACGCAAATATGCATTAAATTCATCTTTGATTCCCGCTCGATCCATAAAATTTTCTGAAGGCCACTCACGGGGCCGCACTGGGGCGTCTCTTGGTGGTTCCTCGTCAGCATCACGTATTGCAAGCTTGGGTCCTTGCTTCCTTGAAGAACCACCTTGGAACATTTTCCTAAGCATATTTCTTCCTCTGAAAAATTTCTGAAATTTTTAGTAACTTCAAACAAAAGTGAACCAAGCTCAATAAAATTGATAGCAACTACTCCTACAAGTGTCTAGAGCCTATATCAAGCATTAGAACTACTTGGAACCATATAAATTTGACATGCAAGCTCAAGAACATGGTCACCTATGCATCACAAATTTGCAAAGAATAAAGCACTAGAACAAAAACTAATTGGACCAATGGAGGAGTCACATACCAAGGAACAATCTCCCCAAGAAGTTTTGTGAGAGGTGCTTTGAGCAAGGAGATCGAAAATCACAGCAAAGTGAGCTAGAACTCATGCTTCAGCTAGATATTCGTGTTTGTGGGAGGAAGAAGAAGTGGATGGGTGCAGGAATAAGTGGAGGAGGGCCACCATGGGCCCACGAGGCAGGGGGTGCCCTGGGGGGTAGGGCGCTCCCTCCACCCTCGTGGCCAGGTGGCAGCTCCCCCCGCGGTGTTTTCAGTTCCATAAATCCTCAAATATTCCAGAAAAAAATCAAATTAAATTGGCATGGCATTTGGAGGACTTTTATTTTTGGGGTATTTTTATATTGCACGGATAAATCAGGAAACAGACAGAAAAATACTATTTTTACTTTATTTCAACTAAATAACAGAAAGTAGAAAGAGGGTACAGAAGGTTGTGCCTTCTAGTTTCATCCATCTCATGTTCATCAAAAGGAATCTACTAACAAGGTTGATCATGTCTTGTTAACAAACTCATTCCGACTAACATGGAACCGGAGAAATTTCAAATAACACTATGTTACCACAACGGGGATATGCACATCCCCTATAATAAGAATATCATATTTCTTCTTGACAGTAGGAAGAGAAAATTCAAAACCTCCAAAAATAATCGATGGGATTTTTCCAATAGAATTGATAGTATGAACTTGAGGTTGTTTCCTCGGAAAGTGTACCGTATGCTCATTACCATTAACATGAAAAGTGACATTGCCTTTGTTGCAATCATAACAGCACATGCAGTATTCAAAAAAGGTCTTCCATGGATAATAGACATACTATCGTCCTCGGGAATATCAAGAATAACAAAGTCCGTTAAAATAGTAACGTTTGCAACCACAACAGGCACATCCACACATATACCGACAGGTATAGCAGTTGATTTATCAGGCATTTGCAAAGATATTTCTGTAGGTGTCAACTTATTCAAATCAATTCTACGATATAAAGAGAGAGGCATAACACTAACACCGGCTCCAAAATCACATAAGGCAGTTTTAACATAGTTCCTTTTAATGGAGCATGGTATAGTAGGTACTCCTGGATCTCCAAGTTTCTTTGGTATTCCACCCTTAAAAGTATAATTAGCAAGCATGGTGGAAATTTCAGCTTCCGTTATCTTTCTTTTATTAGTGACAATATCTTTCATATATTTAGCATAAGGATTCATTTTGAACATATCAGTCAATCGCATATGCAAAAAGATAGGTCTAATCATTTCAGCAAAGCGCTCAAAATCCTCATCATCCTTTTTCTTGGATGGTTTGGGAGGAAAAGGCATGGGTTTCTGAACCCAAGGTTCTCTTTCTTTACCATCTATCATAATGTTGATTCTTTGATTGTGGGTTATCAAGATCAACAGCAGGTTCAATTTCTACATCATTATCATTACTAGGTTGAGCATCATCATAAACATCATCATTAATATTTTCATTAGGTTCATGTTCATTACCAGATTGTGTTTCAGCATCATAAATAGATATATCATTTGGATTCTCAGGTGGTTCAGCAATAGGTTCACTAGAAGTTTGCAATGTCCTATGATTTTTCTTTTTGTTCTTTTTAGAAGAACTAGGTGCATCAATATTATTTCTCTGAGAATCTTGCTCAATTCTCTTAGGGTGGCCTTCAGGATACAAAGGTTCCTGAGTCATTCTACCAGTTCTAGTAGCCACTCTAACAGCATAATCATTTTTCTTACTATTCATTTCATTGAGCAAATCATTTTGTGCCTTAAGTACTTGTTCTACTTGAGTGGTAACCATAGAAGCATATTTAGTAATGAGTTTAAGTTCACCTCTAACATCCGCCATGTAATTACCCAAGTGTTTAATCATATCAGAATTATATTTCAATTGTCTACCAAAATAAGCATTGAAGTTTTCTTGTTTGACAATAAAATTATAAAACTCATCCAAGCATTGTCTAGCAGACTTATAGTGAGGAATATCACCTTCATCAAATCTATAGAGAGAATTTACCTTTACTACCTGTGTCGGGTTATCAAGACCATGAGGTTCTTCAATAGGTAATGGATTAAGATCATGTGTTTCTTCAACAGGCGGTAAATTAAGACCATGTATTTCTTCAATAGGAGGTAAATTCTTAACATCTTCAGCTTTAATACCTTTTTATTTCATAGATTTGTTTGCCTCTTGCATATCTCCAGGCCTGAGAAATAGAACACCTCTATTCTTCGGAGTTGGTTCAAGAATAGGCTCAGGAATTGGCTCTGGAGCTGGCTCAGGAAGTGTCCAATTATTTTCATTTGTCAACATATTATTCAATAGAATTTCAGCTTCATCCGTGTTCTTTCCGAAAAATGAACCAGCACAACTATCGTGTAATCTCTGGAAGCATCGGTTAGTCCATTATAAAAGATATCAAGTATTTCATTTTTCTTGAGAGGATGATCAGGCAAAGCATTAAGTAACTTGAGAAGCCTCCCCAAGCTTGTGGGAGACTCTCTTCTTCAATTTGCACAAAGTTGTATATTTCCTTTAAAGCAGCTTGTTTCTTATGAGCAGGGAAATATTTAGCAGAGAAGTAATAAATCATATCCCGGAGACTATGCACACAACCAGGATCAAGAGAATTGAACCATATCTTAGCATCACCCTTTAATGAGAACGGAAATATTTTAAGGATATAAAAGTAGCGAGATCTCTCATCTTTAGTGAACAGGGTGGCTATATCATTTAATTTAGTAAGATGTGCCACAACAGTTTCAGATTCATAGCCATGAAAAGGATCAGATTCAACCAAAGTAATTATATCAGGATCAACAAACAATTCATAATCCTTATCGGCAACACAAATAGGTGAAGTAGCGAAAGCAGGGTCAGGTTTCATTCTATCTCTAAGAGATTCCTTACTCCATTTAACTAATAGCCTCTTGAGCTCAGATCTACCTTTGTAGGACAAAATAGCTGCAGAAGCTTCCATATCAAAAACATAACCCTCAGGAATAACAGGCATATCTTCATCATCACTTTCATCAATATAATCAGTTTCAATAATTTCTTTCTCTCTAGCCCTAGCAATTTGTTCATCAAGAAATTCACTAAGGGGCACAGTAGTATCAAGCATGGAAGTAGTTTCATCATAAGTATCATGCATAGCAGAAGTGGCATCATCAATAACATGCGACATATCCGAACGAATAGCGGAAGCAGGTTTAGGTGTCGCAAGCTTACTCAAAACAGAAGGTGAATCAAGTGCAGAGCTAGATGGCAGTTCCTTACCTCCCCTCGTAGTTGAGGGATAAATTGTTGTCTTAGCGTCTTTCAAGTTCTTCATAGTGACCAGCAGATATAAATCCCAAGTGACTCAAAGAATAGAGCTATGGTCCCCGGCAACAGCACCAGAAATTAGTCTTGATAACCCACAAGTTTAGGGGATCGCAACAGCTTTCGAGGGTAGAGTATTCAACCCAAATTTATTGATTCGACACAAGGGGAGCCAAATAATATTCTCAAGTATTAGCAGTTGAGTTGTCAATTCAACCACACCTGGATAACTTAATATCTGCAGCAAAGTATTTAGTAGCAAAGTAATATGATAGTAGTGGTAACGGTAACAAAAGTAACGGAAGCAAAAGTAATATTTTTGGTGTTTTGTAGTGATTGTAACAGTAGCAACGGGAAAGTAAATAAGCGTAAACCAGTATATGGAAAGCTCATAGGCATTGGATCGGTGATGGATAATTATGCCGGATGTGGTTCATCATGTAAAAATCATAACATAGGGTGACACAGAACTAGCTCCAATTCATCAATGTAATGTAGGCATGTATTCCGAATATAGTCATACGTGCTTATGGAAAAGAACTTGCATGACATCTTTTGTCCTACCCTCCCGTGGCAGCGGGGTCCTAACGGAAACTAAGGGATATTAAGGCCTCCTTTTAATAGATAACTAGAACAAAGCATTAGCACATAGTGAATACATGAACTCCTCAAACTATGGTCATCACCGGGAGTGGTCCCGATTATTGTCACTTCGGGGTTGCCGGATCATAACACATAGTAGGTGACTATAGACTTGCAAGATAGGACAAAGAACTCACATATATTCATGAAAACATAATAGGTTCAGATCTGAAATCATGGCACTCGGGCCCTAGTGACAAGCATTAAGCATAGAAAAGTCATAGCAACATCAATCTCAGAACATAGTGGATACTAGGGATCAAACCCTAACAAAACTAACTCGATTACATGATAGATCTCATCCAACCCATCACCGTCCAGCAAGCCTACGATGGAATTACTCACGCACGGCGGTGAGCATCATGAAATTGGTTATGGAGGATGGTTGATGATGACGACGGCGACGAATCCCCCTCTCCGGAGCCCCGAACGGACTCCAGATCAGCCCTCCCGAGAGGTTTTAGGGCTTGGCGGTGGCTCCGTATCGTAAAACGCGATGATTTCTTCTCCTTGATTTTTTTCTCCCCGAAAGCAAATATATAGAGTTGGAGTTGGCGTCGGAGGAGCTCCAGGGGGCACACGAGGTAGGGGCACGCCCTAGGGGGGCAGGCGCGCCCCCCATCCTCGTGGACAGGTGGTGGCCCCCCTGGCCTTCATCTTTTGCAATGATTTTTTATTATTTCCGAAAAGTTGTTCCGTGAAGTTTCAGGTCATTCCGAGAACTTTTGTTTCTGAACATAAATAACATAATAGCAATTCTGCTGAAAACAGCGTCAATCCGGGTTAGTTCCATTCAAATCATGCAAGTTAGAGTCCAAAACAAGGGCAAAAGTGTTTGGAAAAGAGCTTGATGTCTACTACACAACCTTCTTGTTGTAGACGTTGTTGGGCCTCCAAGTGCAGAGGTTTGTAGGACAGTAGCAAATTTCTCTCAGACCTAAGGTTTATCAATCCGTGGGAGGCGTAGGATGAAGATGGTCTCTCTCAAACAACCCTGCAACCAAATAACAAAGAGTCTCTTGTGTCCCCAACACACCCAATACAATGGTAAATTGTATAGGTGCACTAGTTCGGCGAAGAGATGGTGATACAAGTGCAATATGGATGGTGGATATAGGTTTTTGTAATCTGAAAATATAAAAACAGCAAGGTAACAAGTGGTAAAACTGAGCGTAAACGGTATTGCAATGCTAGGAAACAAGGCCTAGGGTTCATACTTTCACTAGTGCAAGTTCTCTCAACAATAATAACATAATTGGATCATATAACTATCCCTCAACATGCAACAAAGAGTCACTCCAAAGTCACTAATAGCGGAGAACAAACGAAGAGATTATGGTAGGGTACGAAACCACCTCAAAGTAATTCTTTCGGATCGATCTATTATAGAGTTCGTACTAGAATAACACCTTAAGACACAAATCAATCAAAACCCTAATGTCACCTAGATACTCCAATGTCACCTCAAGTATCCTTGGGTATGATTATACGATATGCATCAAACAATCTCAGATTCATCTATTCAACCAACACATAGAACCTCAAAGAGTGCCCTAAAGTTTCTACCGGAGAATCAAGACGAAAACGTGTGCCAACCCCTACGCATAGATTCATGGGCGGAACCCACAAGTTGATCACCAAAACATACATCAAGTGAATCACGTGATATCCCATTGTCACCACAGATACGCACGGCAAGACATACATCAAGTGTTCTCAAGTCATTAAAGACTCAATCCGATAAGATTACTTCAAAGGGAAAACTCAATCCATTACAAGAGAGTAGAGGGGGAGAAGAAACATAAGATCCAACTATAATAGCAAAGCTCGCGATACATCAAGATCGTGCCAAATCAAGAACACGAGAGAGAGAGAGAGATCAAACACATAGCTATTGGTACATACCCCCAGCCCCGAGGGTGAACTACTCCCTCCTCGTTAGGGGTGGAAACGGATCGGATGCGGATTGGATAGTGCTCTTGCCACTTCCATTTTCATATTTTCAAAACGAATCCGAATCCGAATACGGATGTTATCGGATATGGATGCGGCTCGGATATTATTCGAATACGGATACGTATCGGATATTTTCTTGATTCGGAATGGATACGAATAATATCAACATATTGCTTAAGTAAATTAGTCGATAGCTATGTGACCTGAAAAAATCAACTTGTGACATACAATAAGTCAATGATAAATAGGTTTATGGATAAATACTATTGTAATGCATAATAATTTATAAGTTTAATCATATAAAGAGTAAAATTTGACCCCTTATTTGGCTTTTATGTTGGATAATTGGAATACTGGGTCTAGAATTTTGAAAATTACCTCCCAAAGTCTTTTTCGGATACGGATATATCCACTTCCATATCCATATTTGTGTCAAAATCTCCTACCATATTTTATTTTTTATTTGTTTAATAAATTCAGATACAGATAATTTCCATTTCCATTTTGGTTCGGATGCGGATGTTTCGGATACGAATAGGCATTTTCTCGAATATGAATATCGGATATTTCGGATTATCCGCTACCACTTTCCACCCCTACTCCTCGTCATGGAGAGCGCCGGGATGATGAAGATGGCCACTGGTGAGGGTTCCCCCCTCCGGCAGGGTGCCGGAACAGGGTCCCGATTAGTTTTTGGTGGCTACAGAGGCTTGCGGCAGCGGAAATCCCGGTCTATACTGTTCCTCGAAGTTTTTAGGGTATATGGATATATATAGGCGGAAGAAGTACGTCAGGGGAGCCACGAGGGGCCCACGAGGGTGGAGGGCGCCCCCTGCCTCGTGGCTCCCTCGTTTCTTTCCTGATGTGCACTCCAAGTTTATCCGGTGGCTTTCCTTCCAAAAATAACTTCTCAAGTTGGTTTCATTCTGTTTCGACTCCGTTTGATATTCCTTTTCTTCGAAACACTGAAACAAGGGAAAAAACAGGAACTGGCACTGGGCTCTGGGTCAATAGGTTAGTCCTAACAGTAATATAAAAGTGGATGATAAAGCCCATTAATGTCCAAAATAGATAATATAATAGCATGGAACAATC
Source organism: Aegilops longissima (assembly GCA_021605205.1). NCBI lineage: Eukaryota > Viridiplantae > Streptophyta > Magnoliopsida > Poales > Poaceae > Aegilops > Aegilops longissima. The sequence continues at coordinate 403,440,088 of CM038681.1, forward strand.
AAAAATTATAGATACGTTGGAGACGTATCAGCATCCCCAAGCTTAATTCCTGCTCGTCCTCGAGTAGGTAAATGATAAAAACAGAATTTTTGATGTGGAATGCTACTTGGCATAATTTCAATGTAATTCTTCTTAATTGTGGTATGAATATTCAGATCCGAAAGATTCAAGATAAAAGTTTAATATTGACATAAAAATAATAATACTTCAAGCATACTAACAAAGCAATTATGTCTTCTCAAAATAGCATGGCCAAAGAGAGTTATCCCTACAAAATCATATAGGCTGTCTATGCTCTATCTTCACCACACAAAATATTTAAATCATGCACAACCCCGATGACAAGCCAAGCAATTGTTTCATACTTTTAACATTCTCAAACTTTTCAATCTTCACGCAATACATGAGCGTGAGCCATGGACATAACACTATATGTGGAATAGAATGGTGGTTGTGGAGAAGACAAAAGGAGAAGATAGTCTCGCATCAACTAGGCGTATCAACGGGCTATGAAGATGCCCATTAATAGATATCAATGTGAGTGAGTAGGGATTGCCATGCAACGGATGCACTAGAGCTATAAGTATATGAAAGCTCAACAAAAGAAACTAAGTGGGTGTGCATCCAACTCGCTTGCTCACGAAGACCTAGGGCATTTTGAGGAAGCCCATCATCGGAATATACAAGCCAAGTTCTATAATGTAAAATTCCCACTAGTATATGAAAGTGATATCATAGGAGACTCTCTATCATGAAGATCATAGTGCTACTTTGAAGCACAAGTGTGGTAAAAGGATAGTAACATTGCCCCTTCTCTCTTTCTCTCATTTTTTTGTTTTTATTTTTTCTTTTTTTTTGTTTGGGCCTTCTCTTTTTTTTGGCCTCTTTTTTTCTCTTTTTTATTTTTTTTCGTGCGGAGTCTCATCCCGACTTGTGGGGGAAACATAGTCTCCATCATCCTTTCCTCACTTGGGACAATGCTCTAAAAATGATGATCATCACACCTTTATTTTCTTACAACTCAACAATTATAACTCGATACTTAGAACCAAATATGACTCTATATGAATGCCTCCGACGGTGTACCCGGATATGCAATGAATCAAGAGTGACATGTATGAAAGAATTATGAATGGTGGCTTTGCCACAAATACGATGTCAACTACATGATCATGCTAAGCAATATGACAATGATGAAGCGTGTCATAATAAACGAAACGGTGGAAATTTGTATGGCAATATATCTCGGAATGGCTATGGAAATGCCATGATAGGTAGGTATGGTGGCTGTTTTGAGGAAGATATATGGTGGGTGTATGATACCGGCAAAAAGTGCGCGATATTAGAGAGGCTAGCAATGGTGGAAGGAAGAAGAGTGCGTATAATCCATGGACTCAACATTAGTCGTAAAGAACTCGCATACTTATTGCAAAAATCTACAAGCCATCAAAAACCAAAGCACTACGTGCATACTCCTAGGGGGATAGATTCGTAGGAAAAGACCATCGCTCGTCCCCGACCGCCACTCATAAGGAAGACAATCAATAAATAAATTATGCTTCGACTTCATCACATAACGGTTCATCATACGTGCATGCTACGGGAATCACAAACTTTAACACAAGTATCTCTAAAATTCATAACTACTCAATTAGCATGACTCTAATATCACCATCTTTATATCTCAAAACAATTATCAAGCATCAAATTTTTCTTAGTATTCAACACACTCATAAGAAAGTTTTTACTAATCTTGAATACCAAGCATATTAGGATTATTTAAGCAAATTACCATGCTATTTAAGACTCTCAAAATAATATAAGTGGAGCATGAGAGTTCATATATTTCTTAAAAATAAATCCACCGTCGTGCTCTAAAAGATATAAGTGAAGCACTAGAGCAATAACAAACTACTCCGAAAGATATAAGTGAAGATCAATGAGTAGTCGAATAATTATGCAACTATGTGAAGACTCTCTAACATTTAAGAATTTCAGATCTTGGTATTTTATTCAAACAGCAAGCAAAACAAAATAAAACGACATTTCAAGGATAGCACTCATCATGTGAAGAAGCTAAAACTTAGGCTCAACCGATACTAACCGATAATTGTTGAAGAAGAAAGGTGGGATGCCTACCGGGGCATCCCCAAGCTTAGATGCTTGAGACTTCTTGAATTATTATCTTGGGGGTGACTTGGGCAACCCCAAGCTTGAACTTTTGTGTCTCCTTGATTCCTTTTATTTCACGGTTTCCTAAATCTCAAAAGCTTCATCCACACCAAACTCAACAAGAACTCGTGAGATAAGTTAGTATAAACCAATGCAAAAACCTTATCATTCTATACTGTAGCAAATCAAAAAAATTATTATTCAACATTGCATACTAAATGTCTCTGCATATTCAATACTCCTATCCTCAAATAGAATCATTAAACAAGCAAACATATGCAAACAATGCAAACATAACAGCAATCTGCCAAAACAGTACAGTCTGTAAAGAATGCAAGATTCATCATACTTCCCTAACTCCAAAAATTATGAAATAAAATTCCCACTGTAGTAAATTTATCAGAGTTATTATGCAAAAGTTTCAACATTTTCTCACATTCTGACTTTTCTAGGTAATTTTTGCAACAGCGGTAAACTTTCTGTTTCCAAACAACCACATGCATACTTGCAAAATAAGCATGGTAAAAGCTATCCTTGACATTTTTATTGAAAAGAGATATGCAAAACATTATTCTAAGTAACAGCAAGCAAATACTAACAAAATAAAATGACGCTCCAAGCAAAACACATATCATGTGGTGAATAAAAATATAGCTCCAAGTAAAGTTACCGATGAACGAAGAGGGGATGCCATCCGGGGCATCCCCAAGCTTAGGCTCTTGGTTGTCCTTGAATATTAACTTGGGGTGCCTTGGGCATCCCCAAGCTTAGGCTCTTGCCACTCCCTATTCCATAGTCCATCGAATCTTTACCCAAAACTTGAAAACTTCACAACACAAAACTTAACAGAAAATCTCGTGAGCTCCGTTAGCGAAAGAAAACAAAACACCACTTCAAGGTACTGTAATGAACTCATTCTTTATTTATATTGGTGTTAAACCTACTGTATTACAACTTCTCTATGGTTTATAAACTATTTTACTAGCCATAGATTCATCAAAATAAGCAAACAACACATAGAAAACAGAATCTGTCAAAAACAGAACAGTCTGTAGTAATGTGTAACTAACGCAAACTTCTGGAACTCCAAAAATTCTAAAATAAATTTGTGGGCCTGAGGAATTTGTCTAGTAATCATCTGCAAAAATAATCAACTAAATATCACTCTCCAGTAAAAAGTTGAAGCTAATCTCGTGAGCGCTAAAGTTTCTGTTTTTTACAGCATGATGATAAAGACTTCACCCAAGTCTTCCCAAAGGTTCTACTTGGCACAAACACTAATTAAAACTTAAAACCACATCTAAACAGAAGCTAGATGGATTATTTATTCCTAAACAGAACCAAAAAGCAAGAAACTAAAATAAAATTGTGTTGCCTCCCAACAAGCGCTATCGTTTAACGCCCTTAGCTAGGCATGATGATTTCAATGATGCTCACTTAAAAGATAGGAATTGAAACATAAAGAGAGCATCATGAAGAATATGACTAGCACATTTAAGTATAACCCACTTCCTATGCATAGGGATTTTGTGAGCAAACAACTTATGGGAACAAGAATCAACTTGCATAGGAAGGTAAAACAAGCATAACTTCAAGATTTTAAGCACATAGAGAGGAAACTTGATATTATTGCAATTCATACAAGCATATATTCCTCCCTCATAATAATTTTCTGTAGCATCATGAATGAATTCAACAATATAACCAGCACCTAAAGCATTCTTTTCATGATCTACTTGCATAGAAATTTTACTACTCTCCACATAAGCAAAATTCTTCTCATTCGGAATAGTGGGAGTATCATAAGAGACTTGAATACTACAAATTGTTTCCACATTAAAAGAGTAATGTTCAGAGAAAGGGTACTCATAATCATGACAAGTTTTATAAATATAACCATCACTACTCTTTATAGCATAAGTTTCATCACAATAATCATCATAAGTAGCAACTTTGTTCTCATCATAGTCAATTGAAACCTCTTCCGACATAGTGGATACATCACTAAATAAAGTCATGACCTCTCCAAATCCACTTTCATAAATATAATCAGCATAAGTAAGAGGCATGCTATCATCATAACAACTTTGCATATCAAAACTTGGAGACTAAAAATATCATCTTCATTAAGCATAGCATCCCCAAGCTTGGGACAAACATTAATTGCAGCAAATATATTCTCAAAAACATCATCTTCATCAATCATAGCATCCCCAAGCTTGGGCCTTTTAATATCATAAGCATAATCACTCTCATCATCAATAGTATGGATAGCACCAATAGTATAGCAAACATTATTATCATATTCTTCCAAGCAAGTGCCAAAAAGATTTTCAAGATCATAAGAAGTATCATTATCTTCCCAATCATAATCATCACAACAAGCAATACGCATGTCGCTCACGTGCATCGCTGCCATGGGTCTGGAGTGAGCACTTTTGTGCTTAGTGTAGGTGCTTAGGCAAATGCTTAGGTGCGTACGATGTGGTAGATGCATTGGAATGGAGGGGCGCCTTTATATGAGTGCAAACTGCGTTGCACTCACATCGTGCACCCTCTTTTCCCGGTCCTCCTCCCATTACTTCCCTCATGCATGCACAATGCTAATTGAAGGAGGATGCATCATTGGCCATTCAACATTTCGGGAACCGCTACCCCTCCCTCGTCTACATTAAAGCCGTATCGAGAACTGCGCACCCGCTGTCAAATCGAATAGTACTGCACCGCCCGCTGCACGCCCGGCTGAACATGCCTCCTCGCCTCCATCAAACCCCTCCGTTAAACCCACGTGCAAACCGAGAAACCTACTCCGGCCACACGTTCGTTCATGAGCTGGCAGGAATTAAACGCAACACTGGTCGAGCTCCTCCCGTCCGCCCTTAGTTTAAACGAGGCCAGACACCGGCCAAGCTCCTACCATCTGCCCTCTATTTAAACGAGGCCAGACAGACAAGCGCAAGAATCGCACCCCTCCGCCGCTCCCCCATCTCCTCCTTCACCATTTTCTCCACTCTTCCGATGGCTTCCGAGGAGCCGTTCTCCGGCATACTACCCGGCTGGGTGTCCCGCCGAGCCCTCCGGATACGGGCGAGGCCGCTCGGTGCTTCATCAACCTCGCTTGGCCCGACGGAGCCAGTTGCCGCCCCAATCCGGCGTGTGGTTCAGCAACTCACCGCTCCAGTTCAGCTCGATGAGAAGTGGTGAGTTGCTCCACGCCCGTACGGCGGCGAGCACGCCGGTACGGGCATCGTCGTTGTCGCGTCGTCCCGCGCCACCAGTGTCTGCGGTGGGCGCGCCTCCCATGTCTGTGGGCGTGCCTCCCGTGCCTGCGGCAACACCATGCAGGAAGAGACAGAAACCAGGTGCATGGAGAGCGACGAGTCGATGGCCAGCTTCTCCGTGTCCGCCGCCATCATCGAGGAGAAGTAGAACATGGGACGCGGCGGCCACTTGAGTCCCATGAAGGCCACCGCCGAGGCGATGACTGCACATTCAGGTAGTTTCTTTGTTGCTTCGTCTCTTCCGAGGACCTTCGTTGACCCCGCAAGTGTCTGCCGGACATGAGGAAGACAAAGGGATCCGCGGGCGGCCATTTAGATTAGGTACTCCCTCTCCGGCTGTTGTTTGATGTCGTCTTCCATGGAAAGAAGCGGGAGGAAATTTGCCGGCTGCCGTTGGAGATGCTCTTATGCTGGAAATAATAGAGTCACGTCCAATCCATTTGAGTTAATTGCGTGTATAATTCTCCCTCTATAAAAATTTAATTGCATGTACAGTGTACACGTGAATTGCAGGGTGGCTACAGCTTCATACAGAAAGTTAAAAAGAAAGTTCATCCTTAATCTTGTATTCTAAGTACTCTGTGGGTTCCACTGTCAGTACAGTAGCGAAAGAAGTATATATTAAATAAGTAATATAAAATATAAAAATCTAAAGTTAAAGACAGAATTTGAACTCAGGTCATCGCGTTGCGAGCATCCGGCGCTAACCAGTCCAGCACATTTTGGTTGTATTCCATGTTGGAGATATATCTCCATGTCTACTCTTATACTCCATCTGTTCCTAAATATTTGTCTTTTTCAGATTTCAAATGGACAACCACATACGGATGTGTACGTAGACATATTTTAGAGTGTAGATCCACTCATTTTGCTCTGTATGTAGTCACTTGTTGAAATCTCTAATAAGATAAATATTAAGGAAGGGAGGGAGTAGAAAACAGATTTGGTGATGATGGTGTGCGTGCCATCCTGCAATATAGGTCGTCGGATTTATATCTAGCGGATAGGAAGGAAACTATGGCAATTTTGCAAAAAGATACCCACACCCCTCTCCATGTTTGCAAATAAGGCCTTCCCTCGTTGATCCTTTTCTCTACTCTTACTAGCAATGTGCCCGTGCGTCGCAGTGGATCCAAAATATAATAATACATGTTCATAAACTTGAAAGAAAAACACTCTAGTTTGGTGTATATATCACTAAAAATATACTCGCATTAGGTTTCACTCAAAATATATTCCTTGTGGCTGTTTTGATGAGGTGGGGGAGGGATGTGGTTGGTTTCAATATACTAAGGGGTTTCTGCAAATTGGAGCAAAGAAGTGGGGTCTTGTTGCAAAAAGCCACGACTTACATCATAGTCGTTAGATGCAGATCTGATGGTCAGAAATGACGGATGGCAGACACACCGTCATCACCAACTAAGTCTTTTATAGGAGTAGAGATAAAAAACAGAGTTGGTGATGATGGTGTGCCTGCCATCCTGCAATATAGGTCGTCCGATTTATATCTGACGGATAGGAAGGAAACTATGGCAATTTTGCAAAAATATATCCACACCCCTCTCCACATTTGCAAATAAGGCCTTCCCTCGTTCATATTTTTCTCTCACAAGATAAACTACTCATATAAATGCATCTTGATGTTCCGTGCAACGCATGGGCATCTTGCTAGTCTCTCACAAGATAAACTACTCATACAAATGCTTCTTGATGTTCCGTGCAACGCACGGGCATCTAGCTAGTTTCAATTAAAATAGTTACTGCGATAATTGGGTTGAAGTGATATATTTTATGTCCGCCCCGAATGATTTCAGATTCACTAGTAGTAACAAAGAAAAGGTTGTCTTGTTATTTAACAGAAAACAGGGTGAAAACTATCACATGAGGCCGGTAAAAACAAAGCACACTGGGTTCAGAGTCATCGTCACTACAACTGTGCGCGCGCGAGAAGTCTACATATCGAGGGGGCTACGGAGAAAAAGACGTATCGAGTGTGTCTGAGCGAGGCACATAGACACAATGTTTGAGAGAGAAACCAATTGACAGATTAAGATCAGATCGAGTTGTCACCCTTTTGCTGTCATTGTTGGGGTTGGGGTGGGGGTGGGGAGGGAGAGGGAGAGAAAGACGTATCGAGAGTGTGCGCGGTATGCACAGAGGCACAACTAGCGAGTGTGTGTGTGTCTGTGTGTGTTTGAAAGAGGAGTAGATAGATTACTATCAAGATCGAGGTGCCACCCTACTCCTTCGGTGTCAGGTAGTGTGTGTGTGTGTGTGTGTGTGTGTGTGTGTGTGTGTGTGTGTGTGTGTGTGTGTGTGTGTGTGTGTGTGTGTGTGTGTGTGTGTGTGTGTGAAGCCAGTCCATAGATTAGTATCAAGATTGAGGTGTCACCCTACTCCTTCGGTGTCGGGAAGTGTGGGTGGGTGGGTGGGTGGGTGGGGGCGCGGTGACACTTACATATCTCTACTATCATAAAAAACAGAGTTGGTGATGATGGTGTTCCTGCCATCCTGCAATATAGGCCATCCGATTTATATCAGACGGATAGGAAGGAAACTATGGAAATTTTGCAAAAAGATACCCACACCCCTCTCCACATTTGCAAATAAGGCATTCCCTCGTTCATCCTTTTCTCCCACAAGATAAACTACTCATACAAATGCATCTTGATGTTCCGTGCAACGCATGGGCATCTTGCTAGTAGGCAGAAGGAGTTTGTGTGACACATATCTATATTAAGGGATAGGTAGATAGGATGTGCGCGAGGCATACTTAAAGCATCACGGAGATAAAGAAACGGTGTGCATGCAAGTGCCAGAAAAATGAAGCGATAAACAATGTCTAGGCACGCGCGCGCGCGCGTTTGTGTGTGTGTGTGTGTGTGTGTGTGTGTGTGTGTGTGCGCGCGCGCGCGCGTGCGTTGAGAGAGAGAGAGCGAAATCTCAAAACAAAAGGTGCTCTGCTGGAATCCCATCGTATGTATTCATATGGTTCCGTAACTCGAGTTAACCTTAGGCATATGTGTGAGAGACATAATTATCCTTTGAGACATTAGTGGATGTGGGTGGGCGGAATTAAAGGGGTGGGCATGTTCGACAGAGAAAGCATGTGTGTTTCTGTGTGAGAGACTTGTAGGACGGGGTAGAAAGAAGAATTCTAACCTTGACGGAGGGAGAGAAATACATGAAGTGCGCGTGTGTGATTCCGATGCCCACGGGGAAATGAGATATGTATGCGTGTGAGAGAGATTGCACAATTCATTCACGTATCCCTATCTAGCGATCGTGGACGTGCATCGCTTGAACATAAATCAATATCTACTTCATATCGTGGCCAAAGGTACAATATCGATTCAACGCTATAAAGATTGGACACTCACATATCACATTTTTATCTATCTAAATAAACCTTTTCAATTGTGCATGCCAAAGCTACAGTGATGTTTCTTCAAACAATTATCATGTACATGCACCATTGTTACTCTTGCATTCAAATTCACTAGTCTTGGATGATTTAAGGTTCTATTATGAAGTAATATATGTAATATTCATATATGAATTCAACGGGTACGCAATTTATGAAATGGAGGCTATGTAATCATATGAGGTAACACCTTTAAGTAGCGGACTACAATATCCATTTCTTTCGTGGGACTACAATATCCATTTATTTTTGTGCGCCTCTACACTAACACGTCAATGCATTATGTTTAAAGTAAATAACTAATGGCACTAAATTATCTATTTACACGAGAAATACATAGGCTGAGCGTTTGATCCCTTTTTTGTGAACGCGCCTATACACCCGTACGATTGGCCGCGCCCGTGTGAACGTCCAAGTTATCAGTGCATCATCCCGAGTTATTGTGTTTTTTTCTAGGGTGGAGTTCACACCAATTATTAACTGCTGACGCGTGCCCCATGTACATAGTCTCGCATGACCTTCCCGCTAGCACAGTCAAAATTAGTTGAAACTGGATACAAACGATCCCGCGGGTGGAAAAATCTCCCGCCTCCTTCTAAAATTTCCGCCACCTAATCTTTAGCATGCGAAATTCCCCTTTAGTCCTTGGTGCACGGGGAACAACAGAAACAATACTGCCCTCATCTACATAATAGGTCGAGGCTGCTTTGGTAACTTCCGGTTCCCCCCACCACACGGCACCCCCATTTCCTCTCCCCCTCCCACAAAAATGACTAACTCCACAGCACCAGAGCATCTTACATCACGTCATCCATACTTCATCGGCCTTTCTTCCCCTCCCCTCTCGAAACCCTAGACTGCTCATCCACCGGCGTTCCAGAGCCCATTCACTGCCAGCGGCGTCCACCTCGCCGGATCGGCTTCTGCGGCTGCATCTACCGCTCCCGCCTCCACTAAAAATAAGTAGAATGCTCATCCACCACTGTACCACAACCCATTCAGTGCCAACCTTGTCCACGGCGCCGGATCTTCTTTGCCGGTACTCCCGTCAACCACAGCGCATCTGAAGTGGCTCATTCGTACTCCCCACCGGAGACGCACCGCCCACACCCCCCGAGCCGCCCCACAGAAGCCCCCGTCGACGGCCTCTGATCCTCTTCGCCAACACCTTCCTCAACCCTACTGGAGCCGCTTCGCTGACACCATCATCAACCCTACCGGAGTAGCTTCGTCTATACCATTCTCAACCCTACCGGGGCCGTTTTGCCAACTCACAAGTCCACGGCCACAGATCCGCTTCGTCGCACCCTCATCCAACCTACCGGAGCAGCTTCTGACGCCCCGTCCACGGCCGCAGATCCGCATCGTCGACACCATCCTTAACCCAACCACCGGAGTAGCTTCACCGACGCCCTTGTCCATGGCCACATATCCGCTTCGCCCACGCCGTAGTCCACCCTACCGGAGTTGCTCCACAAACACCCTACCCTACGGTTCTAGATCTCCTTATCGGACCCCGACAGCCAGCGCAGTGTCATTACCCTTGATGTTTCTAACCTGATTCCCACCGTCTGGCAAGATTCCAAGCACCCACCACGGCCTAGGTACTTCACCTTTAAACCCGTCCAGCATCACCTGCCCGATGTACTTCAAATATACTAACATGTCCCTGTTACCTGTTATGCAGCTGGCAAAAACTACAAGGACGATGTTTCTTCTGGATCTAATAGCTTGGCCAACCAAGATCCTGGACTGAGGCATTGCTATGATCTTGTAAGTGTGTGTCTCTCTCTCTCTTGTATTGTTGTGTGCCTGCTAGCGTGCTTTGCTAGGATTTTCGACCAGTAATCCCTTTGTGTAGACAATGATTTCTACTACTGGCTGCTAAATTAGATATGTAGAGGTCATACATGATACTACCTCGTACCTCCGTTCCTAAATATAAGTCTTTCTAGAGATTCCACCAGAGGCTACATAAGGAGCAAAATGAGTGAATCTACACTCGAAAATGCATCTATATAGATGGGTATGTGGTCCATACTGGAATCTCTACAAAGACATATATTTAGGAACAGAGGTAGTACATTATACAAAATCGTAGGTGGCATGTAGGAATTCCGAAGGCACTACATTAGGCTCCTTAGAGTGCCTCGCTGGTCCAAAGACACGAGTCATGGCTAGTTTATGCTATGCACACAATCGTTAATTGGTGGTTTAAATATGCGCAAGGGATATGCAATGTATTATCATGTAGAGATGTATGAAATTAGCCATGTCAACTTGCAGATAGGGTTACACAATGAAAAAGTACAAGATGTATGTGGCAATTTCATGGAACATCGCAAAAAGGAGAGAATGGTGAGCCTATACAAAGGTGCTATGGTAGGTCACTCCATTGCAATCATCGTGACATGTTATTTGTATGTCAGTTCTATTGGCCAAGTTTCTTAGGGACAGTTATTACGAGTTATCCTAAGAAAATAAGCACATGTAAATATAAGCTCCAGGTAATAAGCCAACCAGTTCTTTTCATTGCCTTCCTTTTCAGCTTATCTTTGATATGATCAATGAAAAGTCTAGATTGCATTATATTTTGTCATTCTTCTGCCCATATGAAAATTAATTTGACTTGCAAACATCACAAATTGAACCCACTGCAGTAATTAATATGATAGGAAAACAGACCATGACTATTTGTTCAAAATGCAAATACAAAGATACCATCTACTTGGCACAATCTACTTTGGTCAATGTCTTCCATAGAGATCCCATTGCCTAATTTAAATGAAGAACGCATGACCCACATTTAAATGAAGAACAATTATTTATTGAAATTCGCTGGTCCAAGTGGTTGTTTATTATCATATAGCAGCACCACCTGAAAGCATCATATATCAGCAGCAGCTCATAGCAACTCATCATACAGCAGCAACAGTGTGCAATTCATCATATACCAGCAGCAGCTCATAGCAATTCATCATATAGCAGCAGCAGGAGCATCTCATAGCAATTCATCATATAGCAGCAGCAGAAGTAGCTCATAGCGATTCATCATATAGCAGCAGTAGGAGCAGCTTATAGCAACTCATCATATAGCAGCAGCAGCTCATCGCAATTCATCATATAGCAGCAGCAGCTCATAGCAATTCATCATTTAGCAGCAGCAGGAGCAGCTCATAGCAATGCATCACATAGCAGCAGCAGAAGCAACTCATAGCAATTCATCGTATAGTGGATCAGAATGAAAATTTGGCAAAAAATCAGAGGAGATCCTCACCTTGTTGGATGAGCTCATCCTTCAACAAAGACCTCAAGGTCACGGCCCGGGAGGGGGGAGGGGAATAAGGTGCCTTCTGGCGCAGTGTGACATCAGCCGTAGTTGTGCGGCGCCCGCCGGAGTAGTGCGTTGGACGGACCACAGTTGAGCAGCTGCTGGAGACCATGAGAATGAGGGGCGGCGCCAGAGGGAGGAGTAGTCGAGGAGATTTGGCCCTACCCGCTGGCCATGTAGCCTAGCTGGACAGAGCATCATCAAGGACCAAGCTAGATGGGACCAGTGGCGACGGCTCGCTGGAGGAACCCTATCGCTGTAGGCAGGGGATCGAGGTAGAGGGAAAGGGGACAGGAGATGCAAGCGGGCAGGGCAATTGCATTTTGAGTGTAATATAGGCAGACAACAAAGTCATTTCACTATTCCCCTTCCCTTCAATTTTTATTGAGCTTCTACCCGAAACACCCCCCTCCAAAGCGAAATAAGTTAAGCCCAAGCCCATAACTCAAAAATGACTTCTTTATATCTTTTATGGCTTATTTTGACAATAAGCTCTGAAAAGGCGGAATAGAACTGGCCCTTAACCTGCAATTCAATTTTACGTGCAATAATGAATCACTCCTGCCTGCTATAGTGTACATTTAGGTATCATCATACATGGCATAACCTAATACATGTGCATTCCATTGTAGAGAATCTGGAATATGCAATGTTTATGTTAGTTCATACGTTGCACATGATGTTTAAATGCCCCTTAAATCTGGTCAGTTAAGTGATGGTCTTTAAGCCTCCTTCTTTGCTTCTTTTCTTGATACATCTGTTCAATTGCTTGTTTGCATCAGCCAGCCATACCAGAACTGTTTGCTTTGATTACTTTCTGTTCTTGACCTAACAGAGCTTGTCAACGATTTAAACACTAAGGGCTACTGTAGTTGGGGCTTGTCTAACTCATAGGTGACATAAAGGTTTGGTTGTACACTAAGGTAGGCTCTCCAAGAGTAATTGGAGATCCAGTTCAAAGGTATGCCTAGTTTTTACATAGTGCACACAAACTAAATGCTCATTTCATTGCGTGCAAGTGCAAGAGATGTGGCATGTTTCATTATGTGGTGTTGTTTTGTTATAATCTCATCCTTTTGTGTTGTTCACAGACTGGAAAGTATGCATATTTATCTTCCAAGGAGACGAGTAACTAGTTTGTGTCACCTTGCAGAGGGGGTGCAATGAAGATAAGATTGAGGATTTCCAATTACGAGATGTTAGGAAGGAGCCTTGCAAGAGAAGTAGGAGCAGCATTGAGCCTGTTCAACCAGTTAAGGTAAGTCACTGTATCCAACTCAACAGTTCAATTCCTTGTTTGTTTCAGGCATAGTTAATTTGCTCTTTTCAATTGCTTTATCTGTCCTCAGTTAATGAGATGCCCAAACAATGATGCCTGATGTTGGGTACTTGTATAACTATAAGTTGACATAATTAAAGGCCTTACCATTTAATTACTCTGGCGAAGTGTGCCTAAAGCTTTGAAGTCTATAAACCAACTATTACTGCATGAGGCTCACAATTTAGTTTATACTAGGCTAATGATTGCATAGCTTTGCTTGCTGTAGTAGGTTTGTACGAATCCCTCTGTTGTTCATTATGCTCCCAAAGACTTTAATTGAGCTACAGAATGGCCAACTGCTTGCTTACTTATACAGAACGTGCTATCTAAATTTGTAACCTGTCTGTGTTTTGGATTTGGCCCCAACATCATGCTCCTCTAGAGAGCTAAGAGAGATTTCTGTATGCGGGCTGCACAGACTACCATTTTTATAATTTTTAAAGTATCACTTGCTTATGCTTCATGACGTGTAACATTATTGTTAGTCATGTTTTGCCATGTACAAAATAGTCTGTCTTGCTTGCTTCACTATTGTAACTATATTTTTGCCCTAGTCATGTGTACTTACAGAAACATTTCAGGATGAAGTGACATCGACACAAAGATCTGCAGCAATGCGGCATGGCCGTTACCGAATGATTATGGATTGGAATTGGAATGTGTTGATGTTCTCGAGCATCAACTAGAGGTGGCAAGACAATGTGTACATGATTCTCAACATACAGTAAACAAGTTGAGACTGGACATTAAGGTATTAGATGCAGGAGTCAAAAAAATGAAACAAGACACTCAGGTAACCACGAAGGAATTGGAGATTTTGCAGACTGAAATTTGTGCTATCTGAATCCGGCCAATCCTATTTTCTGAAGAGATTATAGTTCAAATGGTAAGTTATGTTGATGCGTGTCCATGATGTATGAGCTTTATTTGTCCAGTGTATGTAATTTGTTGTTTGTGTATGCTTTATTATCACTGGTGCCGAACTATAATGCCCAGTGGGTATATTTGGCTGTAATTTCTTTATTGTATAGTGTAGGATTATTGTACGTTTCTATGCCTTAGTCTTTTTATTGTATAGTGTATGTTTTTAGAGGTGATAGTATAGAGTAGGATAATTCTAGAATATGCCATATCGTTGAAATGGGGGCCCACACGCCCAAACATTTCCTGGACGCCATACAAACGAACAAACATGTGTAGTCAAAGCGGGCCTTAATTGGGCTGGTCAAAATAATATTAAGTGGATCCCAAATGATGTGGCCCACCGTAACAACGGCTCTTAGCAGGTCGTTAACGGGCCAAAAGCTCGATAGGGTCGTATAATAGGAAATGGCCCGCGGGCCTCTAGTAGGCCGAAATAGATGTCAATTTTGTCTTGGCCCTTTTACTTTACGGGCCAGTAAGAGGCCGAAAGTGTTACGGGGCAGAGGAGACCCAATTTGCAAACTAGGCTTTTAACAGGCCGAAAGTCGCGCTGGGCTGGTGTCGGAGTAAATGGCCACGAGTAGCCTAGCCGGCTCCCCCTGGGACTTGTGAAAAAATTACGAGCCATTCAAGCTCTCCATCATCCAAGGCGCGGGGTCGTCTTCCCCCGGCCGGTTGACTCTTAGGCCGGCTACCGGGAGGCGGCCTGGCCCTAAAAAGCCTACCGGAAGAAGACCGGCTCCCAAGAAGCCGGCTACCGGGGGGCCGACTCCTCGGAGCCGGCTACAAAATGGCCGACTCCAAGAAGCCGCCCCCCCCCCAGCAGGCGGCCAAGGCCGCGCCCTCAGAATCTGCACCCACATAACGGCGATGAGACAGGGCGTGGCTACAGTGAAGCCTGCCACCCCCGCCTCCCGGAGAACGCATGGCAACAGTGCGCCGTTGTAAGTGCAACTATCCCTAGGTGGTTTTGGTAATTCATAACAACATATAGCTCATTGAGCTAATGCTATTCCAAGATGAACATTTCAGGAAAGCTCAATGAATGGCATGGCATGGATGATGAAAGTGGATCCCTCAAAATGCTATTGACAAAGGATTGGCTCAAGCTCAAAAGCTCAAGACTCTTCATTTTATATTTTAGTGATTCAAGATCACATTGAGTCTATAGGAAAAGCCAATACAATCAAGGAGGGATGAGGTGTTGCTTAATGAGCCTCTTGCTTCATGTGCTTAGTGATATGCTCCAAAACCCTCAGCTACTTTATCACATCCACATATGACCTAAACCTAAAGCCAAAATTGGTCTCACCGATTCTTCTTATCCGGCGCCACCGATTCCATATGTCATAGCCACTGCCACAAACCCTAGGCAAATCGGTTCTACCGATAGGGATCTCGGTCTCACCGAGATGGGATTGTAATCTCTTTGTTTCCTTTTCGTAACTTTTCGGTCTCACCGAAAGAGCGGATCGGTCCCACTGAGATTGCAATGTAAACTCTCTTTTTCCCTTTTGTAACATTTTGGTCTCACCGAAAAGAGCAAATCGGTCCCACCGAGCTTACCTGACCAACTCTCTGGTTAGCTAATTACCAAAATCGGTCTGACCGAGTTTGTGTAATCGGTCTCACCGAGATTACGTTATGCCCTAACCCTAACCATATCGGTCCTACCGAGATGCATGTCAGTCCCACCGAAAACCCTAACGGTCACTAGGTTTACTAAAATCGGTCTGACCGAGTTTGTTGATTCGGTCCCACCGAGATTGGTAAATTGTGTGTAACGGTTAGATTTTGTGTGGAGGCTATATATACCCCTCCACCTCCTCTTCATTCGTGGAGAGAGCCATCAGACTAAACCTACACTTCCAACTTACCATTTCTGAGAGAGAACTACCTACTCATGTGTTGAGACCAAGATATTCCATTCCTACCATATGAATCTTGATCTCTAGCCTTCCCCAAGTTGCTTTCCACTCAAATCTTCTTTCCACCGGATTCAAATCCTATGAGAGAGAGTTGAGTGTTGGGGAGACTATCATTTGAAGCACAAGAGCAAGGAGTTCATCATCAACACACCATTTGTTACTTCTTGAGAGTGGTGTCTCCTAGATTGGCTAGGTGTCACTTGGGAGCCTCCGACAAGATTGTGGAGTTGAACCAAGGAGTTTGTAAGGGCAAGGAGATCGCCTACTTGTGAAGATCTACCGCTAGTGAGGCAAGTCCTTCGTGGGCGACGGCCATGGTGGGATAGACAAGGTTGCTCCTTCGTGGACCCTTCGTGGGTGGAGCCTCCGTGGACTCACAAGAACTGCTACCCTTCGTGGGTTGAAGTCTCCACCAACGTGGAAGCACGATAGCACCACCTATCGGAACCACGCAAAAACATCCGTGTTCCAATTGCGCTTTGAATCCTCCAAACCCTTCCCTTTACTTTCTTGCAAGTTGCATGCTTTAATTTCCGCTGCCAATATACTCTTAGCATGCTTGCTTGAATTGTGTGATGATTGCTTGACTTGTCCTAAGATAGCTAAAATCTACCAAACTCTAAAACTGGGAAAAGGCTAAGTTTTTAATTGGTCAAGTAGTCTAATCACCCCCCCCCTCTAGACATACTTCAAGGTCCTACAGCCGTACGGGGTGGCCATCACCCGTCCGGCGCGGCACTGTCGCCATGTTGTCCATGACGTCACCCACGACAGGCTATCGGTACGACCAGCAGGTGGCGGGCCCCTCCTGTCAGGGAGGTGCCCGAAGGCGGCTAGGCCTCCCCCAGTCGGCCTGAGACATGGCCGGCTTCCCATAGCCGGCTTGGTCCCTCCCTCGAAGGACGCACCTCATTAAGGAGACAAGACTAGGTGAGGCTACAGTGATCGCCGCCAAGGCGGCGGCACTGTAGCCACGCTTATCCCGACAAAGCCCTCGTCATCAGGATTGAGGCAACAGTAACCAGCCCCCGACCAGGTCCTCAGCGGTGGGGCCTGCTTGTCGGCCAAGAAGCCGGTAGCCCATGGGACCCACCACATGGGCCCAGCGGTCGGCGGAGAAGCCGGCAAGCTAGACACCGACGGCTAGGGCCCGCGCCCAACCGGATTACCATTGTACCCCTGGGGGGTAGGCCTATATAAACCCCCATGGCGCCCATGCAAAGGGTGGATCTCTTAGAGTTTTAGACACCACCTAGAGAGAAGAGGAGAGCTAGTCGAGCCCTTCTTCTTCCTCTCACCGAACAGCTCAAGGAGCCTCTTGTAGCCACTTGTTCATCGAGTGATCATGCGGAGACCCCGCAGAGCAGCAGTAGGGGTGTTATCTCCACGAAGAGCCCCGGAGCTGGGTAAGAATCGTCGGCGTGCATGTCTTCGCCTCATCCTGTTTCCAGGCACCGGCGATGTTTTATTGGCTCCCACAATGATAAGCCACCCGTTGGCATATGTCACACCTACCACCCGACATTTGGCGCCCACCGTTGGGCCAGTGCACCGCCGTCCAGGAGACCTGTTTCGACGGGAACCTCTTCCTCCCAAATACAGAGCCAGCCCCGCTCGCCGATGGCGCTTTTCGACAAGGCGCAGGCGTCGGCTGACGCTATGCTGGCGAGCTGCCTCGCCGATCTTCTTGGCGAGGCTCAGATCTCCGACGAGCCCGCCTCGACGCGGGCACAGCTGCCCCGAGCCACTCGTCGGCCTCCTCGACCAACTCCACGCTCCGCCGAGCCCGCTGTGGATTTGGAGTCGGTCTGCTCCACCGACCCGATGCTTGTCGATTCCAACACGGCATCACTCAATGCTTTCCCCACCAACGCCGTGATCTACAACGACCGCTTCAAGCCGACAGCTGTGGCAAAGGTTGCCACCGAGGTGCTGGTCATCACCACAAGGCGCCTCTGGCGAACGCCGGACGCCTCGCAAGCGGCGGTCCACGACTTGTCCGTCCCCCTCCCGGCCGACGCTGACGCCGAAACGCTGGAAGCACGCCGCCTCGCCCTCATAGCGGAAGACCGGAGGTTGGCCTCCGTGAGGCGCCTCACTGAGGCTCACCAGCGCGAAGTCGACCGCGCCGCCTTCGGCACGCTGCCTCCTGATGGGCCGAGCCGAATCGGTGCCATCAGGCAGCGTGGCGCAGCCGTAGCCGATATGCTAGGAGTTGACCGCCCAGTCTACGCCACGCCCCTCGAGAATCTGCGTACCGCCCAGGCGGCCGTGGACGAGCTGAATGGACTGGTGGCTGAAGAGCTCCCCCACATGGCCAGGCGCATCCAGCAGCTGATTGGTGCCACTGCGCGGCCGCACGAAGCCGGCGTCCGCGCGGAAAGTCCTCCCCCGCGCCGAGAGCATGGCGCGATGTCACGGACGCCGACTGCGGGTAAAACCCGCGCGCGGCAAGAAAAAGAGCCAGCTGCCAGCCGCAGCCGAACCCGGATCTCCATCGAGCGTGATGCAGAAGGCCGCCCTCGAGCCGTGGAGTGACGAGGCAACCCGCCTCCTCCTCCGCCTCGCGGGGAGAGATATCCCACCCCGCCGCCTGTCACGCATCCGACTCTCAGCGGCCGACTAGGTCGCTGCGACGGAGTCGGCGAGAACGATGCTCGCCACCGGATCGACCGCCTAGCGCAATCCCTGGCGCTGGAAGAAGAAGACGATGTCGGCCCGCCTTGTTTCGGCCCCCGCATCCGCGACGAGCCCTTCCCCAAAGGGCTCTCGCTCCCAAGAGACACGCCCAAGTACAACGGTTCTGTGAAGCCGGAGGATTGTCTAATCGACTACTCCACTGTCGTCAGCATAGCGAACAGCAACAGGCGCGTTGCCGTGAAGTACGTGCCCTCATGCTTCAAGGCACGGCACGAACTTGGCTCAACAACCTTAAGCCGTATAGCATCAACAGCTGGCTAGACTTCACAGAAGCCTTCATCCGCAACTTCACTAGCACCTACAAGCGGCCCCCAAGCCCAGGCAGCTCTCCCTATGCGTGCAAGGACCCACCGAATCAACTCGCGACTACCTCACGCGCTGGGACGAGCTTCGCAACTCCTGCGAGGGGGTGCACGAGGTTCAAGCCATAGAGTACCTCACCGCCGGGTGCCGAGAGGGCACCCTCCTCAAGCACAAGCTTCTCTACGACGAGCCGACTACCCTCGACGAGCTGCTGGTCATAGCGGACAAGTACGCCACCGCCGACTCCTCGATCAAAACCGAGCTACGAGTGGACGCCTCCGGGAAGGTACTCAACCCGGCTACCAAGACGCCGGCTGGCGACTCCAACCGACGCCCGTACCAGAACGACAACAAGCGCAAGGGCCCCATGCCGCCTTCAACCAGCCAGCAGGTGGCCACAGTCGAAGACGAGCAGCCCGAGGGGCGGCCCGCGCCCAAGAAGCAGAAAGGCGGCAGGCCGGCTTGGCAGCCGGCCTTCGCCTACGAGCAGGCCCTCGATGCCCCATGCAAGTTCCACAGCGGCGCGAAGCCGTCCAACCACACGACCCGGAAGTGCCACTGGCTCACGAGAATCTCCAAGGGCGAAGGGCTGGTGCCGGCTCCGCCGCAGGTCACCGCCCGGCTCTCAAAGACCGCCGCTTGACCAGCAATCGGAACTGCTCAAGATGAGTTCCTCGACGAGCATGCCGCCACGCCATCTTCACAAGCCAGCTCAAGACCGGCGCAAGAAAGCGCCGACAAGACCGAGAAGTCAACGCGTCGCCCAACACCCCCGAGTACATGCATTGGTCGAAGGTTTATCGCTTGAGCCGGGCCGATCACCAGAGGTGATGCCGCCTCCGGCTCTTATGCATTGATCTTGGATGCCACCCTCGCGACAGACAGGCGTGTTGCCCGATTCTCCCGCGTGCTGATAGACGGCGGAAGCAGCATCAACATCCTGTACCGTGACACCATGGAGAAGCTAAACATCAAGACAAAGCAGCTCATGCCTAGTCGGACCGTGTTCCATGGCATCGTACCCGGCCTATCCTGCTCGCCAATCGGCAAGATCAAGATAGATGTTCTCTTTGGGGACAAGGATCATTTCCGCCGAGAAGCGATCTGGTTTGAAGTGGTGGACCTTGAAAGCCCCTATCATGCACTGCTCGGCCGACCTGCTCTGGCCAAGTTTATGGCTGTACCCCACTACGCCTACCTCAAGATGAAGATGTCGAGTACCAAGGGCATCATCACCATAGCCGGCGATTACAAGAAATCCTTCGAGTGCGTTGGAGCCAGCAGCCGGCTGGCCGAGTCGCTTGTGATCGCTGAAGAAAAGAAGGTGTTGGACCGAGTCGTGGCCATGGCTGGCAAGCAGTCGGCCTTGTCCCTCGACCCCAAGGAATGTGATTCCCAAGGTTGTTTCCAGCCGGCCAAGGAGACGAAGAAGATACCTCCGACCCGAGCACCCGGAAGGTTTGCCGCCATTGGGGCAAACTCGACAGCAAATAGGAAGGCGAGCTCGCCGATTTCCTCCGTGAGAATCGGGACATCTTTGCATGGTCCCCAAGGACATGCCGGGTGTTCCAAGGAATTCGCCGAGTACAAGCTACACGTCCGAGCAGATGCAAACCGTCAAGCAGCCCCTCCGCCGATCGCCGGAAGAGAAGAGAAGGATTGTAGGAGAAGAGATAGCCCGCTTCGCAGCCGCCTTCATAATGGAGGTGTTCTTTCCGGAATGGCTTTCCAATCCAGTCCTCGTGCTGAAGAAGAATAATAAGTGGCGCATGTGCATAGACTACACAAGCCTCAATAAAGCCTGCCCCAAAGACCCTTTCGCCCTGCCAAGGATTGATCAAGTGATAGACTCCATAGCCGGATGCGAGCTGTTGAGTTTCTTGGATGCCTACTCGGGCTACCACCAAATAAAGTTGGACCCGACGGACCGCCTGAAGACCGCCTTCATCACGCCATTCGGAGCTTTCTGCTACCTGACTATGACATTCGGCTTAAGGAATGCCGGTGCCACTTTTCAGCGTTGCATGCAGAAATGCCTCCTCAAGCAACTCGGCAGAAATGCCCACGCTCACGAGACGATATCGTGGTGAAGACGGAGAAGCACAGCACCTTGCTAGAAGACCTCAAGGAAACGCTTTGAGAACTGCGCCGATTTCAGATCAAGCTCAACCCGAGAAATGCGTGTTCGAGTGCCACCGCTAGCTTCTAGGCTTCCTGGTTCCGAACGCTGCATTGAATGCAACCTGCTGAAGATCAAAGCCATTGAGAGAATGGAGATTCCCACCAAGCTGCGAGACGCCCGAAGTTTACGGGTGCTCGCCTCCCTGAACCGCTTTATCAGCTGGCTCGGAGAAAAAGCTCTCCCCCTCTACCGACTCATGAAGAAGACCACTCACTTCGAGTGGAACGACCAAGCCGACCAAGATTTCCATGAGCTGAAGAAGGTGCTGGCCACGCCGCCTATCTTGGCGGCACCGACTGAGAAAGAGCCCATGCTCCTTTACATTGTCGCCACCAGCCGGGTGGTCAACACCGTCATCGTGGTTCAGCGCCCACAAGAAGGCCGAGCTCAGCCAGTCCAGAGACCGGTGTACTACTTAAGGGAAGTGTTGTCCACCTCGAAGCAGAACTACCCGCACTACCAAAAGATGTGCTATGGCGTGTACTTCGCCGCCAAGAAGCTCAAGCCCTACTTTCAAGAGCACCCCATCACGGTCAGATGCACCGCCTCGTCACGAGATCATAGGCAGCCGGGATGCATCCAGCCGGGTGGCAAAATGGGCCATTGAGCTGGCCCCTTACACGATCTTCTACCAGCCCCGCACCGCCATCAAGTCCCAAGCATTGGCCGACTTTCGCCGACCGGGCCGAGACCCAAGACCGCCACGGGCCCCGACTCCACTCATTGGCGGATGCACTTCGATGGGTCCAAGATGTGCACCGCTTGGGAGCCGCATCATCCTCACCTCTCCCAAAGGCGACAAACTCAGATACACATTGAAAATTCATTTTGCCGCCTCCAACAATGTGGCCAAGCACGAGGCGCCATACACGGCTCCGCTATTAAAGAACTCGGCATTCGCCGGATCCCGTGTTATGGCGACTCGGATTTGGTAGTCCAACAATCATCCGCGATCGGGACGCCAAGGACGCAAACGTGGTAAGCTGCCTTCCTTGTTCAGCAAATCAGCGGTATTTTGAAGGGTGCGAAGTTCCTCCATGTGCCACGGGCCGACAACGAGCAAGAAGATGCCCTGGCACGAATAGGCTCCACTCGACAAGCCATACCAACCGGCGTCCCTCTCCAACGCCTCCTCAAGCCGTCTATCAAGCCGTCTCCGGAATCTGAGTCCATCTTCGTACCGCCTGACCCCAGCACAGTCGGATCCTACTTGGGGAACCGAGCAGGCGGCTCGGGGACTTCGATAGGCGGCCCGGGGACTTCAACAGGCGGCTCGGGGACTGCCATAGTCGCACCTGGCCCGGGGACTTCAGAACCCGGCTTGGGAACTATGGTAGTCGGCCCGGGGATTGCATCGACACAGCAAGCGGTGGCCGACTCTAGCTCTTCATCACCCAGCCCACCCGCCCTGGTTGCAGTAGTCGTGTTGGCTGTAGAAGAAATCACAGCTCCATCATGGGCCCAACCCATCCTCAACTTCCTGGTAAACAGAGAACTGCCAGCTGACGAGATCGCCGCAAGACAAGTCCAACACCGAGCCGGAGCATACACGATTGTTAACAGAGAGCTCACGACGCAGTGTCACCGAGTCTTCGGTAGCAAGGCCGAGCCGCAGAAGGGCATAGTAATCCTCAAGGACATTCACCAAGGCGAATGCGGCCACCACGCAGCCTCAAGATCACTTGTTGCCAAAGCTTTCCGCCATGGTTCTTCTGGCCGACTGCTTTGGACGACGCCAAGGAGTTGGTCAAACATTGCAAAGGGTGCCAAGTCTTCAGCTCCAAGCAACACCTGCCGGCTTCAGCACTCAAGACCATTCCCCTCACCTAGTTGTTTGCCGTCTGGGGACTGGACATGGTGGGCCCATTCAAGACGGCATGCGGTGGCATGACACATCTGCTCGTCGCTGTGGACAAATTTACCAAATGGATTGAAGCAAAGCCGATCAAGAAGCTGAATGGGCTGACTGTCGTGACATTCATCGCAGATATTACGACTCGGTACGGCGTGCCACATAGCATCATCACCGACAACGGCATGAATTTTGCCAAGGGAGCATTGGCACGTTTCTGCGCGACGCAAGGCATCCGACTGGACCTAGCGTCTGTTGCCCACCCGCAGTCAAACGGCCAATTCGAGCGAGCCAACGGCCTCATCCTTCCCGGCATCAAGCCCCGACTGGTCGTGCCACTAGAGCATTCGGCCGGCTGTTGGCTCGACAAGCTGCTGGCCGTCCTCTGGAGTCTGCGCACTACCCCGAACAAGTCAACCGGCTTCACTCCTTTCTTCCTTGTATATGGCGCCGAGGCTGTCATCCCAACTGACAGCGAGTTTGACTCGCCTCGGGTGACCATGTACACAGAAGCGGAGGCCAAGGAAGCACGAGAAGACAGCGTCGACTTGCTGGAAGAAAGCCGGCTGTTAGCCCTCAGTCGGTCCGCCATCTACCAGCAAGGCTTGCGCCGCTACCACAGCCGGAAGGTCAAGCCAAGATCCTTCCAAGAGGGTGACCTTGTGCTCCGGCTGCTCCAGCGAACAGTCGGCCAGCACAAGCTCTCGGCCCCTTGGAAAGGCCCCTTTGTCATCAGCAGAGCATTGGGAAACGACTCCTACTACCTGATCGACGCACAGAAGCCGAAGGCACGAAAGAGAGATGATTCCGGCAAGGAGTCGGAACGACCATGGAACGCCAACCTCCTCCGAAGATTTTATAGTTAAAATGCAGTATGTACCACGCTACCTTTTGTACTAAGTATGAGACAATAGGCCCCCCGAGGAGCACTCGGGGACTGCCATCTTTTATCTATGAATGACGAGTATCATGCTTATGATTTCGTCACTACATTCATTCTTCTCTTCCGGCACCGGGTTCGACTAGTCGGCCCGGGGACTTGCCGCCTTGAGTTATATCCAAGTTCTACCTGCAGTCAGACAAGTAGTGTGCCGGCACCCAAGCCCTCTCTTGTCGAAAGTCGCAGCTCGAAGAATCGGCTGTCTGGCTGGCAAGAGTCAAAGGCAGGAAAGGATGCCCACACGAAAAACGGCTAAGGACTAACGAATTTATATAACAAAAGCCGGTTTCCTCCCATCACCGACCGACTACCAGAGTAGCCGGCCGGC
Organism: Aegilops longissima; assembly: GCA_021605205.1. NCBI lineage: Eukaryota > Viridiplantae > Streptophyta > Magnoliopsida > Poales > Poaceae > Aegilops > Aegilops longissima. The sequence continues at coordinate 403,464,774 of CM038681.1, forward strand.
CGGCTTCCCATTCACCTTGCCACAATCTAAGAAAGCTCAAGTACTTGCCTTCCCAAAAGTGGCCAAGTTCCTCCCCAGCCACAGACTGCAGAGCAGCTGTCCGGCTGGGAAGGTGACAACCAAGGGAAGGCGGCAAAGGAAACAACCTAAGGATGAAAAGCAAACACGAATGGAAGCCAAACACATGCATGATTATATTTACACAAAAGCCTTTGGAAGGCCGGCATTCAACATAGTTTGAATACACCCCCAGTGGGTGGAACTGCGCGAATTTAATAAAAAGTTGTTCAAAAGAGTAACAGCAAGAAAGCAAGAGCAGCAGATCAGGCCAAGGGAGCGATGGGTGAGTCGGGCAGGTCGGCGGAGGCGGCAGTGCTGGCCGGAGGAGTGGTCTGCTGGCGGGTCTCGGCCTGATCATCACCTCTGGCAGACGGCGCGCTCGCGCGCGCCTCGTTGCTGGAGGCACGATCAGGCTGGAGCTGGCTGGTCGCTTCACCGTCGGGCGCGACGTCTTTGCCGCCCTCCCCTTCTTCGTCTTCGCCTTCGTCGCTGGAAGCGATCTCCTCCGCCGAGTCCTCGCCTTCTGCCGGGTTCAGCCCGAACCACTCCTCCGGCTGGGCGACGCCGTTGTCATTCACCTCAGGAGCGAAAATGCTGGTGTAGGTATATTCGGCGATAGCCGAGGCGCGCTGGATGATAGCCGGCCGCACCGCCACCAGCTCCTCGTCGGCCTCCTGCCTCCAGGTGCTCAGCTGGCGTAAGCTCAGCCCAGGATACCAGGCCCAGATGAACTCCAGCGCCCGTCTGGCGCCGGACCGAGCAGCGAAAGCCTTCCAGGCCTCGAAGCGGCCAACCGCAACCTCGGCCCGGTCGGCAGTCCGATTGGGGTGCGGGAATAGCCTCGCCGGCCGAGGGCGGTCAGCACTGTGTTCCCGCACGCTCAAGGCGGCGGCATGCGGTGAGCTGCCGCAGCCGGCCTGATCGCTGAAGCTGCTCCTCAAGCGTCCGGTGGCGTCTGGCGCGATCTCGACCCCTGCCTGCCGGTGCGCCTCGCGGTGGGCCTCGATGGCTTGGCTGGCGGCGACGGAGTAACCGGGGAAGTAATCTACGCAAAGAACAAAGAAGCAGCGCAGAGTTAGAAGATAAGCAAGAAGCAAAGGGGCGAGAAGGAAGGCGGCTTACCGTCGATCAGATCCTCAACCCGGCCATAACCCTCGCTCAACGCCTGCTTCGCCTCGGCCCAGCCCGCCGCCTCAGTCTCGAACTCAGCTTTGAGGGCAGCCTCGCTATCCTGCGCCGCCTTCAGGGCCACCTTATGGCTCTCCTCCTGGTCGGCTAATCTCTTGGCCAGGCGGTCGTGTTCCTGGGTCAAGGCGCTGCACTCAGCCTCCTTGGCACGAAGAGCGGTCTGGGCCCCGCCTAGCTGCTCCCTCAAGTCGGCGTTGGCCTCTGCAAGCGCGGAGAAAAAGGAAAAAGCAATAAGGAAGTAGTCGTCGGGGAAGATCCACCCACTGCTCAGCAGTCGGCCCGAATCTCGGGGACTACACCCAGTGGGTGCGCTGACGCTCCCCCACGTGAGATAAAATAAACAAGGCACTCACTCCGACTATTGGTCAGGTCGGCGACCTTCTGGCTCAGCTCCTGGGCTTGGGAGTTGAAGGCGGCTGCGCGGAGGTTATGATACTCCTGAAAATCAGACGAAGTGCGGATAAGAATAAAGTAGTAGCCAAGGCCTACTAGAAGTTCCAAGCCGCCTGCTCAGCAGCCAACTTGAAACTCGGGGACTACACCCAGTGGGTGCGCTGACGCGCCCCCACGGAAGAAATCAAGAAAGAAATCGACCAAGGCTAGAAGACTCACCCGGATGACCGCGCGCGTCGAGAGAAACTCCTGGGTGTACCGCTGCAGCGAGGCGGCCTGTGTCTGAAGCCGGCGACGGACCTCCTGCGCCGCCACGTTCAGCTCATTCGTTCCACTGCTGGGCGTCCACTCGGACGAGCTAGCGATGGCCGCCTCCAGATCCTACGCCGTCGAGCTAGCGCCCATGCCCTTCGCGTTCGCGCCGAGGGCGCCTCTCCGCGCCCGGTGGGTGGCGATCGCACCACAAGATCCGCCCCGCGCGACTTCGCCTTTAGCGGCCGCCAGCGCCGCAGCAGATCGGCCGCTTAGGCCCGCTCCGGGCTGCCGCCAACCGTGGCGCCTCCAGATGATCACGCTGTCTTCCTCCTCTCCATCACCGCCGATCGCAGTCGGCTTCCTCCGACGGGGTACGGGATGTTGGGGCCACGGCGCGAAGGGGAATGACGAGCTGCGGAGGCTGGTTGCGCAGAGCCTCCACTTCCCTCTCCACGGCCGCGGCCTCCGCCTGGGCCTTGGTCGCAGCATCAGCTTGCGCCTCGGCCGACTTCTCCTGCGCCTCCTGGGCGGCCCTCCGCTCCTCCGCTTCCCGCTCCTCCCGCGCCTCCTGCTGCTGCTCCGCTGTTGTTTCCATGGGGCCGGGCGCGATCCACGCGCGGAGCTCGAGGACCCTCCCGTCGGTCCGACTATGGAGGTGGCAGAAACTCGTTCGAGGGAAAGCGGCACTCTGATCAACAAATCAAGAAGAAGGCTCAGAAGAGGCCTCAATCTAAGGGACAATAAAGAAAAAAGCGCGAGATATTCAACACTTACGCCGAAACCGCCTGTGGCTGCTTCACGACCTTGCAAAAGCGGGCCGCTTTCGCGGCCGCCTCATCCCGCTTGGTCGCCGCTGCGGAACCCTTGGGTTTTTTCGGCCGGCTGCCAAAGAGGCCCGACCCGGCCCGGCGTTTTTGCGCGCCACCCCGAGCAGCTGGCGCGGCTGAAGGTCCTACGCCTTGGCGATCGCCTGCCGGCTGACGGCGCGGGATGGCCTCGGCTTCATCATCGTCCGGCCAGTCTCCGAAGCCGATCGTGAGCTCGGGGCCGCCTGCCTCTCCGCCGGCTCCGACTATGGCGTCGTCCATGGCGGCCGCCCCCAGATCCGGGTCATCGGGGTCGTCCACCGTGCGGTCGTCCATGAATTGGCGGTCCGGCCCTGCCGCCCCGGCCGCCGGTCGAAGAACGGGATTCTGCTCAAAGACAAGCCGGCTAGTCAAAAGTCGGCCGTCACGAGCCCGACAACAAAAGAAGAAGAAAAGAAGGAAAACTCACCATGGGCGGGGGCTCAGCCCGAGAATACGGCGCCTTGCCATACTGCCACTCCTCGGTGAGCTTGCAGTTGGAAATGTAGTTCACCATGTAAGACACCTCGTCATGAGGCATCTCCTTGGTGCTCAGTCGGCATGGATCAAAGCGGCCGCTCATCTGGGAGATCATGTGTGGCCGGCCTTGGAGCGGGAGCACCCGGTGCTCCACGAAGGCGGCGACCAGGTCGGCCCCGACCAGGCCCTCCGAATGGACCATCACCCGGAGCCGGGTGACGGCTGCGTTCCTGGCCAGGGAAAGCGACCTAGCTCGGTAGGACCAAGACGGCTGCCTCCCAGCCGGCGGGCCGGCTACATAAGCCGGCAGATTGACGAAGTCGCCTTGAGAGGCGATGTTCTTCACGTAGAAGTATGATTGCTGCCAAAGCTTCACCGACTGGATCAGCAGGATAGGCGGAAAGGGGTTGTTGTCGGCTGTCCTCCGCATGGCGATGAAGGCGCCACAGGGGGCGGGCACACCCGCAGAGACAGTGTCGAGCTTGCACTGGAAGAACTCCCCAAAGAGCTCAAGGGTGGGCAGGACGCCAAGAAAACCCTCGCACAGGGTGACGAAGGCCGACGGCAGCATCACCGTGTTGGGGGTGAGATGATGCGGCTAGAGGCTATAGAACTCAAGGAAGGAGCGGAAGAACCCGCTCGCCGGCAGGCCGAGGCAGTGCAGGCAGTGCGAACGGAAGATGACCCGCTCGCCCTCCTCCGGCGCCGGCGAAACCTCTGCCTCCGGCGCGAGACGGGTCTTCACGTAGCCCTCGCCCGACAGCCGCCGCGTCTTGCGAAACCAATTGATGTGGTCCTCGTGGACGTTGGAGCCATCTCACGAGCTAGAAAGTGCCGTGGGAGTGAGGAGGAAGCGAGAGAGGCGCGGCGATGAAGATGCGTGCAACCACGCTGCGGCGACGGAAGAAAGGAGGTAGGAGGAAGGGTGGAGCGAGGGCGAGCGTGCGAGCCTCTGCCGCTCCCCCTCCTCCCCCTACTTATAGGCTCGTGCGGCGGAGCTGAGGAGGCGAGGCGTGGGGGAACATGGGATTAACTGCGCCCACGCCCCCACGTCCCGTGATTATTGTGCCCTAAAGGCGCGCAGAAACCGCCGCGGGAAGGCGTGCGGTCCGTTCGGGCCGCAAAGGATCCGCGCGTGGGCCGAGGCCTAGGTATGGCGAGCCCCAGCCTGCGGCGACGTCCCGTCGCGCGCGTGGGCTGGCAGGCCTTTTCGGCCACGTGGCGCGCAGAGTGGCGCGCAGTCAACACGCGATTCGGCTTGCGTTCTCACCTTCAAGATGCAGAGCTTCCCGAAGACGGCGCACCCGCCCAAAGCCGGCTCCTAGCTGCCGGCTCCTCCGGGTAGGAAGCTGATCGCGCTTCTCATCCTTTCTTCAGCCTCGAAGCTCAACCAGCTTCGGGGACTACTGTCGGAGTAAATGGCCACGGGTAGCCTAGCCGGCTCCCCCTGGGACTTGTGAAAAAATTACGAGCCATTAAAGCTCTCCATCATCCAAGGCGCGGGGCCGTCTTCCCCCGGCCGGCTGACTCTCAGGCCGGCTACCGGGAGGCGGCCTGGCCCTAAAAAACCTACCGGAAGAAGGCCGGCTCCCAAGAAGCCGGCTACCGGGGGGCCAACTCCTCGGAGCCGGCTACAAAAGGGCCGACTCCAAGAAGTCGGCCCCCCCAGCAGGCGGCCAAGGCCGCGCCCACAGAATCTGCACCCACATAACCACGATGAGACGGGGCGTGGCTACAGTGAAGCCTGCCACCCCCGCTTCCCGGAGAACGCATGGCCACAGTGCGCCGTACGGGGTGGCCATCACCCGTCCGGCGCGGCATTGTTGCCATGCTATCCATGACGTCACCCACGACAGGCTGTCGGTACGACCAGCAGGTGGCGGGCCCCTCCGGTCAGGGAGGTGCCCGAAGGCGGCTCGGCCTCCCCCAGTCGACCTGAGACATGGCCGGCTTCCCATAGCCGGCTTGTTCCCTCCCTCGAAGGACGCGCCTCATTAAGGAGACAAGACTAGGTGAGGCTACAGTGATCGCCGCCAAGGCGGCGGCACTGTAGCCACGCTTATCCCGACAAAGCCCTCGTCATCAGGATTGAGGCAACAGTAACCAGCCCCCGACCAGGTCCTCAGCGGTGGGGCCTGCTTGTCGGCCAAGAAGCTGGCAGCCGGCGGGACCCCCCAGTCGGCGGGCCCCAACGATCGGCGGAGAAGCCGGCAAGCGCAGACACTGACGGCTAGGGCCCGTGCCCAGCCGGATTACCATTGTACCCGTGGGGGGTAGGCCTATATAAACCCCCAGGGCACCCATGCAAAGGGTGGATCTCTTAGAGTTTTAGACACCACCTAGAGAGAAGAGGAGAGCTAGTCGAGCCCTTCTTCTTCCTCTCACCGAACAGCTCAAGGAGCCTCTTGTAGCCACTTGTTCATCGAGTGATCATGCGGAGACCCCGCAGAGCAGCAGTAGGGGTGTTATCTCCACGGAGAGCCCCAAAGCTGGGTAAGATTCGTCAAGTGCATGTTCGCCTCATCCCGCTTCTGAGCACCGCGACGCCTTATTGGCTCCCACAATGATAAGCCACCCGTTGGCATATGTCGCACCTACCACCCGACAGCTGGAATGATGCCCTGCGGAACGTGGGCCCCTAATGGACCTAAAGTCAAAGGCCCAACTGTTGTGCGGGCCGTTAACAGGCCGAGAGACAAAATGGGTTAGGAGTTGGCCCATTTACCAAATGGGCCGATTACAGGCCTAATGTCACGGCGGGCTAGAATTGGCCCAACTGCAGAATGGGTCGAGAAAAGGCCGAAAGATGTTCCGAGCCGTTAACGGGCTGGAACTGACAATGGGCCGCTAACAGGCCGAAAGAAGCTGTAGCGACCAGACCTCAAACAGTCTAATCTCTATGCATCAGTGTCATCCCTGGATCGGTAATGCTGACACGCACAGTACTTGAGGATTTATAACAGAGTAGCAATCACACACTTATTACATCGAATGTCTCAAAAGAGAACTTATTACAATAACTATGGCTTAAGGCCATCTAATACGATAACAATGGAAAGCTTGGAAGATAAAGTGAGTCCATCAACTCCAACGGCATCACTGAGAGAAAGACCACGACCTAAGGCACCTTACTCGTCGTCTGAAAAGTCTGCAACATGAACGTTGCAGCCCGAAAACGGGTCAGCACATGGAATATGCTGGCAATGTAACACAAGAGAGTAATGTACAGAATAATGCTATCACTACATGCATATATGGCTGGTGGAGGCAGTATGATTAATATGTTTTGCGGAAAGCCAATTTTCCCCTACAACAAAGGAATAAATTTTATTTAAACATCATGGTAGTTGTTAAACATTGAGAAGGTTCACCTAACTCAATCCCAATTAAGCATCACAATTAAACCCAATCAAATTATATTAAGAGTGATGAGATCCACATGATAATCCAAGAACTAGATACTCAAGATGTCCATAACCAGGGACACGGCTAACTATGATTAGTTTGTACACTCTGCAGAGGTTTGCGCATTTTTCCCACAAGACTCGATCTCCTCCGTTGGAATTATCGCACTACATAATCTTTGAGAAATGGATGACCGAGACATAGTCTTTCCGAAGAGGTCCCCTTAACCGGTAGATAGGTCAGTACACCTACAATCCCCTACATCGGCTAGACCATCATGGAAAGGTTTCCCACAACTTACTCAACTATGCCAGAGCCCATAATGGCATGTGGCTGCACACGGAAGTTTCTAGCATGAATTATCTTATGATCCCTTTGAGCCTGGGTGGCAGTCCATAGGAGAATCACACTGCATCGCTGATTTCCAAAAATACAGTAACACTGGGTTCCTGTGTGCCTCAATCCACTCAAATGTGTATTAAAGTTGCCACCTTAAGTTAACCATTAATTAACAATACTCACATCTGTCATGAATACACTCAAACCCAAACCACGTCCACGAGCATAGCGTAGCAATATAAGGAACGTAGAAGTAACTCCCATAGGTTTGATAATAAACAAGTGAATAGGTACTACCTCATCTACTTCCCAAACCCACAATTTAATCAGATCCTAACCATGCAATTGTTTGAGGATTGATCTAATGCAATAAAACTGGGTAGGAAAGAGGTATGATCAAAGTGTTACTTGCCTTGCTGATGATCCGTGAAACCTAGAGACTCGTAGTAGCACGCTTCGCACTCCGGGTACTCTATCGCAAACAAACAAGCATACAATAAGCAATCAAGCAAAGATGCATGGGTAAAACTCAAATAATAAGATCTAACCAGAAATTTCAACTTAAGAACTCCGGTTTGCAAAAAGAAACAAATCAAACGGAGCAACGAAACTCAAACTGCGAAAGAAACAAGATCCGTTTACTAATCTGGACTAAAGTCAAATTTTACAGTAGCAAAAACTTGTTTAAGTTGACTAAACAGAAAGAGGGCTTCAAGACAAAACTCTAGGCGCTTGAATCACCTGATTCCGATAAACGAGCGAAAAGATAAACTAAAACGAAAATCGGATCAGAAATCACGATCGAAAATAATCGCGAAAAATCCGAGAAAAAGAAAAACTGATGAACAGGCTAACGAACGAACGTTCGCTGTCTGCGGCTAAAGGGTGAAAACCGTTCGTTAAAACGAACATACGGACGAACGTCCGCTAAATAACTAAACTGGAAAAAAACGATCTAATAGAAAAAAACGAGATCTAGGGTTTTACCGAAAAAAACCAAACCGGCAACAAAAAAACCGGCGGTAGCGGCGAACTCCGGCGACGGCGGCGGGCGGTCTTGAGGGTTCGTGGTCGGCGGCGGGCGGCAGGGCGGCGAGGTAAGTCGGTTGACTTTTAAAAAAATCACGCAGAAAAGTGAATAAAAGAAATAATAAACGAACTCCAAAAATCCTGAAATAAAATTTTCCCGTCCTCTAAAACCTACTGGACAAGGTGAACATTTATTTGGGCCTATAATGCAATTTTGAAAAACGCATATTTTCCTAATTCAAATAAAATAGCGATAAAACTCCGAATAAAATTATTATTTGATTTTAATATTAAATCTCCAATATTTATTTATTTTGAGGAAGTCATTTTATCCTCTCTCTTTTATTTTCATAAAAGAAATATTCGAAGGGAAAATAATTAAAATCAAATGATCCTCTTTTCAAAAATTGAGAAAACTCAAATATGAAAATAACGAAATTCCCAACTCTCTCCGTGGGTCCTTGAGTTGCGTAGAATTTCTAGGATCAAGCCAAAATGCAATAAAATATGATATGCAATGATGACCTAATGTATAACATTCCAAATTGAAAATTTGGGATGTTACAGAAGCTCGGGCCGCAATTGGGCCCAAAGATGTAGCGGGCCGTTAACGGGCTAAAACTGACGATGGGCTGGAAATTGTCAAATGTAGAATGGGCCTTTGATGGGCCGATTATGTGTAACTTGTATGGGTCGTGCTTGTAAATGGGCCTGACTCAAGTAGGCCGCTAATGGGCCGGCCCTTTTATTTTGACAGGCCCGGCCTTTTCACCGGAATGGGCCTCTGTTGAGTCGTGCCACGTGTCGACGTATCATAGGTGCCTCCTGTCCAATGAATGGATGACATCTGTCCCAACGGTGAGCCAACACATGTTTCCTCCAGCCGATGAGAATTTTACATGTGGAAAATCCTCATTGGTCCGGGCTGTTAGCGGGTTATCGGATCCAAAACCGGGCCCGATAGCTTAACGGCGACCCGTTATGATGGATGCCATGTGTCGGTCACCCTTGACGAAAGCACTTACATGACGCGCGATTTATTGTCATGGAAGTGGACACTTTAGTGATGATAATTTTGGTAATGTCATGGAACACTTCCACAACAGCACAGGTATGACTATCTTGATTCTGTCATAAAATCGTCATGGATGTACATGCATGACAGAAAACGTGACCTGCTGTGACAAACACGTATCATCACGGAAGTGTCTTTTTTTTAGTGTGCGCCCAACGGGAGGCCGACCCATTTCTGATGATGTGTCCGGAACTGACTAATTAAGCATTTATATATAAAATGGTCAGTCAAACGCCGGCCAAAGTCCACTTAAACATAACTAAAAATTAAAAAACTTCAATAAACACCCGCACGCTACCCTAGTAGACCGCCTTGCCCTTGCCCTTGTCGTCGTCGTCCTCGCCCCGGTGAGGTCGATGAAGACGGGGAGGCCCAGCCCATCTGAACGCGGCTTGATAGGCCACCAGGGCAGCCTCCTTCGATGTCTGCTGCGGTGACGGGCATGCTCCTCCTCCTCAAGCCGCAGCGCCTCCTCGTCGCGGCACAACTGCTGATCATATTGCATCTACCGCTTGTTGTCGGCCCCCTCCTCGGCGAGCCAATGCGCCTTCCAGCGCTCAAGGTGGGCCGCCTCTTCTTCCGGCGTGGATGCGTAGTAGCAGGGAGGTGCGCTCACCCACTCGCGGATCTGGCCGGTCCACGAATAGGACTCATTCGGCCAAGTGGGAGGTGGCGATGACTGCTTCCACGTGGGCGTTGGCTCGAGCTCCGACTCCGGCTTGGCCTAAGGCTCGATGAGGGGTGGCGCCGGCAGCGGTGGTGGCACAAACAGGGGCGCCTGGACGGAGTCCCCCGCCACGAACAAAGCTAGGGCTTGCTCCAGCCCATGACAATGGGCATCCTGTAGGATCGAAAGTATGTCTAGAGGGGGGTGATTAGACTACTTGACCAAATAAAAATCTATCCTTTTCCCAATTTTAGTTCTTGGCAGATTTTAGCAAATATGGACAAGTCAAGCAATCTTAACACAATTCAAGCAAGCATGCAAAGAGTATATGAGCAGCAGAAAGTAAAGCATGCAACTTGCAAGAATGTAAAGGGAAGGGTTTGGAGGATTCAAACGCAATAGGAGACACGGATGTTTTTGTCGTGGTTCCAATAGGTGTTGCTATCGTACATCCACATTGATGGAGACTTCAACCAACGAAGGGTAACGGTTGCGCGAGTCCACGAAGGGTCCATGAAGAAGCAACCTTGTCTATCCCACCATGGTCGTCGCCCACGAAGGACTTGCCTCACTAGCGGTAGATCTTCACGAAGTAGGCGATCTCCTTGCCCTTACAAACTCCTTGATTCAAATCCACAATCTTGTCGGAGGCTCCCAAGTGACACCTAGCCAATCTAGTAGACACCACTCTCCAAGAAGTAACAAATGGTGTGTTGATGATGAACTCCTTGCTCTTGTGCTTCAAATGATAGTCTCCCCAACACTCAACTCTCTCTCACAGGATATGGATTTGGTGGAAAGCAGCTTGGGGAAGGCTGGAGATCAAGATTCATATGGTAGGAATGGAATGTCTTGGCCTCAACACAAGTGTAGGTGGTTCTCTCTCAGAAAATGTAAGTTGGAAGTGTAGGTTCGTTCTGATGGCTCTCTCCACGACTGAAGAGGAGGTGGAGGGGTATTTATAGCCTCCACACAAAATCTAACCGTTACACACAACTTGCCAAACTCGGTGGGACTGAATTGATAAACTCGGTCGGACCGATTTAGCAAATCTAGTGACCGTTAGGATTTTCGGTGGGACCGACATGCAACTCGGTAGGACCGATATGGTAATAAGCTAACTGGTGAGTTAGTCAGGTACACTCGGTGGTACCGATTCGCTCATTTCGGTGAGACCGAAATGTTACAAAAGGGAAACAGAGAGTTTACATTGCAATCTCGGTGGGACCGATCGCTGATCTCGGTGGGACCGAGACGTTACGAAGGGAAACAGAGAGATTACAATCCCATCTTGGTGAGACCGAGATCCCTATCGGTGAGACCGATTTGCCTAGGGTTTGTGGCAGTGGCTATGACATCTGAACTCGGTGGCGCCAGATAGAAAGAATCGGTGGGGCCGAGTTTGACTTTTGGTTTAGGTCATATGTGGATGTGAGAAAGTAGTTGAGGGTTTTGGAGCATATCACTAAGCATTTTGAGCAAGAGCCTCATTAAGCAACACCTCATCCCTCCTTGATAGTATTGGCTTTCCCTATAGACTCAATGTGATCTTGGATCACTAAAATAGAAAATGTAGAGTCTTGAGCTTTGAGCTTGAGCCAATCCTTTTGTCCTTAGCATTTTGAGGGGTCCACTTTTCTCATCCATGCCATGCCAATCATTGAGCTTTCCTGAAATATTAATCTTGAAATAGCATTAGCTCAATGAGCTATATGTTGTTAGGAATTACCAAAACCACCTAGGGATAGTTGCACTTTCAATCTCCCCCTTTTTGGTAATTGATGACAACATATAGATCAAAGCTTCGACAAATGATAATAAGAGTGAAAAAACATTGTCGCTTTGAGAAGTATGTGAAAAGCAAGAGCTCCCCCTAAATTTGTGCATAGTTTAAGATTTGCTTTGGACTGCAAATGCACAATGAGTTAGGATCATGGGTTACTCTTCCAGGTCACATACATCTTGGTGGAGCGCTAAAAATGATAATAATTAAATGCATGCACTCATCACCAAGCAAAGTGAATGATCATATGGGAATATAAAAGGATAATGTCATCCAACAAGCATTAAGGTAGCATATGATCAAACACATGATCATCCAAGTATCACACAAAAGCATAAAGTATCTCAAACAAGCAAATAACAAAGTTCAATCACCAGAAAGCAAGAGAGAACAAAAAGCAACACTCTCTCTCGAAGCCTATGATCTATACATTTTCTCCCCCTTTGGCAACAAGTTACCAAAAAGTTCATAAAAAATGCATAGTGCTAGATCGACTCTCAGGCTTGGTCTTCAGGTGGTGGTGTAGATAGGACTCCAAGGACGAAGGCATCAGTTGATGTAGATGGAGCTGGTGGAGTGGGTGCTGGAGCTAGTGGCACTGAAGCTGTAGCTGGTGCAGATGAAGTTGCTCTGGTGTCTGTGACTGGCATTGCAGTAGATCTTTGTCCTCTGGGCACTCTAGCAAAAGCATCAGTGGTAATTTTGCCCTTCTTCTCCTGCACTTCATCCTGAAGTTGCTCTACAACTGACTGTATCTCAGTGACCTTCACATCTAAGTCATAGAACTTCTGCTCCATGATCCTCTCCAAGCTCTCCTGGTTTTGAGTCAGGGTGGCCAATCCCTTCTCAATCCTCAGAGTGGAGGTGATGAGGATATGATTACCTTGGATACAACCAAAAATATTGCATACATGTATATTTGTGAGGTGATTTCCAATGCAAACTATGCAATAATTTATTTATGCCATCCAGGACAAAAATACTCCACAAACTTTTGTGCCATGTCTAATTGCAGGTGTATGGGACATTTGTACAATCCACATATGAAGATAAGGGAGAAAGAGATGTTTACCTGCTGTTCAAAAAGTTCTCTCACGTCACTTTTAGCCCAAGAGAAGATAGAGTCCAAGTCTCTCACGTTCGGACTCAGATTCGGACTGCTGCAGACATACCGACTCAAAACGTTAATAACTTTTTCATACGGACTCCAAATTGGTTGATTCTTTTTTTGTTGGAAAATAGATTTCGTGCATTTTCCAACCCAATTGGAATCACCTTAAAATCCGTCCGGAGCGTTGAGTTATGGACGAATCAATCTGATGCTACAGCAGAATCCGAGTCAAACTACAAGTCCAAAGGTGTTACGTCACCTCCACTTGGGCCCATTGGCCTTGTATGACCTAGGATTAGTTTTAGGCTGCCTTGGGACGTCCTCCCACCTCCTTGGCCGTCACCCCTTGCTCCTATATAAGTAGATCCATCTAGTAGCTTTTCCCTTGGGATTTGTTTAGTTAAAAGTTAGCCATTGCAACTTCGTGTACTTCGTTTATGTCCAACGACCAGACCAAGACCGCTTACGGGTCCCCACCATTATCAATACTTCATATATATTCGCAATATTCAGATTGCTTTATCATATTCTTGCTTGTTCTTCGATTGCTTGCAGGAATAGACCTTCGTGGTCAGGTTGATCGTGCTCCAGCGTGGTCAATAACTTCTCGGAGTTGGTTTAGCGATTGCTAAGGCGCAACGTCGTGCACATTTGTAGTCGGATCGTCAAAGTCGTCTCCACCAAATCGATAGTTATCATCTCATCGAAAGATCGGGACACCCCGCATCTATCAAGTGGTATCAGTTTTCAGGTTGCTCGGTGAGAATTTCCAATTATCCCTAAATTAGATTTATTTTCTTACCTATTGTCCAAGAAAAAGCCACAAAAAAAAAGTTAGATCTATTCATCCTTTGTCCAAGCCAGTCTGAGCCTTTGCAGTTTTCTTTTCATTGTTTGCATTATTGAATTATCGGTTGCATCGTCGTGTCGAGTTGCTGGTCTTAGTGTCTAGTTCGTTTAGAGTTTCGAGTTCTGTTCACATTAGTCACGCCGCCGCTGCATCGTTATCCCTTCCGTTGACCACCATCCATCCATCAATTTCCACCACGTGCTACCCACCGTTCATTGTCATAACCATAGTTGAGATCGTTCACATCTTCACTTGATCCAATCTGCATCTTATCTAGTTTGTTTGGAAAGAGGGAGAGAGAAAAAAAAGAGAGAAAAAAAAGTAAAAGAAAAAAGTCAGAAAAAAAAGAAAGAAAGAAAAAAAATAAGTGTGAGAAAAAAGAGAGAGCAAAGTTCGGATCTATCTAGACTCAATCTCGTAGCTGAATTCGGATTGGAATCTGTTTTGTGCACCGTTCAGTAAAACAGGCATAACTTCCTCATACGAAGTCCGTTTTGGCTCCGCGAGTACTCAAATTAAAGCCAGAGACGAGCCGCATCTAAATAGTTGCAGAAGCTAGTTCAATATTTGGCACCTCAAAATCGGCTCCTAAATAGGTCTTTTTGCCCCTGAAGTTCGTGAACACAGCTTATTCCAGTTTTTCACACCAGTTTTAGAATTTTTTGACTCCTCATATCAACTCGGAATTGAGTGATTCTTTTTGAATTAGAAAGCTTGAGTTAGTAGCATTCTTTTAAAAAAGTTATCAGAAAATTGGCTCAAACTTTTCAAGAGGAAAATTGGAGAGAGAGTTGTTGTATATCCTGCTTGGCAGTTGTTCTTCATCATTATCTGTACTGCCGTTGTGATCTTCACTTATATCTTGCTGTCCAGAGCTACTTATTATCCTTCATTGATGCTAGTTGTGCTACGCCGTGACCTCATTAGTGTTCTAGGCTCGCGTCTCTAGTCTGGTCTAGCCTAGGACCAGCACAGTACCGTCGTTGAGCGTTTATTCAACATTGCATCTATGAATTGATTATTGCTATTTTTTTTGCTACCATATATAGCCAACCCAGCTCCACATATTTCTACACCGTGTATCGTCGTTCCCCGGCAATCGCTTTACACAATCTTGAGTTACTTGACACGCTGGTTGCCTGTCACCACCGCCGCATGGTAAGAACTTGTAAGATATTGATATTTGCTTTACTGTGAGCACTTTACAACCACATCCTAGTAGTTCATAGGAACATTATTCTTGAATTTTGTTTCTTGTTTCTACTAATCATGACAGGTTCGGAGATAGAAGTTCTTGGACGACGGACACATCTTCATCATCACGGAGTTGGGACAACACACACAAGCATATGGTCGGGTATGTCTTTACCATCATTTGAGGGTAGATTTAATCCTGCTATTTATCTAGCTTGGGAGCTTGAATTAGAAGAATTTTTAGTCACCATGATTTTTCGAACTTGAGAGAGTACGAGCTACCACTAGAGCATTTCTGGTTTTGCTTCATTTGGTGGAGTGTACATTGTAAGAAAAACGTTGATAACCAACCCACAACTTGGAAAGTTTTGAAAGCTGTAATGAGACAACAATTTTTTCCTCCTTACTATCGTCGTGAATTGCTTCATAAATTTGAACAATTAAAACAAGGCAGTAACACTGTTCATGCTTACTACAAAGAGTTCAAATCTTATATGCATCATTGTGACATAGAAGAATCTGAGGATGATACAATGAATAGATTTTTGGTGGTTTGAACCATGATATCCGTGCAAGATTTCACTATATTCCTCGTTCCATTATTGGTATGTATGTTCGCTTGTACCTTTGAGAGACAGCTATAGGAGGATGCATTGGGTGACTACAACAACTACTATTCCAGTTCATGCTCACCATCGCCAGTTGGTTCCTCCACCGTTGCACCTACTAGAGCAGCCCCACCCAGATTGTGAGTGCGACATCATCTCAAGTGTATGGTGCATTATCAAGGCACGCATACCTACATCAGCTACGTCTTTGCGACAAGGTAACAAATAAAGGTATTAATGATATAACTTCACATGAGAATGATGCATCCCTAGTTAACTTGAATGCATCATGTGTTGAGTTAACTGGTGATTTGAGCACATCACCTATTTTAGAGAATCTTGATACTATCATGAATGCGTCATGTGATCAAACAACTGAAATACCAACAATTTTGGGTGCACCCATTGAATTAACTATTGATGCAAAAGAATCAATGTTTAATCATTTTGATATGACCTCTAATCTTGGTGATGATTCTGTGTCGAATGACTTATTGCATGTTTGCTTATTTAAGCATGTTGTAGCATGTAAACTTGATGCAAGTAAGGTTTATTCACCAATGTTGGGATGGTTTAATGATGAACATTGTCAATCTTTTGAAATGAATAAAAGCTTCACTTATATGTGCAAACTGAGTTGTAATATTTTCATGCCTTCTACTTCTTGTGATAATGTTTTGGCTTTAGATTTTATGAACTATGCAAGTTACTCATCTATTCATGTGTCATATGTGCAAAAATCAAGGGAAGTAAAAATGGATGACATATACATATACAACATGTACACCTTGTCTCTTTTGTTAGCCATATTTCAGACTAAGCAACGCCGACGACGGCTTTGTTTTCAAGAAGGGGAGGATGATGAGGACATGATTACCTTGGATACAACCAAAAATATTGCATACATGTATATTTGTGAGGTGATTTCCAATGCAAACTATGCAATAATTTATTTATGCCATCCAGGACAAAAATACTTCACAAACTTTTGTGCCATGTCTAATTGCAGGTGTATGGGACATTTGTACAATCCACATATGAAGATAAGGGAGAAAGAGATGTTTACCTGCTGTTCAAAAAGTTCTCTCACGTCACTTTTAGCCCAAGAGAAGATAGAGTCCAAGTCTCTCACGTTCTGGACTCAGATTCGGACTGCACAGACATACCTGACTCAAAACGTTAATAACTTTTTCATACGGACTCCAAATTGGTTGATTCTTTTTTTTGTTGGAAAATAGATTTCGTGCATTTTCCAACCCAATTGGAATCACCTTAAAATCCGTCCGGAGCGTTGATTTATGGACGAATCAATCTGATGCTGCAGCAGAATCCGAGTCAAACTACAAGTCCAAAGGTGTTACGTCACCTCCACTTGGGCCCATTGGCCTTGTACGACCTAGGATTAGTTTTAGGCTGCCTTGGGACGTCCTCCCACCTCCTTGGCCGTCACCCCTTGCTCCTATATAAGTAGATCCATCTAGTAGCTTTTCCTTGGGATTTGTTTAGTTAAAGTTAGCCATTGCAACCGTGTACTTCGTTTGTGTCCAACGACTGGACCAAGACCGCTACGGATCCCCACCATTATCAATACTTCATATATATTCGCAATATTCAGATTGCTTTATCATATTCTTGCTTGTTCTTCGATTGCTTGCAGGAATAGACCTTCGTGGTCAGGTTGATCATGCTCCAGCGTGGTCAATAACTTCTCGGAGTTGGTTTAGCGATTGCTAAGGCGCAACGTCGTGCACGTTTGTAGTCGGATCGTCAAAGTCGTCTCCACCAAATCGATAGTTATCATCTCATCGAAAGATCGGGACACCCCGCATCTATCAGGAGGCAATCAAGTAGCCAAGCTGATCTTGCTTGCTCTTCAGAAGATACTGAGATGCCTCATCCATAGTTGGCATCTTTGCAGCCTTTTAAGTCCTTGCCTTCTCTCTCTTTGCTTGTGCTTGCATAGAAGATGGTTCATCTTCATCCATGACCACAGTGTTGTCCTCAAAGTCTGGGTAGATGGGCATATGTTCCTTGTCCAAAAGATATGTGCCAGAGCCCATCTTGGAGTTGATCAGCTCCTGGATCTGTGGGGCATACCCACAACTTCTCTTCTGATATGCAATTGTTCTCTTAATGGTTTCCACAATTAGGCTCATAACTTTGAACTTCTGTGGGACATCAAATATGTGCAGCAAGTTGATGGAATGTCCTCTGATCATTCTGTGATCTCATTATTTTGGCAATAGAGTGTGCCTGAGGATCCAGTTGATTGTAGGCAAGCCTGACAGCAAGTGTTTCACTGAACCAAATTGGTGAGTCTCAAGATCTGCATCAGGAATCTCGTTGTACATGCTAGCCATTGAGTTGTGATCCTTCTTCTTCTTGGCATAGACATCCAAGTCATCTTCTTGTTCTTCTGGGGCATTGATCAACTGAGCCCATTCCTCAACTGTTGACTGGTACCTAGTACCTTCAGACATCCAGACAATCCTTCCATCGGGGTAGTCTGTGGAGTAGAACTGCATGATAAGCTCATCATTCCACTTTGTGAGCTTCTGAGCCACAAACTTATCAACTCCACATGCCTTGAAACTATCATAGACTCCAGGATAGTGTTCTTCATTTTCCTTGATGTAGTCCCAGTCAACCCATCTCATATCACACACTATGGGCTTCTTGTCAAGCAGAATTGTCTCATAGAAGTACTGCTATTCCTTGGTGTGAAATCTATAGTCCATAGTAGCCCTTCTCCTGGTAGCATATGGATCAGACTCTCTCCATAGTATCTATCCTGAGTCCTTCCTGATTTTCATGCTCTCAGCTACTGGATGAGCATCATTGTGATCTGGAATTTTGGGCTCCAACTTCCTCAAGACATGTGACTCATCATCTTCTTCTACAGCAGCTTCAGGCACTGGGGCCTTGTTCTTCTCTGCAGCTGGGATGTTCCTGGTACTCCTCTTCGGTGCAGCTTTGGGTTTTGGAGCAGCTGCCTTGGGAGCTTCTTTGGGCTTTTTTGATGGAGCAGCCCCTGACCTTATAGCATCTCCTATGAGCTTTTGAGCTTTAGGTGCTGGTGCAGCAACCTCTTCCTCTTCATCTTCCATCATTGAGGGCTTCCCAATAATTCTGGCAGTGGTCTTCTTGACCCTTTCTTTCCTCTTCTCTGCCACAACCTGTTCTTTGGGTGCAGATTCCAAAGTTTCTTGAGTGGATGTTCTGGCCTTTGACATAGGAACTCTCTTGGCAGGAACCTTTGTCTTCATTCCTGGCTTAGTTGCAGCATTGTGCCATATTCCTTTTTCAGAACTTTCTTCTTTGAGGTGGCTTCTTCCTCATCAGCCACATAGTCCTCATCCTCAGAATCAGAAGTTCTCTTCTTTCTAGCCCTTGTGGCAGCCTTTGGCAAGTTGCTTGGAGTGCTCCTGCTGCCTTCATCATGATGCTAGAGGGACTAGTGCCCTCACTCATTTGAACTTGCTCCTCAGACTTGTTCTGACTGTCACTCTGATCTGACATGATGCAAACACTGACAGCAGACTCTGTGAATAGATATAGATGAGATAGATTGGATGAGCATCACAAAGTGCAAAGGTTTTTGCAAAAGAATGAGTCAAAAACTTAGTTTTAGCTTTCCACAGAAAACATTTCGGATCTACCGATTTGAAATCTCGGTGATACCGAAGCAGCTTTTGGAACCTAAACTGGTGAACTCGGTCAGACCGAGTCACAGCTTGGTGGCACCGAGACTGCTAGGGTTTCACAAAGACTTGAACTCGGTCACACCGATTTGCAATTCTCGGTCAGACCGAGAATCACATGTGCAATGGCCTTAGCCAAATCGGTGGAACCGATTTCAACAACTCGGTTGGTCCGAGATGGTTTCGGCGGAAACCTAACCCTAAATTTTCAATCCATATCTAAACTACGGAGTGATTTTGTTGGATAGAGTGATCTCAATCGTGGCAAGATACATGGCAAAATAATGTGCTAGGAATCGGAGTGAGATTAGCACAAAGATCAAGTCCATACCCTAAGTGCGGCGATGGACCTGCTACGGCGACAACGGCGGAGACAATCTCCGTTGACGATGGCGGAGACCAACGGTGGGAGGCAGCTGGCGATGAGGAGGACGATCCGGAGACCCAGGGAGGCAGAGCAGGCTGAGCGCAGGCGAAGGAGTTCGGAAAATTTCCAAATTTTGGCCCGGGGATATATATAGCCTGACCCTGTCGGTGTGACCGAGTGGAACAACTTGGTGGCACCGAGATGCATAACTGCAAGCAGTTACTGCAACTCGGTGTGACCTAAGAGTTCAAATCGGTTGCACCGAGATTGAAAACCTAGATCGACTTAGTGATCTCGGTATGACCGAAAGGGATGAATCGGTCAGACCGAAACGCACAAAGAAGTTTTGGAAGTTTAAGTCTATGACGAATCAGGAACTCCGAGTGCTCCTCACATAGAGTGGTTCGAATCTGACTTGATCAAACTTTGTGATGTAGCATGAATAGAGTTTGAGACGAGAAAAGCATAGATATCTAGAGAAAGTTCTTAGGCATTCTTGTCCATCCACTTGGCAAAATAAAAAGGAACCAAACGATCAAAACAACAAGTGGATGTCCTTGAATGAGTAAATTATGCAACCAACATGCTCACACAATAAAATGGCAAATGAAGTATGTGGCAAAGCATGCACAACCAATTCTAGCATCTATGAAGCAATTGGCGATGACTAGGTCATCTATATATGAGTACATTGACTTAGGAGTCAATTGAGAACATTTGATCATAGGTCATACTCATCGTTTAAGCACAAGTGGGGTTACCACTTTTACATAAATCATTGTTGTGTTCACACCATTAGAGTTACTTTAGCTCAATTATTAGAGTAAAGCTCCCCCTAGATGTGAGATCCTCCCTAAGAGGGATGAACTAACCTTGGGTTTTGTCGGTGATGACTTCATGTAGGTGTTGAAGATGTGGATGCTCAATGTTGATGTAGATCTCTTGGAGCAATCCTTTGGAGTGAGTTTCACTTTCAATACCTACACGAGTTAGTCCCACAAGGAACAAACAAGGATATCCATAGACATAAAGTGATGCACACACAAGATGATGTCTATGAAAGCATTAGGTTACCTTGTCCCTTGACTTACCAACAAGAGGGTTTGTGTCTCCTTGAACTAGTGCAAAATGTGGAAGTTGATTGCACTTGTTCTTGCCAAAATGATAAGAGTGAAGTATGTTGGCGGAGTCACCCTCAAGAACTCTCTAGTTCTTCTTCTTCTGGATCCACACCATCTTGATGGGAATCCTTGGAGTTGTAGTTGTACTTGATGTAGTCTTGGGAACCCACTTGACCAAGGCCTTAGGTGCTTCTTCAAATGCATCAATTTCCTCTTAAAGCTTATCCTTGCCTTTTTGCTTGTGGTCTTGTGGTGGAAGATCATATTGAGCTTGTGTCCCTTTGAATGAAATAGGATCATACTTCTCTTGTTGAGGAACAAACTTCGTCTTGGGGTATTGATCTTCTTCCCACTCAACTCCATTGGCCTTGAACTTTCGATCAAAACTAACACCTTGGTTCTTCCGGTGCCTTCCTTGCTTGCGTACAATTTCCTCGAATTGCTTACTCCCGGCAAGGCTCTTGTAAACACCTTTCTCTATAATTCCCTTCAATAAGCTATTTTCTTGCTCAAGTGTAACTTGGCTAAGAGAACCATTAGTGGAATCAAGTGAACTACTATAAGCAACAACATTGGATTTAACATGATTATTGTTACTACTAGAGGAAGAATCTTTCTTGTTCTTGTTACTAGACTTGACTTGAGGCATGTAAGTGGATAAGAGTAAACGCTTGGCAATGTAAGAAGAACTTTTCTTGCGAAGATCATCATTGATTGCCTTTAAGAACTCATGCTCTTGCTCAAGGTTGAGCTTTTCAAAACGTAATTTCTCATGAGTCCTTAAAAGTTCTCGATGATCTCCTAAGATAGTTTCATGAGCTAACTTAAGAGTGTTTAGTTCTTTATTTAGAAACTCAATCTTCTCCTTACCATTGTCATCCGTTTTATCTTGATTAGCATGATTAATTGATGTTTCATCATAGTATTCATCACTAGAGTTGTCAACAAGTAAATCATCATCACCTAACAAGTCATCTTCGTCACTATTGAAATCAACATACTCGGGGTGTGATACCTTTGGGACTTTAGCCATGAAGCATCTTCCAAGTACTTCATTTGGTGAATAAAATGTGTCGTAGGAGTTGGTTGGCACAAGTGCAAGACCTGCAACACCTTCATCTTGAGTATATTCGGAGTCGGA
Source organism: Aegilops longissima (assembly GCA_021605205.1). Lineage (NCBI taxonomy): Eukaryota > Viridiplantae > Streptophyta > Magnoliopsida > Poales > Poaceae > Aegilops > Aegilops longissima. The sequence continues at coordinate 403,486,386 of CM038681.1, forward strand.
GTGATAGCTTCTCTCGGAGTGATTGTCGGAGTCGGAGCCGGATACCCATTCACCAACATGAGCTTGATGTCTTCGTTTTGTGTAGCTCTTTGATGACTTGTCCTTCCTTTCCGAATCCTTGCTTCTCCGGGATGTTCTTACGCTCATAACGATCATCTCTTCTTCGTCTCTCTGTTGATGGTGATTCTTCTCTTCTACTTCTTATTTTTGGAGAATCTTCTCTTCTCTTGTAGGGTGCCGTACACTCATTGGAATAGTGTCCGGGTCTTCCACAATTGTAGCAATTTCGCTCTCGACTAGAAGATCTTTTGTCATTGTAGGACCTTGACTTGGAACTTCTTTCTTTGCTTCTACTCTTGTAGAACTTGTTGAAGTTCTTCACCATTAGGCTCAATTCTTCATTGAAGGTTTGTTTCTCACTTAATGATGTGGGAGCTTCACATGAGGCTTTGTAAGCACCACTTGACTTGTTATGGAGCTCCTCCTTATCCTTGAGTGACATCTCATGAGCAACAATTTTCCAATGACTTCCGTTGGCTTGAGATCTTTGTAATTGGGCATCATTTGGATCAATGTGCATACGGTATCATATTTTCAGTCCAAAGCTCTTAGGATCTTCTTCATGATGAATTTATCGGTCATCTCTTCACTTCCTAAGCCGGCGATCTCATTTGTGAGAAGAGCAAACCTAGAGTACATTTCAGTGACGCCTTCAACATCCTTCATTTTGAACTTGTCAAGCTGATTTTGAAGCACATCCAACTTGGATTCCTTGACTGAGTCGGTACCTTCGTGCATATCAATCAAAGTACCCCAATTTTCCTTTGCATTCTCAAGACGACTGATTTTGTTGAACTTCGGGGCACAATCCGTTGAAGAGGATATCACAAGCTTGAGCATTGTATTCCAGCATCTTCAACTCTTCCGCGGTAGCTTCACGGTTCGGTTCTCTCCCATCAAAGAATTCACCTTGCAAGCCAATACACACAATAGCCCAAATGGCGGGGTTATGTCCAAGAATATGCATTTTCATCTTATGCTTCCAACTAGCAAAATTAGTACCATCAAAGTAAGGACCTCTACGTTGGTAATTTCCCTCGCTAGACGCCATACTCTCCTAGGTTGTGAAACCAAGGCTATGACTACCAAAAGCTATGGAAATCAAAGCAAATGGAGACCAAAGCTCTAATACCACTTGTAGGATCGAAAGTATGTATAGAGGGGGGGTGATTAGACTACTTGACCAAATAAAAATCTATCATTTTCCCAATTTCAGTTCTTGGCAGATTTTAGCAAATATGGACAAGTCAAGCAATCTTAACACAATTAAAGCAAGCATGCAAAGAGTATATGAGCAGCCGAAAGTAAAGCATGCAACTAACAAGAATGTAAAGGGAAGGGTTTGGAGGATTCAAACGCAATAGGAGGCACGTATGTTTTTGTCGTGGTTCCGATAAGTGGTGCTATCGTACATCCACGTTGATGGAGACTTCAACCCACGAAGGGTAACGGTTGCGCAAGTCCACGGAGGGCTCCACCCACGAAGGGTCCATGAAGAAGCAACCTTGTCTATCCCACCATGGTCGTCGCCCACAAAGGACTTGCCTCACTAGCGGTAGATCTTCACGAAGTAGGCGATCTCCTTGCCCTTACAAACTCCTTGGTTCAAATCCACAATCTTGTCGGAGGCTCCCAAGTGACACCTAGCCAATCTAGTAGACACCACTCTCCAAGAAGTAACAAATGGTGTGTTGATGATGAACTCCTTGCTCTTGTGCTTCAAATGATAGTCTCCCTAACACTCAACTCTCTCTCACAGGATATGGATTTGGTGGAAAGAAGATTTGAGTGGAAAGCAACTTTGGGAAGGCTAGAGATCAAGATTCATATGGTAGGAATGGAATATCTTGGCCTCAACACAAGTGTAGGTGGTTCTCTCTCAGAAAATGTAAGTTGGAAGTGTAGGTTGTTCTGATGGCTCTCTCCACGAATGAAGAGGAGGTGGAGGGGTATTTATAGCCTCCACACAAAATCTAACCGTTACACACAACTTGCCAAACTCAGTGGGACCGAATTGATAAACTCGGTCGGACCGATTCAACAAATCTAGTGACCGTTAGGATTTTCGGTGGGACCGACATGCAACTCGGTAGGACCGATATGGTAATAAGCTAACCAAAGAGTTGGTCAGGTAAACTCAGTGGGACCGATTCGCTCATTTCGGTGAGATCGAAATGTTACAAAAGGGAAACAGAGAGTTTACATTGCAATCTCGGTGGGACCGATCGCTCATCTCAGTGGGACCGAGACATTACGAAGGGAAACAGAGAGATTACAATCCCATCTCGGTGAGACCGAGATCCCTATCGGTGAGACCGATTTGCCTAGGGTTTGTGGCAGTGGCTATGACATCTGAACTCGGTGGCGCCGGATAGAAAGAATCGGTGGGGCCGAGTTTGACTTTTGGTTTAGGTCATATGTGGATGTGAGAAAGTAGTTGAGGGTTTTGGAGCATATCACTAAGCATTTTGAGCAAGAGCCTCATTAATAAACACCTCATCCCTCCTTGATAGTATTGGATTTTCCTATAGACTCAATGTGATCTTGGATCACTAAAATAGAAAATGTAGAGTCTTGAGCTTTGAGCTTGAGCCAATCCTTTTGTCCTTAGCATTTTGAGGGGTCCACTTTTCTCATCCATGCCATGCCAATCATTGAGCTTTCCTGAAATATTAATCTTGAAATAGCATTAGCTCAATGAGCTATATGTTGTTAGGAATTACCAAAACCACCTAGGGATAGTTGCACTTTCACATCCTCCTCGAGTTGTCTCGCCTCCAGTGCGTGCTGCAGGGCCTCCTCGAGGCCGGCTTGGTACTCCGCCTCCGCCTCCTCTTCCCCTGGCTTTACCCGCAGGGGTGGCGGCGGAAGGTCGTGGTCGATGTGGACGTCGAGGCAATGCTCCTCCTCGTGCTATAGCGCAAACCAGCGCTCCCAGTTGGAAGAGTCTGGCCTGTAGGCACGTGCTACCTCTTGAGCACTGCGTTGGTTTTCCCTTGAAGAGGAAAGGGTGATGCAGTAAAGTAGCGTAAGTATTTCCCTCAGTTTCTGAGAACCAAGGTATCAATCCAGTAGGAGACCACGCTCGAGTCCCACGCACCTACACAAACAAATAAGAACCTCGCAACCAACGCAATAAAGGGGTTGTCAATCCCTTCACGGTCACTTACGAGAGTGAGATCTGATAGATATGAGGCGCCAGAAATAGCTTGTTGTCGGGAGATTAATATGATGGAAAATAGACCCGGGGGCCATAGGTTTCACTAGTGGCTTCTCTCAAGAGCATAAGTATTACGATGGGTAAACGAATTACTGTCGAGCAATTGATAGAATTGAGCATAGTTATGAGAATATCTAGGTATGATCATGTATATCGGCATCACGTCCATGACAAGTAGACCGAAACGATTCTGCATCTACTACTATTACTCCACACATCGACTGCTATCCAGCATGCATCTAGAGTATTAAGTTCATAAGAGCAGAGTAATGCTTTAAGTAAGATGACATGATGTAGAGGGATAAACTCATGCAATATGATATAAACCCCATATTTTTATCCTCGATGGCAACAATACAATACGTGTCGTTTCCCTTTCTGTCCTTGTGTCGTGGTTTTGTCACGGCAGATGGCCTCGTGAAAGGACTTAGTCGTGGAGCCATCTCTACAGGTTAACTTGAAGGGGTTAAAGCAGACGCAAAGGCACGAGAGTTATACTAGTTCGGCTCCTTCAATGAAGGTAAAAGCCTACGTCTAGTTGTGATGGGATTGATGTGGTTTCGATGACTAGGGAGCAAATAAGCTTCGCCTAGGCCTCGAGTTGTTGTTGTCTGTCTTGAACCACCGCCGGGTCGTCCCTTCATATACACAGGTTGACGCCCGGCCGGTCCATAGAGTCCCGAGCCGACCTATACAAAGTGTCCGGCTCGGTCTCTCTCCTTTCTAACTTATATTACAAGTTTACATAATCATGGCGGATTACCACTACATGCCCTAATCCGCCTTTGGGCCATGGGCTTCCAAGCTTTACTAGTTGAACGCCATCTTCAAGACCTTCATGGGCTTCAGCAAAGGCTAAGGTGAACCGGGCCCTCCTGGCCGGTTTATACTTAGTAGCTATATCCTCAACATTAGGCCCCGGATTGATTTGAATTTATTCATGTCAATGTTCAACACTAAAAATATCTTGTAAACATCCTCTTGTATTTTCGTAAACCGCCATATTGACTTCTCCTGTGAATTTTGTATACCGTCGTGACATCATCTTCGGAGCACCGCAACGGTCCGTCATGACATCATCTCTGCATAAAAGGATTAAAAAGATTCCCTTCTCATTAATGATTATCTCGAAAATCGAGGTGACAGGCGCGCCCACTCGGCCGCTTCGGACGCCTTGATTCTCACGCCTGCCATTTACTCTTTCCCTTATAAATAAATCCCGAGGGCTCCTTTTTCTCTTTCTCTTCTGCATCTTCTTCTTTCTCGCGACGCCCTCAGCTCTGAAGCTCCACCGCCGTCCGCGACCTTCGAGAATTGCACCAACCAAGGCCGCTGCATCAACCTGAGTTAGATCAGAGGCTCATCGCCCCCCTCCGCCGTAATCTGCAGCGGTAAACTTCTTCTGTTCTTCGTCCTTAGATCTGCATTAGGTTTTTGCAAGCTCATCCACGGAGTTCTCCATTTTTCCTCTTCATCCTACCTTCTGCCGCAGTATTTTTGATCCAAAAACGGTATAGATCTCCTGCGGTAGTCATTCCGCATCTGTCTTTAATACTAGCAACCCTTCCTTTTCTCCTTGTAAAGTATGCATCCTTCTCTGTTCTACTTGAACGTATTTTAAAGAACGCAGTAAAAACTGCTTTACAGATGTGCAGTAGATCCAAATAGATTTGAACATTGTGTAAAACCTGTTTCTATCAACACTTAGCAGAAATTTTGAATCTTGGCCTTTCTGCCTATGGGCGGTTTAACCCTTGATGGCCAATCCGCCATATGTCATTAGCCCTCACTTAAACCGCCAACTGGACCTTGCATTGTATTTTCTCCGGTTTAACACTGAATTTTTCACTTACAAACTGTAGACAGTAAACCGGCACCTGTTTTGATTTTCTTTCAGCTCCCCCCTTCCGGAATGGCGAAACAATTTGCTGCTTGTAATTGGGTTCCGTCCCGGATCACGGAAACACAACTCAACGGCTACGTCACCACTGGCGTTTTAGCCTCAAAAAATGTTCTCCACTGGCGAGTTCGAATCGGAATGTCCACACGAACCTCAAGAAGGAGAGGTGATTGTTTTATGCAACACCTAGACCGGGATTCAGCCCTTGGGATCAAAAAATTTGGGATGTCCTCGCAAGCTTCCAACTCCATCCACAAGATATTGGTCCGAACTCTGTGTCCAATATATGCAACTTTCAAGTATTCTGCGAAGTCTATCTTCAAGAAGAACCAACCGTGGAGTTATTTCGAGATTTCTTTCATTTGAACCGCCGTACAGAATTCTCGGACGCTCCTAACACAGAACTTGGCGGCGTTTCAATCCAAAAAGGAAGGAAGTGGACTTCCCTCACGCCAAACATCATAGCCATCCTAAAGACTGGAATCAAACCTGGTTCTATTGCCGGAACACCGCTCCTAACGGAGAAAATCCCTTGCCGGGTTATCGCCCTCACCGGCTTAGCAACAGACACCCATTGCCTTCGCGCTTGACCGCCGCAGAATGGAAGAATTTTGCACCTCAAATTACCAAGCTCCGGGCTCTGATGGCCAACAGTTTAACTGGTATTGACCTTGTCCGCTGCTGGGTTTCTTGGGGCATCTTGCCATTAAGCCGCCGCCCCGGATTGATGCACGAATATACTGGTGACGTCAAAGATCCTCAATGACATCACGAACTATCAATAACTGAGCTTGAAGTTACCGAAACAGTGAAGAAAATGCTCGATGAACCGATCTCCGCATGCAGCCAAACCGGGTTGGCTCCGTTCTGCATCTCCAACAAATCGCCCGCGGTAAAGTTCCTCTCATTACTCTACTGACTTTGATTCCATATTGATTGTATTAATCCCTCTATATTAATTTTCAGGCTAACAGCTCCTTTTGGAAACGAACTAAACCGGCCCGGGTTCCTCGTGCAAAGACCAAGACCACCAAGAAAAGCGGCAAGAAGAAAACCGCCGAGTCTTACGAACCGCGGAAGATGAAGAATCGATCTTTGAGGTAGAGCTTGACTCACTTGGTTCTTTTTCATTCATTTTATTGTGATTACAATTCCCGGGATGACACCGAGGCCAGCCATGCGAGAACTGTTGAGGTAATCCTTCTTTCTTGATTACGATCTTGTACGGTTAAAAGAATTCGCCGACAGTCCGGAAAGTGAAACGATCTCACTCCTATGCTCATTTGGATCCAAAATTTTCTTTGAAAACACAGCAAACCGAAGAACGCCGTCGACGACGGCATAGCGGTCAACAAATTCGTCGTCCGGTTTAGTGACACACCAACCCGAAGCGTCGCCCGAGGTGACTTGTTCTCTGGCGTTATCCTTTGAAAGGTTTCTTCCGATGCCCTCTCAATCCGTCGACCCAATTACGGGGTTCTTCCAACTCGTCTGGCGGTTCATCAACCACTCACCTGCCTCCTCTCAAAGTTGCTTCTTTGGGTAAGTATATTACTCCTTAATTTGGTCCTTGTATTTGTCGGTTTATCATATTCTAACCCTTGATGTTACAGCACCAAGGCTCGACTTAGTAAAAAGGCCAAGACCCTCGACCCTACTGTAGATGTTGATCCGGAGAAGACTCCAGAGCACCATGGTGAAAATCCCGAAGTTGCTAAAGACAACTCTGCTGGGAAAAATCAAGATGCCAATGCTAATCCGCCAGAGGTTGAACCGGATGTCCAAGTTGAGACTTCACATACTCCTGCTCCTCCGAGTCCTGCAGCAGAACAACGGGACTCAACTGCTGATCCGCCAAGCCCGGGTATGAAAGCGCCAAGCCCTGTTGAAAATGCTACTTCAGCCAGTCCGACCAAAGATGATGATGTCGTAGTTACGGGCACCGCATATACCGCCCTTGGCAATCCGGTTGCTTTATCAAAGCACTCTGCCAAGGAAGAATTTGCTGCCATGAGCAAAGGGAAGGAAAAAACTGATATGTCAGCTTATAACAATTTCTCTGCCCAAGACCTTCACTCTGGCTTCCTGAACCGGCTCTACACAAGCCGTGATTATGAAGCCGGTTTAGTAAATCTTATGAAGGAGCACTATGAGGTAAATAGTTGTGCCCTTCTCTTGTACCTTAATTGCATAGTAGCCCCCAAGGGCCGGTTTGTCCCTAGAAAGTCAAACCGGGACTTTGCATAGTTCATAGTACTTTGTCTTATATATTTCTGATCAAACACACATTAGCCCCCAAGTGCCATGATTAACACTTGTATTAATCCATGGGACTTCAATAATCAGTATAAAAAATGATCCGCATTAGCCCCCAAGTGCCAAGTGTATGACTGGTTATGCGCTTGGGACTTCTAATGAAGATATTAACATGCTCTCTTTTTGTTGCAGAGTGCCAACAAGTCTCACAAATCAATGATCTTCAAGAAAATCTGAAATCTCAACAAGCAGAAACCTCCAAGGCCAAGGATGAGCTGAAAACCGCCTTGACTACCATGGAGCAACTCAAGGAGTGGTTCAAGTCTGAGCGGGCCAGTTGGGATACTGAAAAGGCGGGCTTGCTAAAACGGGCGGAAGATGCTGAAGCAGCTCTTAAACCGGTGACGGAAGAGCTCACTGGATTAAAGCGCCAAATCAATGCCATGACCTCTGCAATATTTGGTAAGCAACGTTTCACCAAGGTTGTGATGAATATTCCATTTTGAAATTTCCTCCGGTTTAACCTGAACTTTCTTAAACCGGTATAGGTAGGCGCATTGCTCATCTGGGCTCCGACATGCAGAAGAAACTCAAGGCCGCGTATACGCTAATTGAACAGCTGTATACCGGCACCCGGTGAGTTATTCGCGCCACTTCTTATGATAATGCAGCTCCGACATCGATCAAGGACACCTTTGGACCGCTATCTATGATACCAAAGACAGATAGAAGAATTGAAACGATCCGCTGCCGGGCTGGCACCTTATTGGCACTAACTCGCGCCAAAGCATGGATAGTGACCTTGATCCGGTGACATAGCCAAAGGCTTCCCGGTGCTCAAGAAAATGGCGAAGTATTTGATAATGATGCTCTCAAGCGGGTAACAAGGAGATCGTCCTCTGGCGAGTCAAGCTGGCGAAGAGGCCAACTGACGGTTCACCGCTCCTTCTACGACGCGAACAATGACGGGTTGAAGCTGTTATTCCGAAGTGCGTAACCTTGTTCCACCAACCCGTAAGCACACTTATGCCCTCGGCGTTGATCCGGCTGAGCTTATAAGTGAAGAGGCTGTCTTCGAGGCTTTAACCCGGATTAATTGGACCACCAATGACTTTCGGCCATTGGATGGTGAGGAGGAAGAAGTTGAACCGGCGCCGAACGACCCATCTACTTCACGTCAACCCGCAATGAAGCTTAATCCGTCAAGTCGGTTGATACGTCAGAAACTGCCCGTTATGAAGCAATTCCAAATTTTGGGCCTCTGAATGCCTTGTAATAGGATAGCCAACACTTTTGCTTGTAATATGCCTTCGTGCATGGGTGCTGATACTTTTGATTGAATGACCGAAACCTTCAATCTATATTGCCTGCGATCACAAAATCTTAAAGCGCCACGGCGGTTTGTGCCGCCTTGACCGGTTTGTGAGCGTTCATATATATATGAAATGAAATATTGAGGTATATAATCAAAATTTGTGATACAAAATACCTGCCATCGCTGGGCATGAAGTTGGCTTAGCCAATCTTGAAGCGGAGGTTGTATAAACCATTACCGTCAAAGGAGAAAACAGCTCCTGTGTGTATAATGCCGGTTTACCATGTAAACTGTGTCGGGTCATGACAAGCCCCCTGTTACTCCATAATGGGATGTTAACAGAAAAAGTCAAACCGGAAAAATTATCTCCGGATTAAAAATGGACCGAATTCCGTCAATTGACAGTTTGAACCGGTTTAAAAATGTTATCGGTTTAAAAAACGCAACAAAAACCAAATAACAGTTATGAAAAAAATATGAAAACAAAGGCAATGATAAAACCGTTTGCAAAAAGAGGCTTTACTGAGCCGATCAGATGGTGTTACCATGGTCGGACACGACCAAGCTCCCAATAAGGTGTAGCTATGGTTCAAGTCAGACAGGTCCCCAACTGAAACCTTGGCATTACGCCGATCAAATGGCGTGGCAATGGTTCAGGTTTGACCAAGCCCCCAAGCGACTCTATGGCCTTAGGCCGATCAAGAGGCGTGAGTGGTTCAGACTTGACCATGTCCCCAAGTGATCTGGTGGCTTTCACCTATCAAAAGGTGTTGCATTGGTTCGGACACGACCAAGCCCCCAAGTGATATCATAAAGCCTTTGAAAAGCAAACTCAAGGGGTAAACCGGAGGCCGCTTTAAGACAGAACAACTCCATGTAACCACGCATGATGTAATGAAACAGATACCCGCTTTATTTGAGGCTCCATTTATTACTTTATTCATAATATATACTTTGTCATAATATGCACATGAGTAGAGCCGATGGCTCGGTATAATAAGGCGAAGATGAGCTATATTCCACGGCTGTTGGTCTCCTCCTCCGATGTCGTGAGTCTTTATGTTCTCGAATATCGATCGATAGTATGCCCCATTGTGCGATTCTTGCTGACCACGAAAGGTCCCTCCCAAGGTGGGGATAACTTGTGCATAGCGATCTGGTCTTGGATGAGCGAAGCACCAAATCTCCTTCTTGAAAAGTTCGGTTACGATCCGCGACTATGGTAGACGAAGATCCTGTTGGTAAATCGCCGAGCGGGCAGCTGCTATGTCACGCTCCTCATCCAACAGGTCCAAAGCGTCTTGCCGTGCCGTCTCGTTGTCCGCTTCAACATAAGCTGCCACACGAGGTGAGTCATGACGGATGTCACTAGGGAGAACCGCCTCCGCTCCATAGACCATAAAGAACGGTGTGTATCCTGTGGATCTGTTGGGCGTAGTGTTGATACTCCATAACACAAATGGTAGTTCTTCTACCCAACAACCCGGTGTCCTCTGCAAAGGGACCATAAGCCGGGGCTTGATGCCTCTCAAGATCTCTTGATTAGCCCTTTCCGCTTGACCATTGGACTGTGGGTGGGCTACCGAAGAAACGTCAAGCCGGATGTGTTCACGTTCGCAGAACTCTTTCATGGCACCTTTGGACAAATTGGTACCGTTATCTGTGATGATACTGTGTGGAAAACCAAACCAGAAAATCACCTTTTTGATGAACTGAACCGCCGTGGCCGCGTCACACTTGCTAACAGGTTCTGCCTCTACCCACTTGGTAAATTTATCAACCGCCACCAAGAGGTGGGTCTTCTTGTCCTTGGACCTTTTGAAAGGTCCGACCATATCCAACCCCAAATGCATAAGCGGCCAAGTAATTGGAATCATCCTCAATTCTTGGGCGGTACATGAGCACGTCTGGAAAACTTTTGGCAACCATCACATCGTCGACCGGATCTTCCGCATCGGCATGAGCGGTCAACCAATAGAAACCGTGGCGGAATGCTTTAGCCACCAAGGATTTTGAACGGCGTGGTGACCACAATCTCCCTCGTGGATCTCACGCAATATTTCACAGCCTTCCTCGGGGGACACACAGCGTTGAAACATACGACACGCTGCAATGATGCAATTCGCCATTAACAATGGTCATAGACTTGGATCGCGGATTATCTGTCAGACCAGCGTCTCATCTTTCGTAACTTCGCCCGGTTCATGTACGCAAGATAAGGAAGCGTCCAATCCGGAGTGACGTGAAGAGCTGCCACCAATTGAGCCTCTGGATCAGGAATAGCCAAATCCGCTTCACCATTGAGCTTGACCGACGGGTTGTGCAGCACATCCAGAAAAACATTGGGCGGGACCGGTTTAAGTTGAGAGCCCAACCGGCTTAAAGCGTCCGCCGCTTCATTCTTCCGACGGTCCACGTGGTCCACCTGATAGCCCTTGAAATGACCTGCAACAATGTCCACCTCACGACGATATGCAGCCATGAGTGGGTCCTTTGAATCCCAAGTGCGGACACTGTTGAGCCACTAGGTCCGAGTCACCAAGCACTTAAAGCGGCTTAGATTCATCTCCTTAGCCATCCGAGACCATGGAGCAAGGCTTCATACTCAGCTGCATTGTTAGTACAAGGGAACATTAAGCGGAGAAGCGTAATGAGAACTTGTCACCTCGTGGGGAAGTTAATCGACTCGACCCCGAGCCCTCAATTGCTGGATCCGTCAAAATGGATGGTCCAATATGTGTGATCGGCTTTTCTTGGTGCTTGCAACTCCGTCCAATCATTAATGAAATCCACAAGTGCTTGAGACTTCACCGTCGTTCGAGGCACGTACTTTGAGACCGTATGCCCAAGCTCTATAGCCCACTTGGCAATCCGGCCGATCGCTTCCGGTTACGTATGATATCGCCTAAAGGAATGTAATCGACCACCGTGATGGGGTGGCCTTGGAAATCTGCTTGACTTCGACGCCATGAAAACTCCATATACCAGCTTCTGCCAATGCGGATACCTTTGCTTAGATTCAATAAGTACCTCGCTGATATAGTAAACCGGACGTTGAACCGGATTCTCCTTCCCTGCCTCCTTCCGCTCCACCACAATGGCCACGCTGACCGCCCTGGCGTTAGCCGCAACATATAGCAGAAGCGGCTCCTTGTCAATGGGAGCGGCGAGCACAGGCGGGTTGGCCAATTGCCGCTTTAAGTCCTCAAATGCCTCATCAGCCGCGGGACTCCAGACAAACTGATCTGTCTTTTTCAGCATCTGGTACAAAGGGATGGCCTTCTCTCCGAGGCGGCTGATAAACCGGCTCAACGCGGCAATCTGGCCTGCCAAACGCTGGACATCGTTAATACACTTCGGTTTAGCCAGGGAGGTGATAGCCGTAATCTTTTCCGGATTAGCTTCAATTCCCCTGTTGGACACGAGAAAACCCAATAACACTGCGGAACACCAAAAACACATTTGGCCGGGTTGAGCATCATCTTGTAAACCCGTAGGTTGTCAAAGGTTTCCTTCAAATCGTCAATCAGTGTCTCTTTCTCCCATGACTTGACCATAATGTCATCTACATAGGCGTGCACATTACGGCCGATCTGCTTGTGCAGGCAATTCTATACACATCGTTGATAAGTTGCCTGGGCGCTTTTGAGCCCAAAGGGCATGGATACATAGCAGAAGGCTCCAAAGGGGGTGATAAACGCCGTTTTCTCCTGGTCCTTAACCGCCATTTTGATCTGATGATACCCAGAATATGCATCCAAAAAACTCAACCGTTCACAACCCGCGGTGGCGTCAATAATCTGGTCAATGCAGGGGAGGGCAAAAGGATCTGCTGGACAAGCTTTGTTAAGGTCATGTAATCCACGCGAATCGCCAGTGCCGTTTTCTTAAGGACCAGACCTTTGGATTAGCCAGCCACTCAGGATGGAAAAATTCAACAATAAAGCCAGCTGCCAAGAGCCTGGCTACTTCTTCACCAATAGCTTTGCATCTTTCCTCGTTAAACCGGCGGAGGAACTGTTTCACCGGTTTGTACTTAGGATCCACATTAAGAGTGTGCTCAGTGAGTTGCCTCGGTACACCTGGCATGTTAGAAGGCTTCCATGCAAAAATGTCCCGATTCTCACGGATGAACTCGATGAGCGTGCTTTCCTATTTCGGATCCAAGTTGGCACTGATGCTGAACTGCTTGGACGAATCGTCAGGCACGAAGTCAACAAGCTTAGTCTCATTGCCGATTTGAATTTCGGGCGGATCATGCTCTGTAGTTGGCTTCTTCAATGGAGTCATGTCCGCCGGATCAACATTGTCCTTATAGTACTTCAGCTCCTCGGCGGCACAAACCAACTCTGCTTAAGCTGCATCTCCTTCCTCGCACTCCAAAGCGACCTTACGGCTTCCGTGAACCGTTATGGTCCCCTTGTAACCCGACATCTTGAGCTGTAAATACACATAACAGGGCCGTGTTAGGGAACGTAGTAATTTCAAAAAAATTCCTACGATCACGCAAGACCATGGTGATGGCATAGCAACGAGAGGGAGAGTGTCCGCCCACGCCCTCGTGAGACCAAAAGCGAAGCGTTATAACAACGCTGTTGATGTAGTCGTCGTCTTCACGATCCGACCGATCCAAGCACCGAGCGTCGGCACCTCCGAGTTTACACACGTTCAGCTCGATGGCGATCCCGGACTCCGATCCAGCAAAGTGTCGGGGATGAGTTCCACAAGACGACGGCGTGGGGCGATGATGATGCTCCACCGACGAGGGCTTCGCCTAAGCTCGCGACGATATGACTTCTCCGCGCAGGCTTCGCCTAAGCTCATGACGATATGACGAAGTGGAATATGGTGGAAGGGGCACCGACACGGCTAAGGAACGATCCGTAGATCAACTTGTGTGTCATGGGGTGCCCCTGCCCCGTATATAAAGGATCAAGGGAGGAGGTGGCCGGCCTAGGAGGGGCGCACCAAGGGGGGAGTCCTACTCCCACCGGGAGTAGGACTCCTCCTTTCCTAGTAGGAGTAGGAGAGAAGGAGGGGAAAGGAGAAGGGAAGGAAGGAGGGGGCGCAGCCCCTTCCCCTAGTCCAATTCGGACTAGGCCTTGGGGGGGCGCGCGGCCTGCCCTAGGCAGCCCCTCTCTCTTTCCCGCAGGGCCCAATAAGGCCCAATACTTCTCCCGGCGAATTCCGTAACTCTCCGGTACTCGAAAAATAACGAATCATTGGAACCTTTCCGAACTCGAATATAGTCGTCCAATATATCGATCTTTACGTCTCGACCATTTCGAGACTCCTCGTCATGTCCCCGATCTCATCCGGGACTCGAACTCCTTGGTACATCAAAACTCATAAACTCATAATATAAGCATCGCCATCGAAACCTTAAGCGTGCGGACCCTACGGGTTCGAGAACTATGTAGACATGACCTAGAACCATTCTCGGTCAATAACCAATAGCGGAACCTGGATGCCCATATTGGTTCCTACATATTCTACGAAGATCTTTATCGGTCAAACCGCATAACTACATACGTTGTTCCCTTTGTCATCGGTATGTTACTTGCCCGAGATTCGATCGTCGGTATCCAATACCTAGTTCAATCTCGTGACCGGCAAGTCTCTTTACTCGTTCCGTAATACATCATCTCACAACTAACTCATTAGTTGCAATGCTTGCAAGGCTTATGTGATGTGTATTACCGAGAAGGCCTAGAGATACCTCTCCGACAATCGGAGTGACAAAACCTAATCTCGATTCATGCCAACTCAACATATACTTTTGGAGACACCTGTAGAGTACCTTTATAATCACCCATTTACGTTGTGACGTTTGGTAGCACACAAAGTGTTCCTCCGTAAGCGGAGTTGCATAATCTCATAGTTGTAGGAACTTTGTATAAGTCATGAAGAAAGCATAAGCAACATACTAAGCGATCAAGTGCTAAGCTAACGAAATGGGTCATGTCAATCACATCATTCTCCTAATGATGTGATCCCATTAATCAAATGACAACACATGCCTATGGTTAGGAAACATAACCATCTTGATTAATGAGCTAGTCTAGTAGAGGCATACTAGTGACTATCTGTTTGTCTATGTATTCACACATGTATTATGTTTCCGGTTAATACAATTCTAGCATGAATAATAAACATTTATCATGATATAAGGAAATAAATAATAACTTTATTATTGCCTCTAGGGCATATTTCCTTCAGTCTCCCACTTGCACTAGAGTCAATAATCTAGTTCACATCGCCATGTGATTTAACATCAATAGTTCACATCTATATGTGGTTACCACCCATAGTTCACATCGACATGTGACCAACACCCAAAGGGTTTACTAGAGTCGTAATCTAGTTCACATCGCTATGTGATTAACACCCAAAGAGTACTAAGGTGTGATCATGTTTTGCTTTGTGAGATAATTTTAGTCAGCAGGTGCATCACATTCAGAGCCGTAAGTATTTTGCAAATTTCTATGTCTACAATGCTCGCTTGCGGAGCTACTCTAGCTAATTGCTCCCACTTTCAATATGTATCCAGATTGAGACTCGAGTCATCTAGATTAGTGTTAAAACTTGCATCGGCGTAACCCTTTACGACGAACCTTTTTCACTTCCATAATCGAGAAACATATACTTATTCTACTAAGGATAATTTTGACCGCTGTCCATTGATCTACTCCTAGATCACTATTGCACTCCTTGCCAAGCTTAGTGGTAGGGTATGCAATAGATCAGTACACAACATGACATACTTTATAGAACCTATGGCTGATGCATAGGAATGACTTTCATTCTCTTTCTATCTTCTCGCCGTGGTCGGGTTTTGAGTCTTACTCAATTTCACACCTTGTAACACAGGCAAGAACTCTTTCTTTGACTGTTCCATTTTGAACTACTTCAAAATCTTGTCAAGGTATGTATTCATTGAAAAACTTATCAAGCGTCTTGATCTATCTCTATAGATCTTGATGCTCAATATGTAAGCAGCTTCACCGAGGTCTTTCTTTAAAAAACTCTTTTCAAACACTCCTTTATGCTTTGCGAATAATTCTACATTATTTCCGATCAACAATATGTCATTCACATATACTTATCGAAATCTTGTAGTGCTCCCACTCACTTTCTTGTAAATACAGGCTTCACCAAAAGTTTGTATAAAACCATATGCTTTGATCACACTTATCAAAGCGTTTATTCCAACTCAAGATGCTCTTTTGATCCATAGATGGATCATTGAAGCTTGCACATTTTGTTAGCTCCTTTAGGATTGACAAAACCTTCGGTTGCATCATATACAACTCTTCTTTAATAAATCCATTAAAGAATGTAGTTTTGATATCCATTTGCGATTTCATAAAATGTGGCAATTGCTAACATGATTCGGATAGACTTAAGCATCGCTACAGTTGAGAAAATCTCATTGTAGTCAACACCTTGAACTTGTCGAAAACCTTTTTGTGACAAGTCGAGCTTTGTAGATAGTAACACTACTATCAGTGTCCGTCTTCCTCTTGAAGATCCATTTATTTAACTTGACTTGCTGATCATCGAGCAAGTCAACCAAAGTCCACACTTTGTTCTTATATATGGATCCTATCTCAAATTTTATGGCCTCAAGCCATTTCATGAATCTGGGCTCATCATCGCTTCCTCATAGTTCGTGAGGTTCATCATGGTCTAGTAACATGACTTTTAGAATAGGATTACCGTACCACTTTGGTGCGGATCTTACTCTGGAAGACCTACGAGGTTTGGTAGCAACTTGATCTGAAGTTTCATGATCATCATCATTAACTTCCTCACTAATTTGTGTAGGAATCACTTGAACTGATTTACGTGATGAACTACTCTCCAATATGGGAGAAGGTACAATTACCTCATCAAGTTCTACTTTCCTCCCACTCACTTCTTTCGAGAGAAACTTCTTCTCTAGAAAGGATCCATCTTAACAACGAAAAACTTGCCTTCGGATCTGTGATAGAAGGTGTACCCAATAGTTACCTTTGGGTATTCTATGAAGACACACTTCTCGATTTGGGTTCGAGCTTATCGGTGAAAACTTTTCACATAAGCATCACAACTCAAACTTTAAGAAACGACAGACTTAGGTTTATTGCTAAACCATAGTTCATACGGTGTCATCTCAGCGGATTTAGATGGTGCCCTATTAAGCGTGAATGCAGCTGTCTCTAATGCATAACCCCAAAGCGATAGTGGTAAATCGGTAAGATACATCATAGATTGCACCATATCCAATAAAGTGCGATTCTGACGTTCGGACACACCATTATCTTTGTGGTGTTCGGTGGCGTGAGTAGTGAAACTATTTCACATTGTTTTAATGAAGGCCAAACTCGTAACTCAAATATTTTTCCTCTGCGATCATATCGTAGAAACTTTTATTTTCTTGTTACGATGATTCTTCACTTCACTCTGAAATTCTTTGAACTTTTCAAATGTTTCAGACTTATGTTTCATCAAGTAGATATACCCATATCTGCTCAAATCATCTGTGAAGGTCGAAAATAACGATACTTGCCGTGAGCTTTAACACTCATCGGACCGCATACATCGGTATGTATTATTTCCAATAAGTCATTTGCTCGCTCCATTGTTCGGAGAACGAGTCTTTAGTCATCTTGCCCATAAGGCATGGTTCGCAAGCATCAAGTGATTCATAATCAAGTGATTCCAAAATCCCATCAGCATGGAGTTTCTTCATGCGCTTTACACCAATATGACCTAAACGGCGGTGCCACAAATAAGTTGCACTATCATTATTAACTTTGCATCTTTTGGCATCAATATTATGAATATGTGTATCACTACGATCGAGATCCAACGAACCATTTTCATTGGGTGTGTAACCATATAAGGTTTTATTCATGTAAGCAGAACAACAATTTATTCTCTTACTTAAATGAATAACCGTATTGCAATAAACATGATCAAATCATATTCATGCTCAAGCAAACGCCAAATAACATTTATTTAGGTTTAACACTAATCCCGAAAGTATAGGGAGTGTGCGATGATGATCATATCAATCTTGGAACTACTTCCAACACTCATCGTTACTTCCCTTCAACTAGTTTCGCTTATTCTACGTAACTCCTGTTTGAGTTACTAATCTTAGCAACCGAACAAGTATCAAATACTCAGGGGCTACTATAAACACTAGTAAAGCACACATCAATAACCTGTATATCAAATATTCCCTTGTTCACTTTGCCATCCTTCTTATCCACCAAATATTTGGGGTAGTTCCGCTTCCAGTGACCAGTTCCATTGCAGCAAAAGCACTTAGTCTCAGGCTTAGGTCCAGACTTGGGCTTCTTCACTCGAACAGCAACTTGCTTGCCGTTCTTCTTGAAGTTCCCCTTCTTCCCTTTGCCCTTTTCCTTGAAACTAGTGGTCTTGTCAATCATCAACACTTGATGCTCTTTTCTTGATTTCTACCTTCGCCGATTTTAGCATCGCGAAGAGCTTGGGAATTGTTTTCGTCATCCCTTGCATACTATAGTTCATCACGAAGTTCTAGTAACTTAGTGATTGTGACTAGAGAATTCTGTCAATCACTATCTTATCTGGAAGATTAACTCCCACTTGATTCAAGCGATTGAAGTACCCAGACAATCTGAGCACATGCTCACTAGTTGAGCGATTCTCCTCCATCTTTTAGCTATAGAACTTGTTGGAGACTTCATATCTCTCAACTCGGGTATTTGATTGAAATATTAACTTCAACTCCTGGAACATCTCATATGGTCCATGACGTTCAAAACGTCTTTGAAGTCCCGATTCTAAGCCGTTTAAGCATGGTGCACTAAACTATCAAGTAGTCATCATATTGAGCTAGCCAAACGTTCATAACGTGCGCATACGCTCCTGCAATAGGTACATCACCTAGCGGTGCATCAAGGACATAATTCTTACGTGCAGCAATGAGGATAAACCTCAGATCACGGATCCAATCCGCAATATTGCTACTAACATTTTCAATACAATTTTCTCTAGGAACACATATAGAAACACAGGGAAGCAACAACGCGAGCTATTGATCTACAACATAATTTGCAAAATACTACCGGGACTAAGTTCATGATAAATTAAAGTTCAATTAATCATATTACTTAAGAACTCCCACTTAGACAGACATCTCTCTAGTCATCTAAGTGATCACGTGATCCAAATCAACTAAACCATAACCGATCATCACGTGAGATGGAGTAGTTTTCAATGGTGAACATCTTATGTTGATCATATCTACTATATGATTCACGTTCGACCTTTCGGTCTCCGTGTTCCGAGGCCATATCTGCATATGCTAGGCTCGTCAAGTATAACCTGAGTATTCTGCGTGTGCAAAACTGGCTTACACCCGTTGTAGATGGACATAGAGCTTATCACACCCGATCATCAAGTGGTGTCTGGGCACTACAAACTTTTAGCAACGGTGCATACTCAGGGAGAACTCTTCTTGATAATTTTAGTGAGAGATCATCTTATAATGCTACCGTCAATCAAAGCAAGATAAGATGCATAAAGGATAAACATCACATGCAATCAATATAAGTGATATGATATGGCCATCATCATCTTGTGCTTGTGATCTCCATCTCCGAAGCACCGTCATGATCACCATCGTCACCGGCGCGACACCTTGATCTCCATCGTAGCATCGTTGTCGTCTCGCCAACTATTGCTTCTCGACTATCGCTATGCTTAGTGATAAAGTAAAGCAATTACATGGCTTTGCATT
The DNA here is from genome assembly GCA_021605205.1 of Aegilops longissima. Classification (NCBI taxonomy): domain Eukaryota; kingdom Viridiplantae; phylum Streptophyta; class Magnoliopsida; order Poales; family Poaceae; genus Aegilops; species Aegilops longissima. Next base: position 403,505,911 of record CM038681.1, read on the forward strand.
TCATACAATAAGCGACAACCATATGGCTCCTGCCGATTGCCGATAACTCGGTTACAAAACATGATCATCTCATACAATAAAATATAGCATCACGTCTTGACCACATCACATCACAACATGCCCTGCAAAAACAAGTTAGGCGTCCTCTACTTTGTTGTTGCAAGTTTTACGTGGCTGCTACGGGCTGAGCAAGAACCGTTCTTACCTACGCATCAAAACCACAGCGATAGTTTGTCAAGTTGGTGCTGTTTTAACCTTCGCAAGGACGGGCGTAGCCACACTCAGTTCAACTAAAGTGAGAGAGAGAGACACCCGCGGTCACCTTTAAGCAACTAGTGCTCGGGCGGTGAAACCAGTCTCGCGTAAGCGTCGCGTAATGTCGGTCCGGGCGCTTCATCTCACAATACCGCTGAACCAAAGTATGACATGCTGGTAAGCAAGTATGACTTATATCGCCCACAACTCACTTGTGTTCTACTCGTGCATATGACATCAACGCATAAAACCAGGCTCGATACCATTGTTGGGGAGCGAGTAATTTCAAAAATTTCCTACGATCACGCAAGACCATGGTGATGGCATAGCAACAAGAGGGAGAGTGTCCGTCCACGTACCTCGTGAGACCGAAAGCGAAGCGTTATAACAACGCGGTTGATGTAGTCGTGCGTCTTCACGATCCGACCGATCCAAGCACCGAACGACGGCACCTCCGAGTTACGCACACGTTCAGCTCGATGACGATCCCGGACTCCGATCCAGCAAAGTGTCGGGATGAGTTCCGTCAGACGACGACGGCGTGGTGACGATGATGATGCTCCACCGACGCAGGGCTTCGCCTAAGCTCATGACGATATGACTTCTCCCGCGCAGGCTTCGCCTAAGCTCGCGACAATATGACGAAGTGGAATATGGTGGAAGGGGCACCGACACGGCTAAGGAACGATCCGTAGATCAACTTGTGTGTCATGGGGTGCCCCCTGCCCCGTATATAAAGGATCAAGGGAGGAGGTGGCGGCCTAGGAGGGCGCACAGGGGGAGTCCTACTCCCACCGGAGTAGGACTCCTCCTTTCCTAGTAGGAGTAGGAGAGAAGGAGGGAAAGGAGAAGGGAAGGAAGGAGGCGCAGCCCCTCCCCTAGTCCATTCGGACTAGGCCTTGGGGCGCGCGGCCTGCCCTAGGCAGCCCTCTCTCTTTCCGCAGGCCCAATAAGGCCCAATACTTCTCCCGGCGAATTCCGTAACTCTCCGGTACTCGAAAAATACCGAATCATTCGAACCTTTCCGAACTCGAATATAGTCGTCCAATATATCGATCTTTACGTCTCGACCATTTGAGACTCCTCGTCATGTCCCCGATCTCATCCGGGACTCGAACTCCTTGGTACATCAAAACTCATAAACTCATAATATAAGCATCATCGAAACCTTAAGCGTGCGGACCCTACGGGTTCGAGAACTATGTAGACATGACCTAGAACCATTCTCGGTCAATAACCAATAGCGGAACCTGGATGCCCATATTGGTTCCTACATATTCTCGAAGATCTTTATCGGTCAAACCGCATAACTACATCGTTGTTCCCTTTGTCATCGGTGTGTTACTTGCCCGAGATTCGATCGTCGGTATCCAATACCTAGTTCAATCTCGTGACGGCAAGTCTCTTTACTCGTTCGTAATACATCATCTCACAACTAACTCATTAGTTGCAATGCTTGCAAGGCTTATGTGATGTGTATTACCGAGAAGGCCTAGAGATACCTCTCCGAGCAATCGGAGTGACAAAACCTAATCTCGATTCATGCCAACTCAACATATACTTTTGGAGACACCTGTAGAGTACCTTTATAATCACCCATTTACGTTGTGACGTTTGGTAGCACACAAAGTGTTCCTCCGTAAACGGAGTTGCATAATCTCATAGTTGTAGGAACTTTGTATAAGTCATGAAGAAAGCATAAGCAACATACTAAGCGATCAAGTGCTAAGCTAACGAAATGGGTCATGTCAATCACATCATTCTCCTAATGATGTGATCCCATTAATCAAATGACAACACATGTCTATGGTTAGGAAACATAACCATCTTGATTAATGAGCTAGTCTAGTAGAGGCATACTAGTGACTATCATTTGTCTATGTATTCACACATGTATTATGTTTCCGGTTAATACAATTCTAGCATGAATAATAAACATTTATCATGATATAAGGAAATAAATAATAACTTTATTATTGCCTCTAGGGCATATTTCCTTCAGGCCGTGCCATAAATTTGGCGTAAGCCGGTCGCCCGAACAGGGCATGATATGGACTTTGGATTTTTACCACTTCAAACGTCAATGTTTCCGATCTGGAGTCATAATCATCACCAAAGGCCACTTCCAGAGCTATTTTACCAATAGGATATGCTGACTTGCCAGGTACCACACCATGGAACACTGTATTGGACGGCTTGAGATGTTTATCCGTTAGTCCCATACGATGGAAGGTCTCATAGTCTGGGATGTTAATGTTGCTCCCTCCATCCATGAGTACCTTGGTGAACTTATAACCTCCCACCGAGGTGCCACCACGAGGGCTAGCTGACCCGGATTGTCGACCGGGAGGATGATCCTCTCTACTCCATATAATGGGCTGCTCCGACCAGCGAGGTAATGGGGCACGGCGGTTCAACAGCGTTGATCGCCCGCTCGAACCTTCGGTCTCGCTTGTCTAAGCTAGTGGTGAAGACATGGTACTGCCCACTATTCAAATGCTTTGGGTTGCTCGATAACCCGATCGTTGTTGCTGCTTGATTGTAACCACCTTGGTTATTTCGATTGTTACGATTGTTATGTCCGCCGGATTACTATTAAATCCTGAACCGAATTTCCTCCACCGTAATCCGGCCCGGATCCTGAACTGCCGCCAGAGCCGTGATCATAACGGAAAGCATTAGAACTCTTGAACTCCTGCATAATGTAGCAATCCTTCCAAAGGTGGTTGGCTGGCATCTCCTTCGTCCCATGCTTCGGACAGGGTTGATTCAATAGATAGTTCAAGCGGTCCGGATTGGGATTAGGCGCTCCACTTCGATTCGGCTGTTTACCCTTGCGCCGCTGGCCCTTGTCCTAGCGTTGGTATTAGCTACAAAGTCCATGTTGCCATCCGCTTACGCTTGCCATTACCTTTGAGTGATGTTTTGGCCCTTGGAGTTGTTGTTCTTCCTTCCCTTCCCTGTCTTGTCATCGTCAGACTCGGGATCCTTGGTACTATCAGAATCAGCATACTTCACTAAAGCGCCCATGAGAGTTCCCATGTCATTACAAAATCGCTTCATCCGCCCCAACTTTAACTTCAGAGGCTGAAACCGGCAGTTGCCCTCCAGGGTTAAGATCGCAGAGTCAGCGTTGATTCGGTCTGACGAGTGCAAGATTTCCGAAACGCGGCGTACCCAATGGGTTGTTGACTCCCCTTCCCCCTAGACACAAGCCACCAAGTCCACTACGGACATGGGCTGCTTACAGGTATCTTTGAAATTCTGGATAAACCGGGTTCGCAACTGGGCCCATGAACTGACAGAATTGGGCGGCAAGCTCTTTAACCAAGTAGGGGCCGTCCCTTCAAGCATCATGGTAAAATACTTTGCACACGCGGCCTCATCCACATCTAGCATCTCCATGGCCATCTCATAGCTCTCTATCCATGCTTCCGGAGGTAAATCAGCAGTGTAATTTGGCACCTTGCGCGGACCCTTGAAGTCTTTGGGCAAGCGCACGTTGCGTAAAGCGGGGATCAAACAGGGCACCCCCAAGCTAGAAACAACCCCTGGCTCGACTGAGGTGGTGGGGCGAACCGGCGTAAGCGGACGCGCCTCGTTCTATGCTGCTAACTCGGCCTCCCTTCGTGCCCGGGCCCGGTCCACCACTTCCTGAGCATCGCGAATACCGCCTGCCGGGTTATGGCCATGGGCCGCTTCACGGTGTTGTGCGTTGCTCGATACAGCCGGTTCATCCATACGCCTTTGTAGCTCCTGCGCCGGGCGTGGGGTGGAATGAATCGGTCACGGCTGTACGAGTATGCTTCCTGTTGGATCAAAGCAGTTCGAAGAAGCTCCTTAACCCGGCGTGTCTCTACTGCCTGCGGAGAATCTCCTTCGATCGGGATGGCCTCCAATCGTGAAGCGGCAGCGACAAGATTGTCCATAGGATTGGAGTAGTGACCCGGAGGTGTTTGCCTGACTGAGGCACTGGCGTTATGGCGAGGTAGATCTATTAAGCGGGGCTGGACGGCGCGCCGTCCAGTGCTTCGCCGGTTTACCACCGCGGATTCTGGTTTCCGCTCCGGGTGTTGAAGAGGTCTCGGCTTCAAAATCAAAGGCAAACGGGATCTGTATTTCCTCTTCATGACTTCATGTGACGCGTTCGATCCAACATGAGCCTATAAGCTGCGCATCTAAAGCGCCCGCTCTGCCGTCATCTGGCGTCTGCAGCTGCTAGATCCGCTTTAGCTCGAGTGATTTGTTCCTTCACATTCGCAATCTCTGCGTTATGAGCGTCCTGATCCGTCGGGTTAGCCTCTACCATGAGCGCAGCCAACGCATCGAACAGACCTGATAAAACTTGAGCTGGCGGGCGCACAGGGCCTCCTGCCCCGGCAGCCGTCGCTGCTGTTGAACCGGAGATCATTGCCGCAGCCGTCGAAGAGTGAAGCGCTGCTTGTGTACCGGCCATGAATATTCCAACCGGGTTGGGCAGATCGGAGGGGTCCGGAATACTATCGCCATCGGAATAGCCCCTCATCTGGTCGTCTTGCAACTGGTACAACGATTCGGTTTCTCCGATCGAGGACTCGTCACCGGAATAGACGATGGTCTCGCTACCATATCCCGATTCGTCCTCATGGTTTCCTTCGTGGATGACTCCCACGAAGGCGCGCTTTACGGCCGGTTTAACCTGGGCAGATCTCGTACGCTGAGCCGTCTCGACGAGGTCGGTGCAGATGTCCGGCTCAGGCCCTAGCTCACCAATCTTGCTGATGAAAACGTGTATGCCACCAAAGGGGACCCGGTATCCGTACTCGATTGAGCCGGCCTCGGGGCCCCATCCTGCGTCGTCGATGTAGAGCTTGCCGCGACGACTCTAGGTCATCCGCCCTGAAGATAGCCTTCGAGTCCTTCGATCTTGCCTCCAAGATCATCAAACCATCGTGGCGATAGCCCCATGGTGGCGCCAACCGCCGTGGTTTTGTCACGGCAGATGTCCTCGTGAAAGGACTTAGTCGTGGAGCCATCGCTCTGAGTTAACTTGAAGGGTTAAAGCGGACGCAAAGGCACGAGAGTTATACTAGTTCGGCCCCTTCGATGAAGGTAAAAGCCTACGTCTAGTTGTGATGGGATTGATGTGGTTTCGATGACTAGGGAGCAAATAAGCTTCGCCTAGGCCTCGAGTTGTTGTTGTCTGTCTTGAACCACCGCCTGGTCGTCCCTTCATATGCACAGGTTGACGCTCGGTCGGTCCACAGAGTCCCGAGCCGACCTATACAAAGTGTCCGGCTCGGTCTCTCTCCTTTCTAACTTATATTACAAGTTTACATAATCATGGCGGTTTACCACTACAGGCCCTAATCCACCTTTGGGCCGTGGGCTTCCAAGCTTTACTAGTTGAACGCCATCTTCAAGACCTTCATGGGCTTCAGCACAGTCTAAGGTGAACCGGGCCCTCCTGGCCGGTTTATACTTAGTAGCTATATCCTCAACACACTAGGATCGAGCACCGCAAGATTGAACCCAAAGCTAAGCACTTCTCCCATTGCAAGAAAGATCAATCTAGTAGGCCAAACCAAACTGATAATTCGAAGAGACTTGAAAAGATAACCAATCATACATAAAAAAAATTAGAGTAGATTCAAATATTGTTCATAGATAATCTTGATCATAAACCCACAATTCATCGGATCTCGACAAACACACCGCAAAAGAAGATTACATCGAATAGGTCTCCAAGAAGATTGAGGAGAACTTTGTAGTGAGATCCAAAGAGAGAGAAGAAGCCATCTAGCTAATAACTATGGACCCGAAGGTCTGAGGTAAACTACATCACACATCATCGGAGAGGCTATGGTGTTGATGTAGAAGCCCTCCGTGATCAATGCCCCCTCCGGCGGAGCATTGGAAAAGGCCCCAAGATGGGATCTCACGGGTACAGAAGGTTGCGGTGCTGGAAATAGGGTTTTGGCTCCGCATCTGATGTTTCTAGGGTATATGGGTATATATAGGAGGAAGAAATACGTCTGTGGAGCAACGAGGGACCCACGAGGGTGGAGGGCGCGCCCAGGGGGGTAGGTGTGCCCCCCTGCCTCGTGCCTTCCTTGTTGATTGCTGTACGTAGACTCCAAGTCCTCTGGATCACATTTGTTCCGAAAATCACGTTCCCGAAGGTTTCATTCCGTTTGGACTCTGTTTGATATTCTTTTCCTTCGAAACACTGAAATAGGCAAAAAAAAGCAATTTGGGCTAGGCCTCCGGTTAATAGGTTAGTCCCAAAAATAATATAAATGTGTATAATAAAGCCCATTAAACATCCAAAACAGAATATAATATAGCATGGAAGAATCAAAAATTATATATACGTTGGATACGTATCAGCACGCATGGCGCTCTGCTCTAGCGTAAGAAGCTGGCGCCATCGGGAAACCTCCTCCACGTGCGCCAGTGCGAACCGCTGCGCCGCCGGGACGGGGATGCGCTACCAGTCCAGATGTCAGCCATGCGGCAAGTTCACATCTGGATACGACACGGGCTGGCGGTACTACCAGTGCCACCGCGCCTGGTGGACTAGGATGTACAGCCGCTCTCGCTCCCGTGGTGGCATGCCGCGTTTGGCCAACGGCGGTGGAGAAGGGAGCCTGTGGAAAGAGCTCGCTCCGGCGCTGAACCTCCCCTTCTTCTCTCCCTTCCCGTTGAAGATTCACATGGCTTTTACTAGGGTTTGCTGCTGGCTGGCTGGCTAGGGTTTCCTGATCGCCAACGAGGGAGCAAAGGTGGCCAGATGTGGACCGGGGAAGTGGATGAGGCTGGCCCTGAAGGAAATATGCCCTAGAGGCAATAATAAAGTTATTATTTATTTCCTTATATCATGATAAATTTTTATTATTCATGCTAGAATTGTATTAACCGGAAACATAATACATGTGTGAATACATAGACAAACAGATAGTCACTAGTATGCCTCTACTAGACTAGCTCATTAATCAAGATGGTTATGTTTCCTAACCATAGACATGTGTTGTCATTTGATTAATGGGATCACATCATTAGGAGAATGATGTGATTGACATGACCCATTTCGTTAGCTTAGCACTTGATCGCTTAGTATGTTGCTTATGCTATCTTCATGACTTATACAAAGTTCACGCAACTATGAGATTATGCAACTCCCGTTTACGGAGGAATACTTTGTGTGCTACCAAACGTCACAACGAATCGGGTGATTATAAAGGTACTCTACAAGTGTCTCCAAAAGTATATGTTGAGTTGGCATGAATCGAGATTAGGTTTTGTCACTCCGATTGTCGGAGAGGTATCTCTGGGCCTTCTCGGTAATACACATCACATAAGCCTTGCAAGCATTGCAACTAATGAGTTAGTTGTGAGATGATGTATTACGGAACGAGTAAAGAGACTTACCGTAACGAGATTGAACTAGGTATTGGATACCGACGATCGAATCTCGGGTAAGTAACATACCGATGACAAAGGGAACAACGTATGTTGTTATGCGGTTTGACCGATAAAGATCTTCAGAGAATATGTAGGAACCAATATGGGCATCCAGGTTCCGCTATTGGTTATTGACCGAGAATGGTTCTAGGTCATGTCTACATAGTTCTCGAACCCGTAGGGTCCGCACGCTTAACGCTTCGATGATGGTTCATTATGAGTTTATAAGTATTGATGTACCGAAGGTAGTTCGAGTCCCGGATGTGATCACGGACATGACGAGGAGTCTCAAATGGTCGAGACATAAAGATTGATATATTGGAAGCCTACATTTGGACATCGAAAGGTTCCGAGTGAAATCGAATTTATCGAGTACCGGGGTTACCGGAACCCCGGAGGTCTATGGGCCTTAATGGGCCATAAGAGAGAAGAGGAAGGGCCGGCCAGGCAGGGCGCGCCCCCTCCCCTCTAGTCCGAATAGGACAGGAGAGGGGGCGCCTTCCTCTTCCCCTCCTCCAATCCTAATCCAACTAGAGAGGGGGAGTCCTACTCCGGTGGGAGTAGGACTCCTCCAGCGCCGCCCCTGTGGCTGGCCGCACCCCTTGGCTCCTTTATATACGGGGCAGGGGCACCCCATGACACACAAGTTGATCTACGGATCGTTCCTTAGCCGTGTGTGGTGCCCCTTCCACCATATTCCACTTCGGTCATATCGTCATGAGCTTAGGCGAAGCCCGCGCCGGAGAAGTCATATCGTCATGAGCTTAGGCGAAGCCCTGCGTCGGTGGAGCATCATCATCGTCACCACGCCGTCAGGTTGACGGAACTCATCCCGACACTTTGCTGGATCGAGTCCGGGATCGCCATCGAGCTGAACATGTGCGAACTCGGAGGTGCCGACGCTCGGTGCTTGGATCGGTCGGATCGTGAAGACGACGACTACATCAACAGCGTTGTTATAACGCCTTCGCTTTCGGTCTCACGAGGGTACGTGGGACGGACACTCTCCTCTCGTTGCTATGCCATCACCATGGTCTTGCGTGATCGTAGGAAATTTTTGAAATTACTACGCTTCCCAACAAATGGCATCCGAGCCTGGTTTTATGCGTTGATGTCATATGCACGAGTAGAACACAAGTGAGTTGTGGGCGATATAAGTCATCTGCTTACCAGCATGTCATACTTTGGTTCAGCGGTATTGTGAGATGAAGCGGCCCGGACCGACATTACGCAGACGCTTACGCGAGACTGGTTTCACCGCCCGAGCACTAGTTGCTTAAAGGTGACCGCGGGTGTCTGTCTCTCTCACTTTAGTTGAACCGAGTGTGGCTACGCCCGGTCCTTGCGAAGGTTAAAACAGCACCAACTTGACAAACTATCGCTGTGGTTTTGATGCGAGGTAAGAACGGTTCTTGCTCAGCCCGTAGCAGCCACGTAAAACTTGCAACAACAAAGTAGAGGACGCCTAACTTGTTTTTGCAGGGCATGTTGTGATGTGATGTGGTCAAGACGTGATGCTATATTTTATTGTATGAGATGATCATGTTTTGTAACCGAAGTTATCGGCAATGGCAGGAGCCATATGGTTGTCGCTTATTGTATGAATTGCAAAAGCCATGTAATTGCTTTACTTTATCACTAAGCGAGAGCGATAGTCGAGAAGCAATAGTTGGCGAGACGACAACGATGCTACGATGAAGATCAAGGTGTCGCGCCGGTGACGATGGTGATCATGACGGTGCTTGGAGATGGAGATCACAAGCACAAGATGATGATGACCATATCATATCACTTATATTGATTGCATGTGATGTTTATCCTTTATGCATCTTATCTTGCTTTGTTTGACGGTAGCATTATAAGATGATCTCTCACTAAAATTATCAAGAAGTGTTCTCCCGAGTATGCACCGTTGCTAAAAGTTCATAGTACCCGGACACCACGTGATGATCGGGTGTGATAAGTTCTCGTCCATCTACAACGGGTGCAAGCCAGTTTTGCACACGCAGAATACTCAGTTAAACTTGACGAGCCTAGCATATGCAGATATGGCCTCGGAACACGGAGACCGAAGGTCGAACGTGAATCATATAGTAGATATGATCAACATAGTGATGTTCACCATTGAAACTACTCCATCTCACGTGATGATCGGACATGGTTTAGTTGATTTGGATCACGTAAACACTTAGATGACTAGAGAGATGTCCATCTAAGTGGGAGTTTTTAATATGATTAATTGAACTTAAATTTATCATGAACTTAGTACCGATAGTATTTTGCTTGTCTATGTTTCTTGTAGATAGATGGCTCGTTTGTTGTTCCGTTGAATTTTAATGCGTTCCTTGAGAAAGCAAAGTTGAAAGATGATGGTAGCAATTACGGACTGGGTCCGTAACTGAGGATTATCCTCATTGCTGCACGGAAGAATTACGCCTGGAAGCACCGCTGGGTGCGAACTGCTGCAGGAGCTGCACGAAGTTGTGAACGTCCGCAAAGCAAAGTCGATGACTACTCTATAGTTCGGTGTGCCATGCTTTACGACTTAGAACCGGGTCTTCAACGACGTTTTGAGCGTCATGGAGCATATGAGATGTTCCAGAGTTGAAGTTAATATTTCAAGCAAATGCCCGGATTGAGAGATATGAAGTCTCCAATAAGTTCTATAGCTGCAAGATGGAGGAGAATAGTTACATCGGTGAGCACATACTCAAAATGTCCGGGTATAATAATCACTTAATTCAGCTGGGAGTTAATCTTCCGGATGATAGTGTCATTGATGAATTCTCCAATCACGCCACCAAGCTACAAGAGCTTCGTGATGAACTATAATATGCAAGGAATGACTAAGACAATTCTGAGCTCTTCGCAATGCTAAAAGCAGCGGAGGTAGAAATCAAGAAAGAGCATCAAGTGTTGATGGTCAACAAGACCACTAGTTTCAAGAAAAGGGCAAAGGAAGAAGAAGGAAACTTCAAAAGAACAGAAAGAAAGTTGCTGATCAAGAGAAGAAACCCAAGTCTGGACCTAAACCTGAAATCGAGTGTTTTTCGCAAGCGATGGACTTTGGAAGCGGAACTGCCCCAAGTATTTGGCGGATAAGAAGGATGGCAAGGTGAACAAAGGTATATGTGATATACATGTTATTGATGTGTACCTTACTAGAGCTCATAGTAGCACTGGTATTTGATATTGGTTCATTGCTAATATTTGCAACTCAAGCAGGGACTACGGAATAGACGAGCACCGCAAAGGACGAGGTGACGATCGGCGTGGGAAATGGTTCCAAAGTCAATGTGATCGCGGTCGGCACGCTACCTCTACATCTACCCTCGGGATTAGTTTTAGACCTAAATAATTGTTATTTGGTGCCGCGTTGAGCATGAACATTATATCTGGATCTTGTTTGATGCGAGACGGTTATTCATTTAAATCAGAGAATAATGGTTGTTCTATTTATATGAGTAATATCTTTTATGGTCATGCGCCCTTGAAGAATGGTCTATTCTTGTTGAATCTCGACAGTAGTGATACACATATTCATAATGTCGAAGCCAAAAGATGCAGAGTTGATAATGATAGTGCAACTTATTTGTGGCACTCGCCGTTTAGGTCATATCGGTGTAAAACGATGAAGAAACTCCATACAGATGGACTTTTGGAATCACTTGATTATGAATCACTTGGTACTTGCGAACCGTGCCTCATGGGCAAGATGACTAAAACACCGTTCTCGGTTGTATGGAGAGAGCAACAGACTTGTTGGAAATCATACATACAGATGTGTGTGGTCCGATGAATGTTGAAGCTCGTGGCGGATATCGTTATTTTCTCACCTTCACAGATGATTTAAGCAGATATGGGTATATCTACTTGATGAAACATAAATCTGAAACATTTGAAAAGTTCAAAGAATTTCAGAGTGAAGTTGAAAATCATCGTAACAAGAAAATAAAGTTTCTACGATCTGATCGTGGAGGAGAATATTTGAGTTCTGAGTTTGGTCTACATTTGAAGCAATGCGGAATAGTTTCGCAACTCACGCCACAGGAACACCACAGCGTAATGGTGTGTCCGAACGTCAGAATTGTACTTTACTAGATATGGTGCGATCTATGATGTCTATTTCGATTTACCGCTATCGTTTTGGGGTTATGCTTTAGAGACGGCCGCATTCACGTTAAATAGGACACCGTCAAAATCCGCTGAGACGACACCTTATGAACTATGGTTTAGCAAGAAACCAAAGTTGTCGTTTCGAAAGTTTGGGGTTGCGATGCTTATGTGAAGAAACTTCAACCCGATAAGCTTGAACTCAAATCGGAAAAATGTGTCTTCATAGGATACCCAAAGGAGACAATTGGGTATACCTTCTATCACAGATCCGAAGGCAATACATTCGTTGCTAAGAATGGATCCTTTCTAGAGAAGGAGTTTCTCTCGAAAGAAGTGAGTGGGAGGAAAGTGGAACTTGATGAGGTAATAGTACCAGCTCCCTTATTGAAAGTAGTTCATCACGTAAATCAGTTTCGTAACACCTACACCGATTAGTGAGGAAGATAATGATGAAGATCATGAAACTTCAGATCAAGTTGTCACCGAATCGTAGATCAACCAGAATAAAATCCGCACTGAGTGGTACGGTAATCCTATTCGAAGTCATGCTACTAGATCATGGTGAACCTACGAACTATGAAGAAGCGATGGTGAGCCCAGATTCCGCAAAATGGCTTGAAGCCATGAAATCTGAGATGGGATCCATGTATGAGAACAAAGTATGGACTTTGGTAGACTTGCCCGATGATCGGCAAGCTATTGAGAATAAATGGATCTTTAAGAAGAAGACGACGCCGATGGTAATGTAATCGTCTACAAAGCTCGACTTGTTGCAAAAGGTTTTCGACAAGTTCAAGGGTTGACTACGATGAGACTTTCTCACCAGAAGCGATGCTTAAGTCTGTCCGAATCATGTTAGCAATTGCCGCATTTTATGATTATGAAATTTGGCAAATGGATGTAAAACTGCATTCTTGAATGGATTTCTAGAAGAAGAGTTGTATATGATGCAACCAGAAGGTTTTGTTGATCCAAAGGGTACTAACAAAGTGTGCAAGCTCCAACGATCAATTTATGGTCGGTGCAAGCCTCTCGGAGTTGGAATAAACGCTTTGATAGTGTGATCAAAGCATATGGTTTTATACTGAGACTTTTGGAGAAGCCTCAGATTTACAAGAAAGTGAGTGGGAGCTCAGAGCATTTCGATATTATATGTGGACGACATATTGTTGATTGGAAATGATATAGAATTTCTGGATAGCATAAAAGGATACTTGAATAAAAGTTTTTCAATGAAAGACCTCGGTGAAGCTGCTTACATATTGGGCATCAAGATCTATAGAGATAGATCAAGACGCTTAATTGGACTTTCACAAAGCACATACCTTGATAAAGTTTTGAAGAAGTTCAAAATGGATCGAGCAAAGAAAGGTTTTTACCCGTAGTACAAGGTGTAAGATTGAGTCGGACTCAATGCCCGACCACAGCAGAAGATAGAGAGAAAATGAAAATGTTCCTATGCTTCAGCCATAGGCTCTATCATGTATGCAATGCTGTGTACCAGACCTAACGTATGCTTAGCTGTAAGCTTGGCAGAAGGTACCAAAGTAATCCAGAGTGGATCCTTTGGACAGCGGTCAAGAACATCTGAAATACCGAAAAGGACTAAGGATATGTTTTCGATATGGAGGTGACAAAGAGCTAGTCGTAAATGGTTACGCCGATGCAAGCTTTGACACGATCCGGACGATTCTAAATCGCAAACCGGATACGTATTTTTATTAAGCGGTGGAGCTGTCGGTTGGTGCAGTTCTAAACAAAGCGCCGTGGCGGGATCTACATGTGAAGCGGAGTACATAGCTGCTTGGAAGCAGCAAATGAAGGAGTCGGATGAAAGAGTTCATTTCCGATCTAGGTGTCATACCTAGTGCATCGGGACCAATGAAGATCTTCTCGTGACAATCTTGGTGCAATTGCCTTGGCAAAGGAATCCAGATTTCACAAGAGGACCAAGCACATCAAGAGACGCTTCAATTCCATTCGGGACCAAGTCCAAGTGGGAGACATAGAGATTTGCAAAATACATACGGATCTGAATGTTGCAGACCGTTAACTAAGCCTCTTCCACGAGCAAAACATGATCAGCACCAAGACTCCATGGGTGTTAGAATCATTCTTGTGTAATCTAGATTATTGACTCTAGTGCAAGTGGGAGATCAAGGAAATATGCCCTAGAGGCAATAATAAAGTTATTATTTATTTCCTTATATCATGATAAATGTTTATTATTCATGCTAGAATTGTATTAACGGAAACATAATACATGTGTGAATACATAGACAAGCAGATAGTCACTAGTATGCCTCTACTAGACTAGCTCATTAATCGAAGATGGTTATGTTTCCTAACCATAGACATGTGTTGTCATTTGATTAATGGGATCACATCATTAGGAGAATGATGTGATTGACATGACCCATTTCGTTAGCTTAGCACTTGATCGCTTAGTATGTTGCTTATGCTATCTTCATGACTTATACAAAGTTCCTGCAACTATGAGATTATGCAACTCCGTTTACGGAGGAATACTTTGTGTGCTACCAAACGTCACAACGAATCGGGTGATTATAAAGGTACTCTACAAGTGTCTCCAAAAGTATATGTTGAGTTGGCATGAATCGAGATTAGGTTTTGTCACTCCGATTGTCGGAGAGGTATCTCTGGGCCTTCTCGGTAATACACATCACATAAGCCTTGCAAGCATTGCAACTAATGAGTTAGTTGTGAGATGATGTATTACGGAACGAGTAAAGAGACTTACCGTAACTAGATTGAACTAGGTATTGGATACCGACGATCGAATCTCGGGTAAGTAACATACCGATGACAAAGGGAACAACGATGTTGTTATGCGGTTTGACCGATAAAGATTTTAAGTAGAATATGTAGGAACCAATATGGGCATCCAGGTTCCGCTATTGGTTATTGACCGAGAATGGTTCTAGGTCATGTCTACATAGTTCTCGAACCCGTAGGGTCCGTGACGCTTAACGCTTCGATGTGAGTTCATTATGAGTTTATAAGTATTGATGTACGAAGGTAGTTCGAGTCCCGGATGTGATCACGGACATGACGAGTAGTCTCGAAATGGTCGAGACATAAAGATTGATATATTGGAAGCCTACATTTGGACATCGGAAGGTTCCGAGTGAAATCGAATTTCTCGAGTACCGGGGTTACGGAACCCCGGAGGTCTATGGGCCTTAATGGGCCATAAGAGAGAAGAGGAAGGCGGCCAGGGCAGGCGCGCCCCCCCCCTCTAGTCCGAATAGGACAGGAGAGAGGGGCGCGCCTTCCTCTTCCCCTCCTCCAATCCTAATCCAACTAGAGAGGGGAGTCCTACTCCCGGTGGGAGTAGGACTCCTCCAGCGCCTCCCTGTGGCTGGCCGCACCCCCTTGTCTCCTTTATATACGAGGCAGGGGCACCCCATGACACACAAGTTGATCTACGGATCGTTCCTTAGCCGTGTGCGGTGCCCCTTCCACCATATTCCACTTGGTCATATCGTCGCGGAGCTTAGCGAAGCCTCGCGCCGGAGAAGTCATATCGTCGCGGAGCTTAGGCGAAGCCCTGCGTCGGTGGAGCATCATCATCGCCACCACGCCGTCAGGTTGACGGAACTCATCCCCGACACTTTGCTGGATCGAGTCAGGGGATCGCCATCGAGCTGAACGTGTGCGTAACTCGGAGGTGCCGTGACGTTCGGTGCTTGGATCGGTCGGATCGTGAAGACGCACGACTACATCAACCGCGTTGTTATAACGCTTCCGCTTTCGGTCTACGAGGGTACGTGGACGGACACTCTCCCCTCTCGTTGTTATGCCATCACCATGGTCTTGCGTGATCGTAGGAAATTTTTTGAAATTACTACGTTTCCCAACAGGCCCCGCCGCACGTTTCCATTAAAAAGGACGGGCACGCGACCCTTCCACACACTGTTAGGCGGAACCCTCTGTTGGCGGTCGCGTTAATTATGACCACTGGGGTGGTTCGACGGCCGACATGCGGGCCCGCGGCGGACAACACGGGAACGTGCCGTGCATACGTGAATGGTGCCCTGACACATTTTTGGCGCTATTTTGGGTCAGGAATGGATCCGAGCGAACGCGGAGCGCGGACAGTTTTTAGGAATTCGTCGGCACGTTGGAGATGTACAACCACTCCCGCTCCCATGGTGGCGTGCCGCGTTTAGCCGGTGGTGGTGGAGAAGGGAGCCCGCGGGAAGAGCTCGCTCCGGCGCTGAACCTCCCCTTCTTCTCTCCCTTCCCGTTGAAGATTCACATGGCTTTTGCTAGGGTTTGCTGCTGCCTGGCTTGCTAGGGTTTCCTGGTCGCCCACGAGGGAGCAAAGGTGGTCAGATGTGGACGGGGGAAGTGGATGAGGCCGGCCCCACCGCACGCTTCCATTAAAAAGGACGGGCATGCGGCCCTTCCACACACTGTCAGGCGGGGCCTTCTGTTGGTGGCCGCGTTAATCATGACCGCTGGGGTGGTTGGGCGGCCGATATGCGGGCCCATAGCGGACAACGAGGGAACCCGCCGCGCGTACGTGAAGGATGCGCCGATACATTTCAGGCGCAATTTTGGGTCAGGAATTGGTCCGCCCGGACGCGAAGCGGACAGATTTTAGGAATTCATGGGCACGTTGGGCCAGCGTATTTGTCTGCGGCGACCCAGACGGACGTGGGCGACCAAATGGGTCGCACTAAATCACCACTTGTCCACGACAGCGACGTGTGACGGTAACCGGAGAGGCAAACGATTATCATGGCTTTATTTTATTTTGAACATCAGTACAGACACAGGCTCTCATATACACACGCATATAGTCACCCCTATGAATGGACACACGCACACCCTACCCCTATGAGCAGATCTGAGAGACTGAGCCGGCATATCATCTTGAGATTTACGAAGTCACCGTAGGCGCCTCGTCATCGACGGGAACGTCTCCTCCCACTGAAAGTGCATCGTCGGAAATCCTGAAATAAATCTAGGAATAATGCGAGCACCAAGACTTGAATCCCGGTGGGCTGGGGATACCACTGTCCCTCTAACCATCCAACCACTGGTTGATTTTCATTATCATGGCTTTATTTAAAAAGGAGGAAAAGTGAAAAAAAAAAGAGTCAAATAATAAGAGCAACTCCAACGGAGCGACCCAAACGGACGATGCTTTTGTCCGCTTTTTGTCCGTTTGGGTCGACTGCCCACCCGGCGTCCGCCCTGTTTTAGATTTGGGTCGGCAATGCACCCAACATGCCGACCCATATGCGCCGGCGTGGCTGGCTGGCCGCCCTATTTCAACAAATAGCTCATTTTTGCATTGTTTCACACACAACTTTTGCATTCAAACATGTAGTCAACATATTTTCTACCGAATAAAATAGGATAGTTTTACAAGCCGAATAAAAGTAAAAATGTCTCACATAGTTTTGCAAGCCGAATAAAGAAGATACATCTATTGGTTGCCAATATGAGCCGACATATACTCAACCAAATCATTTTGCAGATGCACGTGAGTTTCCCAATCACGCATGTCATGATGAAATTGGGTGAATTGTTCAAACGTTGTTGCTCCTCCATGCTCAAGCACAACATTCTCACCTTGAAACTAAAACCCTTGATCGTACAGACGTTCCGGACGCTCATCATCTACGATCATATTGTGCATGATCACACAAGCAGTTATCACCTCCCATAGTTTCTGCGTGCTCCAAGTATTAGCAGGGTACCGAACGATGCCCCGTCGAGATTGCAAAACACCAATGGCACGCTCGACGTCCTTCCTAGCACTCTCTTGCTCTCGGGAAAATCTTTTCCTCTTTTCTCCAATAGGGTTGGGGATTATCTTCACAATAATGGTCCACTGAGGATAGATACCGTCACCCAGGTAGTATCCCTTGTCGTAGTTGTGGTCGTTGATAGTAAAGTTCACCGGTGGGCTGTTGCCTTCGGCAAGCCTAGCAAACACCGGCGAGCGTTGAAGCACGTTGATATCATTGTGTGATGCGGCCATGCCAAAGAAAGAGTGCCAAATCCAGAGACTTTGTGAGGCCACGGCCTCAAGTATGACTGTGCAAGCCCTGACATGGCCCTTATCTGCCCTTGCCAAGCAAAAGGGTAGTTCTTCCACTCTCAGTGCATGCAGTCTATGCTGCCAAGCATCCCTGGGAAGCCCCTGCTAGCATTCATCGCCAACAAACGGGTTGTATCTTCAGGAGTCGGCTCTCTCAAGTACTCAGGGCCAAACACAGCAATAACAGCTTTGCAGAACTTATACAGGGAGTCTAGGCATGTAGACTCGCTCATACAGATGTACTCGTCGATGAGATCACCGGGCACTCCGTATGAAAGCATTTGGATGGCGGTAGTGCATTTCTGATAAGAGGAGAAACCAATCTTTCCAACGACATCCTCTTTGCACTCGAAATAGTCATCATAACCGACCACCCCCTCTTTAATACGGTTGAAAAGATGCCTACTCATACGAAAACGGCGGCAGAATTTCTGATGTTTGAGCAACGAATTTGTTGTATCAAAGTAGTCCTTCCAAAGAAGGAAATGCCCGCTCTCTCGGTTGCGATTCAACGCCGGAAGGTGGCCCGGAACGGAGCCATGGAACGCCGGGCGCTGGCTATTGAGGTAGTGATGGACCAACACGGCAGCCAATATCTCCTCCTCCTCATCGGGTGACAAATCGTCGGAGTCGCAAAGGAAATTGTGAAAAAAGAATTGTCGAACAACTTGCGGGCGTCGACGAAGGAAACGGCCGGCGAAGGGGGCCGCGGCGCGCACGGACCAGCTAGCTGCCCCTGCCGACATCCGACGAGCATGCCGGTGAGGATCTGGCAGGGGCGGCGAGGCGGCTTCTTGGTCACGGTCACGACTATGTTGGGGGAGGGGGGAGCGGGGGTGGGAAGCTGTCGGTTCCCCGACGGCAAGACAGCGGTGGCGGGCGACGTGGGAGGTGGCGGCGTTGCAGAGCGGATGTTGCGGCGCCGACAGCTGGCAAAGTCACCAGAAGAAATGGGCGGCGGCGGCGACGACGAAGGAGGCGGGCGAGGGTTTGCTGTTGGATGGGGAGAGGCCAATGTGCCACCGACCAACGGGCCCGGGGAAGAGAAGGCAAGCGCGCGTTTCTGCCTCGTGTCCGCGCCGACGAAAATCCAGCTAAAAAATGGGGCTGGAATGGGTCGACCGCGGACGAAAAGCGGACACACGTCCGTTTATGTCGGCGCGTTGGGTCGACTTTTGTGTCCGTGCCAATCCAAATGAACGCATGCGAACGAAATAGTTCGCCCCGTTAGAGTTGCTCTAAGAAAAAAAATATCAAAACGATTCTATCCCCGGACCAAGTTTTCTACTAGAGCGCTGCTGTACACACGACGAATCTACGGCCGATGCCCGCACGATTCGTACGTGGCAGCGCGAGTGGCAAGAGTGCATGCAGGAGCGCACTTGGGAAGGCAGTATCGTTCGGAGGTCGTGCGGGAACAATCGTCTGTGAAGCAATTTCGTTTCTACTACTAATTTCGTGTGCCACATCCTGAGATGGTGGAAACCTCAGCCGCTAAATCACCACTTGTCCACGACAGTGACGTGCCACGGTATCCGGAGGGGGCAAGCGATTCCACCACCACGGCACAGAATCAAAAAAAGCGCAACGGAGCCACTCCTCCACACGAAACAAAACCCCACCTCCTTTTCAAAAGGAAAACGATCCACACACATCACGCGTACAGTGCATGCCACGGGCTCACGCGTCGAGCCGAGACCCTTCCGGGACAGCTGGACGCCTCCCAAATATTCCCACCCAGGCGAAGCCTCCTGGGCCAAGCAAACGCGAGGAGCCCTCCCAGCCAAGCATATCCGCGACGCGCCGCGAAGTCCGCACGCAAAAGCGCCAGAACGCGGTCCACCGTGACTCGGCACCCGCCAGCCGCGGAGCGCCCGTGAGCCTCTATCCGATCGGTCCAGTGGACCGGGTCCTTTTTCAGGGCTCGCTCGGCCCCTTATAAATACGCTGCCCAGGCCGGGGTGACTTTCCCATCTTGCGAGTCGCCTCATTTGTTTATTTAGCACAAACGCAAACTCCGCTGGTTCCCCACCACCGTCCCGTCGAAAACCTAGTAATTCGGAGTGTGATTGTGTTCGTCCGTTTGCTTTCGTTTTTTCGAGATCCGTGAGGAGGGGCAGAGACAGATCCATCGCTTGCTCTCCGTTCGAGGTCTGTGACGAGGAGGAGCAGATTCGTCGCGTGCGTCCGAAGTTCTTCCTGGAACTGTAAGATTTCTCTCCATCAGCTCATGTTGTTTCTATTCGATAGACATCTTCGATCCGCGGTAGAAATTCGTTTCCTGTACCTAGGGATCATACTCCTTTTCGCCCCGGTGATGGGCTGGATAGGAAAAGTAAATAAACGTCGTCGTCTAGATTATCTGTAATTTCACAGACTTTGTGCAATATATGCAACACAGTCAGGAATTATCCGTGTTACGGTACGAATATGCTGTTCGGTACATCATTGGCTGACCTGAATATTGCTTGATGTCAATTCGTTTCTATTTCATGATGCTTTCCTCCCTTTCTGTTATGCCTGGAATAGTCATCTTCAAATCTGGTCGAATATCATGTGCACTAATAATTCAGTAGAGATTAGGGAAAATCCCTTTACTTTATGTACCTGGTGAAACGGGGAATCGCAGAAGGATATTAGTAGTGCTTTTTACCTCGCAATATGTTCTGTACTTCCATCGTTTCTAACCCAAATCAACCCACTCCAGAATTTGATGTGCTATGGAATCCAAGGGTGGTAAAAAGACCAGCAGTAGTCGTTCCTCCCTCATGTACGAAGCTCCCCTCGGCTACAGCATCGAGGACGTCCGCCCTGCAGGCGGCATTGAGAAGTTCCGCTCCGCTGCCTACTCAAACGTATGTATCCAATCAATTGAGCTCCTCCTTTCTTTTCGTTGCATATCTTGTTGATGATTAGATGCTCACAATTTCTACTTCCAATTGCTTCTGTTTTGCAGTGCTCCAGGAAGCCATCCTGATAATCCCTCTCGTGCCCCATCCTAATTGCTTAGAATTCCCTCCCCTTTCAATTCAACTTCCTAAATTTCTCTGGCTAGCTGCTTTTCTCTGACCAGCAAAGCCTTTTCTCCCTCTACCAACCTTCTGAAACAATGGCTGTCTCTGCGATTGGGTTCGAGGGATATGAGAAACGCCTGGAGATCACTTTCTCTGAAGCGCCAGTCTTCACTGACCCCAATGGCAGGGGATTGCGTGCGCTCTCTCGTGCCCAGATCGACTCGGTCCTTGATCTTGCCAAGTGCACCATTGTATCTGAGCTCTCCAATGAGAAGTTTGACTCGTATGTCCTTTCTGAATCAAGCCTCTTCGTGTACCCGTACAAGGTTGTGATCAAGACCTGTGGTACCACCAAGCTCCTGCTGGCCATTCCAAGGGTTCTTGAGCTTGCTGAGGAGCTGTCCCTGCCACTTGCTGCTGTGAAGTACTCCCGTGGGACGTTCATATTCCCTGAAGCACAGCCTTCTCCACACAATAACTTCTCTGACGAGGTTGCCTTCCTGAATGGCTTCTTTGGTGGACTCAAGTCTGGCGGCAATGCCTATGTCATTGGTGATCCTGCAAAGCCAGGCCAGAAGTGGCATGTCTACTATGCCACCCAGCAGCCTGAGCAGCCTGTGGTGAACCTTGAGATGTGCATGACTGGTCTGGACAAGAAGAAAGCTTCTGTCTTCTTCAAGACCTCTGCTGATGGCCACACATCTTGTGCCAAGGAGATGACCAAGCTCTCTGGCATCTCTGAAATAATCCCGGAGATGGAGATCTGCGACTTTGATTTCGAGCCATGTGGCTACTCCATGAACGCCATCCATGGCTCTGCTTTCTCCACCATTCATGTCACCCCTGAGGACGGCTTCAGCTATGCTAGCTATGAGGTCATGGGGTTGGACCCTGCCTCCATGGCCTATGGTGACCTGGTCAAGAGGGTGCTGAGATCCTTTGGCCCGTCTGAATTCTCTGTTGCTGTTACGATCTTTGGCGGCCGCAGCCTTGCTGGCACCTGGGGGGAGAGGCTGAATGTTGGGGTCTATGATAGCACCAACATGGTCATCCAGGAGCTGCCTGATGGGGGCTCGCTCATCTACCAGAGCTTCACTGCTGTAGGCGAAGACTCCACCGGGTCACCAAGATCTGTCCTGAATTGCAACGTTGATGGCAATTTATTGAGTGGCTCCAAGATGGATGCTTTCCTTTGCTGGGAAGACGATGGTGCGCAGGAGAAGGATGAGAGGGGGGCTGGTAAGAAGATGAAGAACTCCTGATGGTGATGCTAGCTGGTCTGAACGAGCTTGTGTTGCGTCAGTTTGTTCTTAGATTTCCTTTTCCTGTTCCTGTCCTATTACTTTGTTATGGACAATTGACGTGAAAATGGTTAGCGTTTTCTGCTAGTGTGAGCCAATGTATGGAAATGCCTGGATCTGGCTGCATGGTTTATGAATATAAAGAATAAGCCTTGTATTGAGCAAATGTTATTTTGTTATTTCCTGAAAGTTTTGTTAGAAGTCATTTTTGTCTGTCGTGGACCTATTGAATTCTGTGGCGAATCTGATTCAATTCTGATGGTGCCGAGGTTCGGGTACTAGTACCGCTTGTGGTGATTATTCGATAAGAATCTATCTCTTGGAGATGTCGATGCTCGATAAGAAAGATATGCACGCAAAGAGGTGGCGTCCAATTGCCCCAAACCGGCGAACCACACCTTATACGTGGAAACCGCCGAATACACCCGTTTGGTGGTGACGTTCCAAGTAATAGCATCACTCCAGTTCGGCCCATAAAGTGTAGAACTGCTGGATATGGTTGATGGAGAGACTGTTTGACATGTCGATCTTAGCAATCCAAGGGATGTCTCGGAGAGCATGTCGATCCTAGCAATCCAAGCAAGGTCTCGGAGAGCATCACGCACCATTGAGTTCTTCCTTTTTGAGATGAGGAATGTGGCGGGAGCGCTATCCTTTGGCTTCCACCCATTGAGCCACGGTGAATGCCAAAACATGGCCATGCAGGTGATGGTGGTGGCCGCATAGAAGAGACCCATGCCAGTGTTATTGCAAGACTTGCCCAGATTAACCCAAGCTCTAGCATATTTGCGAAGGCTGAGAACCCCCAAGCCATCAAGTATTTTTGGTCTGCATATGCATATAATGTCAACTCACTTTGTGCTGGCCACCAGAAACCTTGTCTGAACCTGCCCAAAGAAACCTTGAAAGTCTCTTGATACTTACCTAATTAGAGTGAACCAGAGTGTTTGCATTGTTGGCCACTATTGTTCCCCTCTTTCAGGATACTCCACGGAGCAAGAATTACGCATGTACTCTCTCCGTTCCTAAATGTAAGTCCTTTTAGAGATTTCACTACAAACTACATACGGATGGGGACCGCATCCATTATCGGCAACTGCCCGCTCGCTCGTCCGCTCCATGAAGCGGTCGGGAAAAACCCGCCCACCGCCGCAGCCCTCCACCTCGCCCTCCTCGCCGCCCAGGGACGGCGCCGCAAAGCCCGCCAGACGTCGGCGGCGGGCGGCTCGGCTCCCGCGAGGCGCCAGGGACGGACGGACGGCCGGCTTGCAGGGCGCGCCCGACGGCGGATCTCCTCGGTCGAGGCGCTCTGATTGGCTGCAGGAAGCCGTTAGGCGATGGCGGTGTTCATGGCTTCTTGGCGTCGGCAAGTCGCCCATGCGAAGCGGATCTGGTGCGGCGCCCGGAGATGACGAGTGGAGGAAGAGGGTGCCGAGAGGGTCGCGTAAGGAGGAGGAGGCGCGGGAGGAGGGCCGGTGCGGATCTGGCAGGCGTAGGGCTAGGCAGCGGTCCGGCGGTGGCAGTGGCGCGGATCTCGCGCGCTGCCACCACGAGGGCCCGAGTTCCGCCCGTCTTTGCTCCCGGCTCGGGCGCGGAGGTGGGCGCCGTGGAGGGCGGCGTCGGCACTGCACCGGGCGGCGAGTGGAGGGCGTCGAGGGCACTGATGGGCCGCGCTGGATCTAGGAGGGCTGCGCTTGCTGGAGCAGGGAGGCTCCAGCCGTGGTAGATGCGGGATGCGGGGCTCGATATGGCCTCTGCATGCTCGTCGTGGGGAGGTGGACCATGCCTTCATGGCTTCAACAACAAGGTGATGCGGCGGCGGCGGCGGTGTGAGACGACATGGACGAGCTTCGTAGGGCTTGAGCGGAGGTGTGCGACGATACGAACGAAAGTCCTGCACAACAAGAGCCGGTGCCGATGGCGCCTGAGGGTGTCATTTTCCTCCTTGGAGGCGCCACTGAGGTGTGTCGGCATCTTCCTCGGGCTTGGTTGGTAGTGTCTCCGGGCAAAAGCCTAGGTTCGGTTGGATCGGCGTGATGACGGCGTCTCCAACGTCGTTCCTTTGTTGGGAGCATCATGTTTTTGAGACACTGCTTGGAGGTTCTATGTGGCGCTCCTCCAGTGCTCGCCGCTGTTTTTGGTGAAGCTCCAGGCGCAATGTACGCCATCGCTGATAAGTCCAAGATGAAGCTTTTTTGACCGACCGAGTTCCGCCATCTGCCTGCACTCTGCTTCAAGGGTGGATGGTGCGTTGACAAAGAAAGTCTTAGTTGGAGCTGCTGCTGTCTTTGGAGGATACCGGCGTTGGTCAAGTGACGCGGCGGTGACGCTTAGCCTAGGACAGGCCTTTTTTGCTTTGTAGTCATATTGGTCTGTGGTAGGTAGCTCGGCACCTAATAGGGCTGTCATTTTCTTTTTCTTTGATCTTCGGATCTTTATCATGTTGTTCTTCCGCTGCTTCCTGCTAAATCGAATCAAGCCAGCATTTTGCTGGATCTTTAAAAAAAAAACTACATACGAATATATTTAGACATATTTTAGAGTGTAGTTCACTCATTTTGCTCCGTATCTAGTCCATAGTGGAATTTCTAAAAGGACTTATATTTAGAAACGGAGGGAGTATATCAAATCCTCTTTTTTTTCTGCATTCTCTCCCTGGCTGAATTGTCACCAAACCTCAACGACCATATTAGAACTGCATGTCATGGCATGTCAGTGCAGAATTTATGACTCCTTTGATTTACAGGAGTTTTGTAGGAATTCTAAAGAATAAGAATCTGCAGGAAAGAATTCTTCGAAGCTCTTTGGCTTGTACAAATGGACTCCTATTCCTATGCAAAATAAGAACAAATCCTTAACATTTCAAAGGAAAATTACATTAATCTAGACTCAATAAATCCTATGAATCAAATGGTACCTAAGACACATGTCATTTCACTTCCTATGTTTTTTTATTCGCATGACATTTCTATCCTCTAAACCAAAAGAGGCCTTAAGAGGATGCAACCACCTGTCATGGGTTGCATGCAACTTTGGGAAAACAAGCTCAACACGGCCGACACCAGGTCATTCGCATGAACGGGGAGGTTAATAAACACAATCAGCTCAAGCATGCTTACAACTTGCAAAAGATTCAGAGTGTTATCTCCAACTTCCAACTATAAAATTGACTATGGGATGAAGAAAATGTTACAACTTACAACACTGTAAAAGTCCTGAATCAGCAAATGTGAAAGAATCGTTTTAAATGAACTCATATACGAGTGTGTCATCATGATATATTTATACAGAATCGACTCAGGACTTCAGCTTAGCCGAAAAGCTCTATAGAATGAATGCACCAGCTTCAATATCTGATGGCTGCACGCTAGCTGAAGATGACGATGGATCTAAAAGGGACGTCCGCTGCCGTTTGTGTCCCCAACATATCCGGTCTATCTTCGTTTTGCTCCTCAAGTTAAAGGGAACCTCTATACAGTTGGTCCAGGGTAACAGGCGAGTCTCTGTTTTGACCCTTGAAGGAGAGCAGCCGCCCTGTTGCACGAGCAACTTATTCTCAAGCGCCGCAGCCGCAAGAGCGTTCTGTGTTGGATTCTTTAGTTGGCTGCCCAAGTATCCTTGGCAACTCTTTGCTCCGCAATGGCACTTAACCTTCTCTCCAAAATGCACAAACCTGGAAAAAAGCAGTAAACTGTAATTGTTCAAAGAAATAACCAGTCTTGAGAAATATTTTTTTTTCGAAACGGAGGCAAAAGATTTGCCTCATCGATTAATTAAGCAGAAGAGAGTTGCCCAGTTAATCAACGGAAAACCGGGCGAAAACCGATACAAACCAACCACATGTGGACTACTCACGGAGCATGCAACCCCGTAAACACGCGATCAACCCGACAACCATACCCAACACATAACAACCACCAACCCCCACATTGCTACATCGCAAAGAAACACCCAACGAGAGTAACATGGCCGAGGACGATGGGCACCACCAAATCTGCGCTGACAACTCAGACCATAAGGACTGATGACCATTCATCAAGCAGCTGCGGACGCCTTTCTTGTGGCGCCACTCTTCATTCTCTTGCTCCTGAGAGCGTCCTCTACAATCGCCTTGCCAGATCCAGGGCTAGCCGCCTCCAAACGTTTGAGCAAGCTGTGAATCTCTATCTGGAAGAGAATATCATTGACCTTGTCACGCACAGAAACCTGCCCAATGGTCTCATGCGAGTGAGTGACTGTAACATCGGAACCTTCACACTCCGCAATGGCGAGCGGCTGGCTGGACTCCAAAGGATCAGACGCCAACATGCTGACCGCCTCAACATTATCAGTCACATATACCACCGACACGATGGACTCAGACGCCTCTAGTTGCTCAAATGACCTAGGCGAATCCTGTCCCTCAACAGGGGTCACCGGCGAGACGACCTCCACATGCTCCATCGGCTGAGGCGAAGCAGGTCTAACACATAGTTGTTGAAGCTCGGGCATAATTTGCAACACAGGGGCGACGACCACGGCGATGGCCTCGCTTACAGCGGCAGACATCGACGACAAGTTGTCCCCAACTCGAGGGGAGAAACAACCATAGAGCTCTTCATCCATGTTCTCCACTGAGCCACCAACGACATCAACTTGACTAACAACATCAACCTGACTAGAAGGACGCGACGTAGGAGTTGACTGCAACGCAGCCGACACAAGAGAGAGCTTGTCCAGGGCCGCCTCCGCCCGCCCCAGAAAGCTCCCAACACGCATCAGCAGCTTTGGCCTGAGTTGCTAAAGTGGACTGCAGTAGCACATCGGTTGGGGGTGCCGAGCCAACATCATCAGAAACAATCGACGCCCAGGACCATCGACGAAGCGCCTTGTAGGGGAGCGTGGATTTCATCGGACCCCCACAAGAAGCTGGAGATCGACAATGCTCGGTGCTGAGGCGAGACTGTGGTGGCACGACAAGGCAAGCCAAAGAGCTGAGTGGACGACAAGGATTGCGGCACCCGCACGCCCAATGTCCGTTCTCCAAGCAGCGGGAGCATCGCAAGGAATCTCTGCAAACTGCCGCACGGTGTCCAGGGGCGAGGCATCGACAACATCGACCGTGGAGCCAGGCAGGGATGGGACGAGGAGCAAATGCCGGTGTTGGTGACGCCTGACAGCGCCGACCGCGCCGAGGCAGAACTTCTTGCCATCCAGCACACGTCTCCTCCTCGTGCCCAACGCATGGAACAGTCTGGTCAGCAGTCGGGACCGGGCTTCTGGAAGCTGGCGGCGTCAGCGGAGCCAACTCTTCTTCGTCATCCTCATTGTCCTTGTCGGCGAGGGAGGCCCAGGACACAGGCCGCCCCGAGTTCAAACCAGCGGACATCATCATTGAAGAACTGGACGCATGCCGATGAGGCTGCGAGGCGAGCTCCGGATGAAGCTGGGTCGCTGCAGGCGACAAGCCGGAGTGGGGCTCTGGCTGGGCCGGGACGAGCCGGAGTGGGGCGCTGTCGGTGTCGTCGGTGGTAGGCTGTAGGCGGCAGCAGCAAGTGGAGTCGGAGCGAAGGGCGCGGTCGAAGTCGTGGACGTTGTCGCCTCCTTGGTGAGGGGCTCGCGGGACACCCTCCTCCCATGAATGGCTGGGTCGGAGCGGCGGGAGGCGAGGGCAGCCGCGGCGAGAGCGGCGGCGGGTGCTGAAGCAGTGGGAGGCCGGGAGCCGGCGCACGGCACGGCAGGAGAAGTTGCCGCCGTTGCGGCCGACATGGATGCGGGCCGAGGTCGAGGATCAGCAGTCATGGCGTCGCTCCGCGAAGAGAAGAACGCGAGCGGAGAGAGGAAGTGGAGAGGATCCCGGATCTGGACAGAGCAGGTGCAGGGGAGGCTGGAGGTAGGAGATCAGGGCGGCGGCGCCGCCGCCGCGGGCGTGTTCGCGAGAGCGAGGTCGCTCGGGTTGGGCTCCATCCGAGATGCGCTATGTAAAGGTGGAAAGAATCTCATTTCATTTGCTCCCCTGATTAGCATATATTAAACCATGCAGAATTACTATATCCTCTCTGCGTAATGAATAAATCTATCAAAACCAGCGAAATGCCCTGCAATCAGGATAGCTAGGACTTGGGCTGTTCAAAAAGGGCTTTGTTAGCCCATCTGAAATAGGTATGGAAGCACACTGTACTTCTTCATCGCAGGCATGTCCCATTTCAGTCCATACTGCACAGAGTTGTTTGGGCCAGATAATATAACCCAAGTTTGGTAGAGAGGTGTTTGGGTCTGACCATATGACCTAGGTTTGAACAACTAACTGAGACCAGGGAACACTAGGAACAACTGAACCTGGTTTGTACTAAAGGGAAGTTAAACAGCATATCCTGGCTTACAGTAATGCACGCAAATTGGCAAACAGAAACCCAAGAATGCTACTACCGGTGTATTCTCTGGAAAATCACAATCCAAGGCAAGTGACCTACTGATCTAAGACCCCAAGCTCAGATGGACAAGTTGCTGGCTCACCATAACAATATTTGTAGTTAAATGCTAATTTGGTCACTTTGGTGGTACATACCCGGATCAGAATGTTACAAGCTTG
The DNA here is from genome assembly GCA_021605205.1 of Aegilops longissima. Classification (NCBI taxonomy): domain Eukaryota; kingdom Viridiplantae; phylum Streptophyta; class Magnoliopsida; order Poales; family Poaceae; genus Aegilops; species Aegilops longissima. The sequence goes on from CM038681.1 coordinate 403,534,690, forward strand.
ACTAAAAATATCACAAACTCATCAGCAACTAGGGCTGATTGCAGCAGGCCGCTTAATGCAATATATTCATTGCCCCTCCATAATGCTATAATGTACTCATTTTTGCCTGATCAGGTTAAGAAATATATGTACTCTTTTGAGAGAAAAAAAATGACTGTAAATACCTGTAGTCATAAGTTAAGGGCTCTCCAACTTCAATGAAACGAGAGGCAAAAACACCAACTCTTGTCTCACCCTCAACTTGCCTGATGAACCATATAGAGTTATAGACAATGAGGAACATCATCATTTAAAACAAAAATTATCATCGCTGAATACAAAACAAGCTATCTGTTCCAGAAATCATTACCACTTTTCTAGTTTACAGTTGGGATCACAACTATGGTTTAGAAAACGTGAAGTGTTTCCTTTAAAAGTTGCATCTATTGTAAAATCTTTGCTGATTTCACACATGTAGAAATTTTTGTCCCCGCGCCGCTTCATGTCCCAAAGCCGTTGTTCACATGTTGCGTCATTGATGACTGAAATAAGGTTTAAAATGAAAATACATAAGGATATCATTAAGTCACCACAGCAGATTTACGGAAGACAACTCAGGACTAAAACCAAACTAGTTTCGATTTCCTTAATTTACAAAACATGAGCTCTACATTCAATGGCATAAGTCCAGAGTTGTGTCCTTTGTGCTCTGTAGGTATGCCCTTTTGGCTCTTGCAATACATTACTTTGAGTGTTCCTCATAACTTGATGTGGTAATGTGGCGTTAGGGCACCGGGTTCTCAACTCTAACAACCACCCTTAAACAAAGAGCAATTGTAAATGTAACTCAAGGATTTATTTGGCACAAATAAGCATAAACGAAATTAGATGAATTAAAGCCAGTGAAAATGAGGGCACAAGCAAAATGTCATTTCCCCTATTGCATACGTGCAGTCATCTAGAAACTATTTGCTATTTCTATTAGACAAATATTTAACGTAGCAGAATAATTTGTACCTTCACCCACATACTCAATTATGAAATCACCTTTCTCCAATGGCTCCAATGCAACAGCACCCCATCCACAACCTTCTGACTGTAAAGGTGAAAAGGCTGTTGTTTATTGTAGTCAAAGAAGTAGAATAAACATCTTTCATTAAGCATAACACCATAACCGATTCTCAAAAACACACCCCTATCATTGCCACATGTCATTTTGCATCCAATAGTACAAGAAAGGGGATTTGTGAAGGCAGTACTGCAGTGGGTACTTTGGCAGCCACCGAGGAAAACAGAACTAGTGTATTCATTTGCATTGTGTAGCAATTAGGTGAAGTGCTTATGCAAGTGGGCCATGTATAAACAATATGCCCCTTCATTTAGCTGTTTCCCAGCAGTACAACTCATGGCACACACAAACTCTCGAAGGGGAGAAGAGTGGACCTTGAAAAATTAGAAGAGTAGTTTAAACATATCCTTGCGGAATGGCTTGTTGCTACACAGGTTTGTGAATAAATTGGAAAGCGAAGTCCAAATGTATACAAGCACATCATTTGAAAGACAGGACTACCTTGACAATTTTAATTTTCTTATCCTTGCGGAATGGCTTGTTGCTACACAGGTCTGAGCAGTGGCAACTCTTGGAACAACTCATAGAAAGACCCCTGATAAAAGACAGCCAAATATCAATATGTCAAATAAATACAAGTATGGTTGCTAGGGTAAATATCTATATCGTACACATGTACAAAATCTGTACAATCAAGCTAACTTATTCGGCGATTAGTAATATGCACACGTGACAGTAATCCAGCATTAATGTTCAAATAACAAGAAAATACGCTACTCCATTTGCTATAGTAGAAAGAAAGAATCCAATACTACCGCGCATTTTGGTGCTACCGTACTCCCATAGTTGACAGGATTGACAATAGATGAATCTACAGTGCGCATTCAAATCCATATTCTGTGGTGATTGTGAATAGGAGCTCATATTTTACTTTTCTCCATTTTAACATAAAGCTATTGTTCATCTTTGTATTGATCAAATCTGGATCGACAATAGACAGAATTCACCTCTCTTTTTTGTTTCTCTTTGTATTGATCAAATCTGGATTCGAAACAGATTGATCTTTTGTCAATATTGTCAAAATAATTATTCTATACTTTTCCGAGCTACAGGAGGGGAAGACAGAAAATACATGATGCAAAACAGTAATATACAAAAACTAAATAATCAATTGTTTACACTGATGGTGAAGTTCTATTTAGGTCCAAGTAATTTTCACCACAACTCCAACATCGATTTATTTTCCTATCTAAACCAGATCAAATCAACCTTGATGCTGGTGATCGTGGTAGTTTTGCCAGGTGAGCGACATGGACTCCTAATCAGCAAATGTGAACTAACAGGGATGATGTGGTATTCTGTTTTTTTAGGGGTATGTGGTATTCCAGTTAGCAGTACATTTACTAAACAGAAAAAACAAATTACAATGTATAGTCAGGCCCATCTGGCAGCCCAAATCTCCTCTCCTCTCCCTGCGCTCTCTCATTGTATCGCTCCTGACCCACAATCTCGGTTAGAAACTTACAATGGTCAGTACAATAGTTGAGCATCGAGGCAATTTTATAAGTAACCACCAATGCATATGCTTGCTCTTTTGCCAGAATGCCATGTCAGAGGTTCCATCTTAAGAACACAGTAACATTCACATATATCAAACTAGAGATAGTTTTGCCAAAACTTCATTATTAATGTATGCATCTAAACTGTATTAGTAGAGTCAGAAAGAATACCTGCATTCGCAATCATCTTTGCAAACAGAATCCGATTTGCAATTTGTGCACCCAGTCTCGGCACTCGAATCGGCGCGTTTCTTCTTGACTAAATATACATCTTTTACAGCATTAAGAAAACAATGATGACGTGTAGAGGTGTAAGGCAGACGAACACGATACTCATTCACAATAAAGAAGTCAAATGGAAGTAAATAGCTCCAGATATCTTGATCGAATAACTACAGCAAGTATTACTTTAGGATACTGCGCCTGATATGTGTGTACGAGGGCGGTTTACAAACAATCGCCGTGAAATTCCTAATGGTTGAATCAATATTGAATTCTTCATTAACATATGGAAGAGGTAGTCGGCAGAAGACTTCCTGTCAAACAAGCATTGTTAGCACTAGTTATGCACAAAAGCCTGGTACGCAAGACAGATAATCTTCTTGAGAAAATATTACTTTTTTTGGAACAAGACAATCATTTAACTTGTTTCTGCAGCATTCCAGCATAATAAACTAAATAGGTTCCTCCCAAATCTTGATCCCATTCTAAAGTGATGATTTTCACTTATTTTCAGTCTCCATTGTACATTTTCAGCCATAGTAGTATGTATAATTAAACCAAAAAAGTACATGAGAATATTTTTTGCATGTGGCCATTCTAAAACAACTGACCAAACACATCCCAAAAACATCAGCTATTTTATCATGCAGAGGGAGCACAAGACGACAATATTGGTCTGCTTAAAGACTGGAGTACCGGATAAAAGCGTCCTAAAGCCTACAGAGCATTAACACTCCAAGAACAAGGAACCCTTGAAAATGAACTATTTAAGAAAATAGCGCAACACAACTTAAAAGAAGCAAATATAAAAAGGGAGGTAGCAACATACAGTTATATTATGCCAGCACTAACCTCTATGTTGTTTGTCAGGTCAGCATTCTGTCACCATCAAACAAAGTACTCCTGTCAGACACCTCAAGCATTACAAATATTAACAAAAAGGTATGGAATGCAGTCAACTTTTCTGGTAATATAAATTAATAATCTAGAGGTAAAAGAAAGTAATGCAAGGATCAGCAGTGCACAAAACTATGAATCAAACTTATCTATAGTTGGAACAGAACTAGCAGAAAACTAAATGCTCCTCGTGGCAGAGAGTTCTGGTTTTATTAAGAATGAACTCCATAAAATTAATCATTTTCATTGGGACTTGGAAAATATGAATTTGTGTATTAACAGAAAAAAGAAGAATCACAGAGCAATGGTCATTTTACAGATATACAAATGGTGAAACATTAAGAGAACTCTAAGACCAGATGGAGTATGGGCAAATTCTGGAGGTGCATTGATAATATTTGTTATGTTTACGCATTCATGGATACTCAACTACCGTGTACTCCCTCCGTCCGGTGAGAAGTGTACATATAGAAATCTTAGGACAAATTATGGAGTGAAGTAAAAAGTGCATTGGAAAGGTGCAAGCTACCATCTCTCTCCTCTTTAATTACCCAACCCCCAATGAGCTAAGTGCATGTAGAAATTAAGGAGACCATGCGTAGAATGTTATTGGTCTTGATTACCGTGCGATGAGAGAAGCTTTTTTTCCTACTTTAAAGTGCATTGGAAAGATAGATGTACACTCTTTTATGGACAAATTCTAAAGCCAAACGTACACTCTTCACTGGATGGAGGGAGTATGCAAGGTATGGCATAGAGATTGGTGTTGTTCATGCATCCGTATCGAGCAATTATGAAGCAAAATTGTGAACATATATGAAAACCAAAAATAAAATTTTCCAGTGATGAACTTCTGGTATGATCAAAGAAACTTATATTAGCGGGAAACACTGGGCTAAAACTTAAAAGGGACGGAAGCTCAAAAAAGAAACTTGAAAAAGTAGGTATCCTGTTTGCTATGGCCAAACTGAGAACAAAAGACTGTAACACCGATTTGATATTCAAGGAAGAAGTGGCTTAATTTAAATGAAATGCATTAGAAGATTTGCAGCTTTCAGCATAGTTGAACAAATAGAATATAAAGATGCAAGTCAGACGCGAGGGAACCGGAAAAAATGCTTAAAAATACTTGCGCTAGGTTTTTCTTCTTGTGGAAATACTTAACGATTCAACCTTCAGCTGTAAATAAATGGCGCCCTAGAAAGTTTGCATTCAAACATCTCTAGCTTTTACCAGAAACATGGAAGAACATTTAGATCGGTCAAGTGAGATTAGTATCACCAGATTTTCATGAAAATATTATGATTGTAACATTTTTTACTAACATGTTCATATGAAAAGTAATGGTCAAAGTTGTGAGTGGAGAGTGTCCATGTCCAAAACCTCGTCTATTCATGAAAGAGGGACTAGTAAATTAGAAGGCAAAGTAGTTACCCTGTTCATGGATAACAATATGAATTGAGGAATTGTAAGGGATAAAGGATAGACCTCATTTTGAAGGAGCCAATTGGAAGGGTGCCTCCAGCAAATTGCACTTCCTTGGTCATCTTTTAGATGAATTAGAGGCCATGGTGCACATTTTGTATGTGCTGCAACTGTACAACGTCCACAGCGCCAAAAAAACATTTTTTGCTTACAAACCATGCAACCCTGATTATAGAGAAAGAAAGTCCAATTAATGTGTATCAAAATTAAGTATGACCTTCAAAAAAATCGGAACTACAGGAATTGGCCTTTTAAATACCTTTAAAAAAATATTCTCTGTACAAAATGCAAAAAAAAAAAATTTACTCCCTCCATATCATAAATACATGTCGTTTTGGATACTGACCCAGTCTTCACAATTTACCTTTGACCATTAATTCTTATGGCAGTACGCACAAGAAAATATAAAATTATTATATTATGAATATACTTTTCGACAAAATCTAAACATACGATTTACAAGTTCTCAATCTAAATATTTAGAACAATATTCATAGTCAAAGTTAAGACATGTCCAAAAGGACATGCATTTGTGATATGGAGGGAGTACTGTGTTATTTCGTTTACTTATTCCTTCACAAATAGTAAGCCATGTGGTGGTCATGAATTGATCATACATCGACAACCATAACTATGAACTATCAGCCTGTCAAAGACTCAAAATATATTTGAGTCATTTGCAAATACATTGTGTTACGTAACATAACCCGTAAGTGTGTCTATTTATTGTTTCTAAACCATCTAGTATAGCATAATTGTATGTTGAATGCAACAATTATCCATGTGGACAGAATACTGCATATCAAAACAGGGTAGGCATACTCAAGTATGAAACCTAGACAAGTCCAACAACTTCACAACAAAAATTCTTTAAGCTACATAACTTGCATTTTTAGGAAAATCTTATGTTTTTGCCAATGCACAGCACATGCAATATTAAACATATCCGGTTTCATAACATTTCAACTTACATGCTGAGGGCACCTGAAGCTTTCAGCAGTGAAATTTGCAGTATATTCCACCACACAGGTCAGATGGAACATTTGTTCACAACGGCTAACTGAACATTTTATTTCTTCCAAGGGATGGATAATCTTATAGCACACACGACATTCAACCTGTGCACATACGAAGAATCATCAGATACAAAGCCAATAAAAATTGATCAAAACTGAAACTTGGTCCAGATGTTGATTTAATTATGAAAAATTATCACGTTAATGAGCTGCAGTCAACAGGTAGGCAGAGGCGTATATGAAGTTTGATGAGGTGTATGCTGAGAAATATGTAATTAAGCATCAAGCAATTCGAAAGGTGGCAGTGGAACTTAAGGAAACAAAAATCTCTCAGTTCTCACGTTAATCAAAGAACAACCTTACATTGTTCATGGCAGCTCGCCACTGTGATGTGTAGTCAATAACATGATCTCTCGGCAAGCAACAAACAGTGTGGCTGCTCGCCTGAACTGGCTGACATCTAGGAAGGAAGGGGGATCAGATCTGGTCTTTGGTCTACTCGTAGAGTGAAAGTGGAGAGGGGGTCAAAGGCGGCACTGGAACTAATATTGCATAAAACAACTTTTCTCAGATCCCACATTGATCAAAGAACAACCACATTGTTCACGCCAGCTCACCACTGTGCAGTGTAGTAGATAACATACTAACATGTTTGCCAGTTGGCTAGTGGGCTGCTCGCTTAAACTGACTGATATCTAGGAGGGAAAGGGGAGCTCAGATCTTGTCTTCAACTTGCTAGGAGAGAGGAAGTGGAGAGAGGGTTCAGAACTGGGAAGGAACCGTAGCCGCTGATGCCAGTTGTTGACCGTCTCCAGCGCACATCTGTTGCCACCATCCAGAGCATGGTGTCGCCTCCCTGTCTTCCGCCGTCGTCTCACAGGCACTTCATTCCCTTTCTTCTTTGTTCCTCCCCCTCCCCACTCTACTTTGCAGCTCGTTGCCCATATCCATCCTCTGCCCCGCTGCTTGCCTCTCAGCTGTCAGCTCTGGGCTAGCGGTGCTGGATTCTGCTTGCTCTCCTCTACTCACATAGAATTGTACAAGTATAAGAGTAAAGAGTTTGAAATAGGACGACACGGAATGAGTTGGCAAGCAGTGGACCTGACAGCCTGGTGGTATTAGAACACTGGGAGAAAGGACTTGATGATTTAATGTGTTTTTGCTTGAGAGATGTTGTGGGATGTGTGTCGTATGCGTGTCGTTTGTTCTGATTTTCCTCTCTGTTGTATGAGTGTTGTTTGTTATGATTTAACTAATATATGTGATTATCTAATCACCACCTAGGCCGCCACCTAGGTGCCAGGACGAGCTGGCGACTTGAGTCACGCAACTGGAAGAAGGGTCGTAACTTTGACCCCAAAAGATGTTGAGGCGCGTTAGGCATCGGTGACATCCCGGCTTAACAGGAATGATATACTACTTGTATCAACAAGGTGCACCTTTTTTTCCGGGATCGCATCCAAAAGGAAACCTCGAAGTTAATCGTGCTTGGCTTGGAGCAATTTGAGGATGGCTGACCGACTAGGAAGTTGGGTCCGCACGAGTGAGGACAAAGTGCGCGGGAAAGACCAGTCTAGATCCTAGGTGGTAGCCAGGCACAACGGCCAAGAACCGGTGGGTTTTGGCCGGGGCGTTACAAATGGTATCAGAGGCAAGCCTCGCGGTTACACAGGTGTGTGTGGGTCAGGTGCTCGGGCATGTAGCGCATGGCGCGTGTGGCCTGTCATGGCACACGGCATGGCACATGTGCTGGGCTGGACGCACAGACGTGTGCCAGGACAGAACGTTCCTGCTGGGCCGACGTCAAATGATAACTACTCATATCAACAAGGTGCACCTTCCTTTCCAGCTCCCGGAACCTCAAAGTTAAGCATGCTTGGCTTGGAGCAATTTGAGGATGGGTGACTGACTAGGAAGTTGACCCCGGGTGCGCACGAGTGAGGACAATGTGCGCAGGAAAGACCAATGTTGGTCTGTGGGGCCAGTCTAGATCCTAGGTGGTAGCCAGGCGCAACGGCCAGGAACCGGTGGGTTTGGCCGGGGCGTTACAGCATCAGTCGGCTGATCCTGAGAACGGATCAGACGGCTTGCTAGCCAGCTGATTGTAAACTTGATATAAGTCTCTGCCTACCTGTGCTCAATCTAAGTTCTCTACATGACTAGAAATTATGACAGCATGCTGTAGAAAATATGTGAGCCGTGGATAAAGTAAATCTGTGTATCACAAGGACAAATGTGATGGTTTTATAATCAAGGCTTTGCTTGTTTACATCTGTTGACAAACTGCTCGAGCATTGGTTGATCTTAGCTGTGCCGTGTATTACCAATTGAGATGTATGGGTTGCATTTTGGTACAATATGCAGTTGTGGAGATATTAGTTTGATGATGCACAGAGTAAATCACCTTAACATAATTTCGGTCGAACAGCAATTATAAGTAATGCTGAATCAGCCACTGGCGATTCAGTCATTAGGAGCAGAAACCCTTACCGCCTTGGGCGCACCAGTGAGGAATGGCAGCACACAATGGTGCTCGGAGGCACCTGACGCCACCTTCCTCGCCGCCCACTCCTTCACATAGTCCTCGAGTGACCGACCCGATGCCAGCGCCAGCACCGTTGCTGCCGGGGATAAAGGCGAACGAGCCGAAGACGACTTCTTCCCGCTGCCGCGGCGCGCCTCAGGGTGGGCGGTGACAGAAACCACGCCCTTGTTCACATAGTCCTCTAGCATCAGATCCGGTGCCGGCGCTGGTGCTGGCAGCAACGCCACGGCCGAAGGTAGCACGGCAGAGGACGGCTTCTTTCCGCCACCGCGGCGCGCCTCAGTGTATGCAGTGACAGAGACCGCACACTCGTTCACATAATCTTCGAGCTTCACACCCGGTGCCGGCGCCGGCGCATGTACCGCCGTGGCGGCAGAATGCAACGGGGCAGAGGACTCCTTACCGCCGCCGTGCTGCGCTTCAGGAGAGGCGGCGAGAGAGGCCACGTCGGCGTCCACATACCCCTCGAGCGCCCGACCCGATGCCGGCGCTGGTGCCGCTGCGGACGGAGGCAGCGGGGCAGAGGACGAGTTCTTCCGGCCGCCTCCTCTGCGCGCCTCTGCGCCGGCAGTGACAGCGATCACGCCCTCGTTCACATAGTCCTCGAGCACCCGACCCGATACCGGGGCAAGTGAGGCCGGCGCGGACGAAGGGAGCGGAACAGAGGACGACTTCCTCTCGCCGCCGCGGCGGGCCTCGGGGCAGGCGGTCACAGGGACCTCGCCCTGGACGTCAAAGGCGCGCACGCGGCCGCTCCAACGGCACTCCACAGGGATAATGGGAGCGCCATCGCCGCCGGAGGAGGATTCCGTCGCCGCCGCCGCCGCCGTCGCGGGGTCAGCGGCCGCATCCCCGCCCAATAGGTCCACGGCGGCGTCGACAGACAGTTCGGGGCAGACGGTGCTCAGATCTGGCATGGCAGCGAGGGGACGAGGGGTGAGGGCTAGGGTTTGGAAGGCATTGGAGTTGGGTAGAGACGCTCCTCAGAATGGACTGAAGGAGATGTGAGCTGAACTGGGGAAGAAGTTGGTATGATTTCTGTGACTGGGAAAAGTTGCTGTGTGGCGGTCGGAGAGACTCGTCCGAAATTCGTTACGCGGCAAACTGAGACTGAAGATCTCACCCCCTCCAACGAACTGTAGCAGTGTCAGCTGTGGTAAAATATACTTTCGGTTCTGAGCTCGATACTTTTTTGTTTTGAAAAACATAAAGTGTGTTTACAAGTTCAACCGACTCTAAAAACAACGTGTAGTCCTTCAAATTGATGATCGCTATGTCACGATCGATTTTGTTTATTGTTGATATGCCTGAAGATCTCATTGCACCAGTTATACAACAGTTTGTCTAATTCACATCTAGATGTCTTTAAGAATGTCATATCTAAACTTCAACAAATATATAATTCATCAAGAAGAAACAAAAAAAACTAGAAAAAAAAATAGACCATAAACAGAATGGACATCAGTTTAGATATGACATGATGTGTCCTACACAGATTCATTATAAAAATATAATGACCGCATACCCGGCCTCTGCATGGCTAGGATGCACATAGCCAGCATCAACACGCACACAAAACACGCTAACAAATAACAAAGTCATGTAAGCCAAAGCTATATGTAAACGAGGAAAAAAAGAAAAAACCCTAGTTTGGATCCGCGATCCGCAAACTACAACAATGACCATATTCGCATCAATCATCTTATGACATCAGACAGACATCAAGGTTCTTCAATAACAACGCCTTCAGGAAGGGAGCGGCGCTCAATCGCCGCCGTCACCGGATACAACCAACCAAAGTCAGAATCTAAGTTTTCACCCTGAAGAGTCGGTCCGAACATATCCGAGCAATGCCTTCAACAAGGTAACGACGGGAAAACATCGCCATTGCCAGGTATAACCCACACATGTCAGACCTTGGCTTTCACCCCGGAGCTCGAGACCAGATGCTCGAGTAGCACCACCATTGATGTCACTTCTGTGTTGTCGTCGCCACTTTCCCGAGATCCCAGCAGCTACATGCCAGACCGCCACCGCTGCACAACCATCCCTCTGCGTCAAATCATCGTCATAGTTTGCATCTCCCTACTGAGCACAACCACTGGATTGGAAAGAGCATCCCTCGCGAAGACCTTTCGGTGGTCACCGCAATTCGCGGCGAGTCCGCCACCGCTGGCCGGAGTGGCGTACATGATGAAGCCGCTAGATTTGCCATTAATCATTGCACCACTACCACCAGCGGATCAGCCGAACAGTCCAGCACACCATCAAAAGTCATGTTTTAGGGAACACAAAGCCAGTAGGCTAAATCATGTACCCCGATGACAGCATCACACACAAGCCATCACAGGAATCCTCTACAAGGAAACCATAGATCAGACCGACACGCTGCTGGATGATGGTGTCTCATGCTGGAGTTGAAGATGTCATGTCCGCCTCACCTTACACCACTTGGAGATGGTAAACGCTCCATGGTTGGCTCCAATGGGAGACAACGGGGAGAGGACACAGCAAGCGCGATGCGGCCATCTAAGATCAACATGTGGTGATCTGACTAGCCGCCTGGACAGAGATGCCGCCACCAGGGAGAGTCAAAGAAGAAAAAGAAGAAAGGTGCAGGGACTGTCACCGCCGCCGGCTGGAGGTGGCGGCAGGGAGGAATACTGGAGGTGGCAACGCTGGAGATTATATGGGAGGCGCCGGAGTTGCCCAGTCAAGTGACGCAGGGGCGATTTGATATTTCGGGGCGATCTAATTTACTTTGCTGCACCAGGCACCAATTATACTAGGTAGACCGTTCTTAAGACCATTAACATTTTTGACAAAAATGTAAGATTTGACCTTCCGTCAAAGAATCCATTTATGAAGTACTTCCCTAGGAAAAAAGAAGGTGAAGATGTACATGATACTTCTTGAGCTTGCGTTAGTTTTTTTCTTGAAGAGGAAAGGGTGATGCAGCAAAGTAGAGATAAGTATTTTTCGTAATTAAAGAACCAAGGTATCAATCCAGTAGGAGGTACAAGGAAGTCTCCAATCTATGCACCTGCACAAACAATCAAACACTTGCACCCAACGCGATAAAGGGGTTGTCAATCCCTTCACGGTCAATTGCAATGGTGAGATCCGATAGAGATAGGTATAAAAGATTGCTATAACCTAAGACTAAATAAATTACAGCAATTTTTTTGGGGTTTTAGGTTTATAGATCAGAAAATATATGATAGAAAATAGACCCGAGGCCATAGGTTTCACTCGAGGCTTCTCTCTTGAAGGCAAATAATATGGTGGGTGAACAAATTACTGTCGAGCAATTGATAGAAAAGCACAAAGTTATGATGATATCTAGGGCAATGATTATGCATATAGGCATCACGTCCGTATCAAGTAGACCAAACCGATTCTGCATCTACTACTATTACTCCACACATCGACCGCTATCCAACATGTGATACGTCTCCAACGTATCTATAATTTTTTATTGCTCCATGCTACATTATCTACTGTTTTGGACCATATTGGGCTTTATTTTCCACTTTTATATTATTTTTGGGACTAACCTATTAACCGGAGGCCCAGCCCAGATTTCTTTGTTTTTGCCTATTTGGTGTTTTGAAGAAAGCGGAATATCAAATGGAGTCCAAACGGAATGAAACCTTCTGGAACGTGATTTTCTCATCGATATGATCTAGGAGACTTGGACCCTCGGTCAAGAAAGGAGGAGGCGGCCACGAGGTGGGGGCCCCTAGGCGCGCCCGCCTCGTGGGCCCCAAGCTCCACCGACGTACTCCTTCCTCCTATATATACCTCATTACCCCAACAGATCGAATCTGGAGCCAAAACCTAATTCCACCGCCGCAACTTTCAGTATCCACGAGATCCCATCTTGGGGCCTGTTAGGAGCTCACGGAAGGGAATCCACCATGGAGGCTTCTACATCATCATCATAGCTTCTCCGATGAAGTGTGAGTAGTTTACTTCAGACCTTCGGGTCCATACTTAGTAACTAGATGGCTTCTTCTCTCTTTTTGGATCTCAATACAATGTTCTCCCCCTCTCTCGTGGAGATCTATTCGATGTAATCTTGTTTTTGCGGTGTGTTTGTTGAGACCGATGAATTGTGGGTTTATGATCAAGATTATCTATGAGCAATATTTGAATCTTCTCTAAATTCTTTTATGTATGATTGGTTATCTTTGCAAGTCTCTTCGAATTATCCGTTTGGTTTGGCCAACTAGATTGGTAGTTCTTGCAACGGGAGAAGTGCTTAGCTTTGGGTTCAATCTTGCGGTGTCCTTTCCCGGTGTGATGAGGGGCAGCAAGGCACGTATTGTATTGTTGCCATCGAGGATAACAAGATGGGGTTTTTATCATATTGCATGAATTTATCCTCTACATCATGTCATCTTGCTTAAGGCGTTACTCTGTTTTCATTAACTTAATACTCTAGACGCATCTTTGGATAGTGGTCGATGAGTGGAGTAATAGTAGTAGATGCAGCAGAGTCGGTCTACTTGTCTCGGACGTGATGCTTATATACATGATCATACCTAGATACTCTCATAACTATGCTCAATTCATCAATTGCTCAACGATGAATTCGTTCACCCACCGTAAAATACTTATGCTCTTGAGAGAAGCCACTAGTGAAATCTATGGCCCCCGGGTCTATTCTCATCATATTAATCTTCCTACACTTTATTATTGCTTTGCTTTTTTTACTTTGCCTTTTATTTTACTTTGCATCTTTATACCAAAAGTACCCAAAATATTGTTTATCATCTCTATCAGATCTCACTTTCGTAAATGACCGTGAAGGGATTGACAACCCCTAATCGCGTTGGTTGCGTTGAGCTATTTGTTTTGTGTAAGTACGAGGGACTTGCGCGTGGCCTCCTACTGGATTGATACATTGGTTCTCAAAAAATGAGGGAAATACTTATGCTACTCTGCTGCATCATCCTCTCCTCTTCGGGGAAAACCAACGCAAGCTCAAGACGTAGCAAGAAGGATTTCTGGCGCCGTTGCCGGGGAGTCTACGCAAAAGCCAACATATCAAGTACCCATCACAATCCCTTATCTCCCGCATTACATTATTCGCCATTTGCCTCTCGTTTTCCTCTCCCCCACTTCACCCTTGCCGTTTTATTCGCCCTCTCTTTTCCGTTTGCCTTCCCGTTGCCATGGCCGAATCAAAAAGAACTAAGGGTCCTTTCCAGGGCTCTAGTACCTTGGATAACCCCTCTATCCTCTCTAAGCTCATAAACAATGATGCTACGGAAAGACCCACGAGGTTACCAATGAGAGCTTAAATAATTTTGATGAAGATGACTCTGGAATTTTTCGTTATTTACTTAATGAGTCTTTAAAAGATGCTTGGGATAGGTTATTAAGGATTCGGGCTAGCTATGTACCACAATATCAAATTGAGGTTTACTTAAAAAGTTTCTATGTTGGATTGCCCGCTTCTTTCAAACAAGTTCTAGATTCTATTTTTTGAAGAAGGTTTTCTTGAAGGGGATGCTATAGATACCTATGAAAAATGAAAACTATATTTGGGCACCCCATGAATGATAAGGTTGAGTCTACCACTCTCTTATGCTTCTATCAAAATGAAATTATCAAAGAGATGAAATCTAGTTTAGATGCAAATTTTCGTAACGTGCTTAATCTCACTTCCTCCATTAATTGCAATGTGCTTTCCCAAAATATAAGGATGAATGCCATAGAAAGGAAATTTGCTCTTTTCTTTCCGAGTGCCAAAGATGGCAATACCTAGATCTATCCTTGCTTTTATGCCTAGCTAGGGGCGTTAAACGATAGCGCTTGTTGGGAGGCAACCCAATTTTATTTTTGTTTTTTTGTTTTTGTTTCTGTTTAGGAATAAATAATCCATCTACCTTCTGTTTAGATGTGGTTTTATGTTTTAATTAGTGTTTGTGCCAAGCTAAACCTATAAGATCTTCTTGGATGATAGTTATTTGATCTTGCTGTAATTTCCAGAAACTTTCGGTTCACGAAAACAATTTTTAAAAATCACCAAAACGTGATAAAATAGTGATTCCAATTTCTGCTGATCAATAAACAAATTTCCTAGGTCTTCCTATTTTGGCTGAATTTTTGGAGTTCCAGAAGTTTGTGTTAGTTACAAATTACTACAGACTGTTCTGTTTTTGACAGATTCTGTTTTTCGTGTGTTGTTTGCTTATTTTGATGAATCTATGGTTAGTAAAATAGTTTATAATCCATAGAGAAGTTGGAATACAGTAGGTTTAACACCAATATAAATAAAAAATGAGTTCATTACAGTACCTTGAAGTGGTGTTTTGTTTTCTTTAAGCTAACAGACTCACGAGATTTCTGTTTAGTTTTGTGTTGTGAAGTTTTCAAGTTTTGGGTGAAATCTTTTGATGGATTATGGAACAAGGAGTGGCAAGAGCCTAAGCTTGGGGATGCCCATGCACCCCCAAGATAATCTAAGGACACCAAAAAGTCAAAGCTTGGGGATGCCCGGGAAGGCATCCCCTCTTTCGTCCACTTCCATCGGTGACTTTACTTGGAGCTATATTTTTATTCACTACATGATATGTGTTTTGCTTGGAGCGTCTTGTATTATTTGCGTCTTTGCTTGTTAGTTTACCACAATCATCCTTGCTGTACACACCTTTTGATAGAGCCATACATGAATTGGAGTTTGATAGAATACTCTATGTGCTTCACTTATATCTTTTGAGCTATATAGTTTTGCTCTAGTGCTTCACTTATATCTTTTAGAGCACGGTGGTGGATTTGTTTTATAGAAACCTTTGATCTTTAATGCTTCACTTAGATTATTTTGAAAGTCTTAAATAGCATGGTAATTTGCTTAATAATAATAATATGCTTGGTATTCAAGATTTGTAAAACTTTCTTTTGAGTGTGTTGAATACTAAGAAAAGTTTGATGCTTGATAATTGTTTTGAGATATGGAGGTAGTAATATCAGAGTCATGCTAGTTGAGTAGTTGTTAATTTGAGAAATACCTGTGTTAAAGTTTGTGATTCCCGTAGCATGCACGTA
The DNA here is from genome assembly GCA_021605205.1 of Aegilops longissima. Classification (NCBI taxonomy): domain Eukaryota; kingdom Viridiplantae; phylum Streptophyta; class Magnoliopsida; order Poales; family Poaceae; genus Aegilops; species Aegilops longissima. Next base: position 403,550,518 of record CM038681.1, read on the forward strand.
TGGTGAACCGTTATGTGATGAAGTCGGAGCATGATTTATTTATTGATTGTCTTCCTTATGAGTGGCGGTCGGGGACGAGCGATGGTCTTTTCCTACCAATCTATCCCCCTAGGAGCATGCGCGTAATACTTTGCTTTGATAACTTGTAGATTTTTGCAATAAGTATATGAGTTCTTTATGACTAATGTTGAGTTCATGGATTATACGCACTTTTCTCACCCTTCCACCATTGCTAGCCTCTCTAATACTGCGCACTTTTCGCCGGTATCATACACCCACCATAAACCTTCCTCAAAACAGCCACCATACCTACCTATAATGGCATTTCCATAGCCATTCCGAGATATATTGCCATGCAACTTTCCACCGTTCCGTTTTTATGACACGCTCCATCATTGTCATATTGCTTAGCATGATCATGTAGTTGACATCGTATTTGTGGCAAAGCCACCGTTCATAATTCTTTCATACATGTCACTCATGAATCATTGCATATCCCGGTACACCGCTGGAGGCATACACATAGAGTCATATTTTGTTCTAAGTATTGAGTTGTAATTGTTGAGTTGTAAGTAAATAAAAGTGTGATGATCATCATTTTTAGAGCATTGTCCCAAGTGAGGAAAGGATGATGGAGACTATGATTCCCCCATAAGTCGGGATGAGACTCCGGACGAAAAATAAAAAAAAAGAGAAAAGAAAAGAGGCCATAAAAAAGAGAGAAAAGGCCCAAATAAAAAAAATGAGAGAAAAAAGAGAGAAGGGACAATGTTACTATCCTTTTACCAAACTTGTGCTTCAAAGTAGCACCATGATCTTCATAATAGAGAGTCTCTCGTTTCGTCACTTTCATATACTAGTGCGAATTTTTCATTATAGAACTTGGCTTGTATATTCCAATGACGGGATTCCTCAAATTGCCCTAGGTCTTCGTGAGCAAGCGAGTTGGATGCACACCCACTTAGTTTCTTTTGTTGAGCTTTCATATACTTATAGCTCTAGTGCATCCGTTGCATGGCAATCCCTACTCACTCACATTGATATCTATTGATGGGCATCTCCATAGCCCGTTGGTACGCCTAGTTGATGTGAGACTATCTTCTCCCTTTTTGTCTTCTCCACAACCACCATTCCATTCCACATATAGTGCTATAGCCATGGCTCACGCTCATGTATTGCGTGAAGATTGAAAAAGTTTTGAGAATGTCAAAAGTATGAAACAATTTCTTGGCTTGTCATCGGGGTTGTGCATAACTTAAATACTTTGTGTGGTGAATATAGAGCATAGCCATACTATATGATTTTGTAGGGATAACTTTTTTTGGCCATGTTATTTTGAGAAGACATAATTGCTTTGTTAGTATGCTTGAAGTATTATTATTTTTATGTCAATATTAGACCTTTGTCTTGAATCTTTCGAATCTGAATATTCATACCACAATTAAGAAGAGGTACATTGAAATTATGCCAAGTAGCACTCCGCATCAAAAATTCTCTTTTTATAATTTACCTACTCGAGGACGAGCAAGAATTAAGCTTGGGGATGCCTGATACGTCTCCAACGTATCTATAATTTTTTTATTGCTCCATGCTATATTATCTACTGTTTTGGACCATATTGGGCTTTATTTTCCACTTTTATATTACTTTTGGGACTAAACTATTAACCGGAGGCCCAACCCAGATTTGCTGTTTTTTGCCTATTTCACTGTTTCGAAGAAACGGAATATCAAACGGAGTCCAAACGGAATGAAACCTTCGGAGGGCGTGATTTTTCATCGATATGATCCAGAGACTTGGACCCTCGGTCAAGAAAGGAGGAGGCGGCCACGAGGTGGGGGCGCCCCTAGGCGCGCCTGCCTCGTGGGCCCCAAGCTCCACCGACGTACTCCTTCCTCCTATATATACCTCACTACCCCCAACAGATCGAGATCTGAGCCAAAACCTAATTCCACTGCCGCAACTTTCTGTATCCACGAGATCCCATCTTGGGGCCTGTTCCGGAGCTCCGCCGGAAGAGGAATCCACCACGGAGGGCTTCTGCATCATCATCATAGCCTCTTCGATGAAGTGTAAGTAGTTAATTCAGACCTTCGGGTCCATAGTTAGTAGCTAGATGGCTTCTTCTCTCTTTTTGGATCTCAATACAATGTTCTCCCCCTCTCTCGTGGAGATCTATTCGATGTAATTTTCTTTTTGCGGTGTGTTTGTTGAGACCGATGAATTGTGGGTTTATGATCAAGATTATCTATGAGCAATATTTGAATCTTCTCTGAATTCTTTCATGTATGATTGCTTATCTTTGCAAGTCTCTTCGAATTATCCGTTTGGTTTGGCCAACTAGATTGGTAGTTCTTGCAATGGGAGAAGTGCTTAGCTTTGGGTTCAATCTTGCGGTGTCCTTTCCCAGTGACAGTAGGGGCAGCAAGGCACGTATTGTATTGTTGCCATCCAGGATAACAAGATGTTGTTTTTATCATATTGCATGAATTTATCCCTCTACATCATGTCATCTTGATTAAGGCGTTACTCTGTTTTCATTAACTTAATACTCTAGATGCATGCTGGATAGCGGTTGATGAGTGGAGTAATAGTAGTAGATGCAGGCAGGAGTCGGTCTACTTGTCTCGGACGTGATGCCTATATACATGATCATACCTAGATACTCTCATAACTATGCTCAATTCATCAATTGCTCAATGATAATTCGTTCACCCACCGTAAAATACTTATGCTCCTGAGAGAAGCCACTAGTGAAATCTATGGCCCCCGGGTCTATTCTCATCATATTAATCTTCCTATGCTTTATTATTGCTTTGCTTTTTTTACTTTGCCTTTTATTTTACTTTGCATCTTTATACCAAAAATACCAAAAATATTATTTATCATCTCTATCAGATCTCACTTCCGTAAGTGACCGTGAAGGGATTGACAACCCCTAATCGCGTTGGTTGCATTGAGCTATTTGTCTTGTGTAGGTACGAGGGACTTGCGCGTGGCCTCCTACTGGATCGATACCTTGGTTCTCAAAAACTGAGGGAAATACTTACGCTACTCTACTGCATCATGCTCTCCTCTTCGGGGAAAACCAATGCAAGCTCAAGACGTAGCATGCATCTAGAATATTAAATTCATAAAGAACAGAGTAACGCCTTAAGTAAGATGACATGGTGTAGAGGGATAAACTCAAGCAATATGATGAAAACCCCATCTTTTTATCCTTGATGGCAACAATCCAATACGTGCCTCGCTACCCCTACTATGTCACTGGGTGAGGACACCGCAAGATTGAACCCAAAACTAAGCACCTCTCCCATTGTAAGAAATACCAATCTAGTTGGCCAAACCAAACCGATAATTCGAAGAGAAATACAAAGATATCAAATCATGCATATAAGAATTCAAAGGAGATTCAAATAATATTCATAGATAATCTGATCATAAATCCACAATTCATCGTTTCTCGACAAACACACCACAAAATAAGATTACATCAGATAGATCTCCAAGAACATTGAGGAGAACATGGTATTGAGAATCAAAGAGAGAGAAGAAGCCATCTAGCTACTACCTATGGACCCGTCGGTCTGAGGTAAACTACTCACGCTTCATCGGAAGGGCAATAGGATTGATATAGATGCCCTCCATGATCGAATCCCCCTCCGACAGATAGCCAGAAAAGGCCCCAAAATGGGATCTCATGAGAACAGAAGGTTGCGGCGGCGGAAAAGTATTTCTGTGGCTTGTTCTAAGGGTTTGGGAATATATCTAAATTCATAGGACGAAGAGGGAGGTCGGTGGACTCCCGAGGGGGCCACAAGCTAGGGGCGCCCCCCTAGGGCGCGCCCCTAAGGCTTGTCATCGCCTCGTGGGTCTTCTGACTTCATCTCCAAGTATCATAGGTGTCTTCTGGTCCAAGAAAAATCATCGCGAATGTTTTATTCCGTTTGGGCTCCGTTTGATATTCCTTTTTTGCGAAACTCAAAAACAAGGAAAAAACAGAAACTGGCACTGGGCTCTAGGTTAATAGGTTAGTCCCAAAAGTAATATAAAATGGCATGTTAATGCATATAAAACATCCAAAATAGATAATATAATAGCATGGAACAATAAAAAATTATAGATACGTTGGAGACGTATCAAGCATCCCAAGCTTAATTCATGCTCGTCCTCAAGTAGGTAAATGAAAAAAAACAAAATTTTTGATGTGGAATGCTGCCTAACATACTTATCCATGTAATTTTCTTTATTGTGGCATGAATATTCGGATCCATAAGATTCAAAATAAAAGTTTAATATTGACATAAAAATAGTAATACTTCAAGCATACTAATAAAGCAATCATGTCTTCTCAAAATAACACGGCCAAAGAAAGTTATCCCTACAAAATCATATAGTCTCGCTATGCTCCGTCTTCATCACACAAAGTATTAAATCATGCACAACCCCGATGACGCCAAGCAATTGTTTCATACTTTTGATGTTCTCAAACCTTTTCAACTTTCACGCAATACATGAGCGTGAGCCATGGATATATCACTATAGGTGGAATAGAATATGGTGGTTGTGGAGAAGACAAAAAGAAGGAGATAGTCTCACATCAACTAGGCATATCAATGGCTATGGAGATGCCCATAAATTGATATCAATGTGAGTGAGTAGGGATTGCCATGCAACGTATGCACTAGAGCTATAATTGTATGAAAGCTCAAAAAGAAACTAAGTGGGTGTGCGTCCAACTCGCTTGCTCACGAAGACCTAGGGCAATTTGAGGAAGCCCATCATTGGAATATACAAGCCAAGTTCTATAATGAAAAATTCCCACTAGTATATGAAAGTGACAACATAGGAGACTCTCTATCATGAAGATCATGGTGCCACCAAACAAGCAACGACAACCCTAGTTGTTGCGGCACCTTCTTCCATAGTACCAACATCTGCAGGAATTACTCGTTTGACAACTCAGCTAGCGGCAAGTTCCCAAGCTCCCTTGCCACCTAACACTACTTCCGAAGCACTCTTGACACAAGAGGACTTGGCAAGATCAGATAAACCTTGTGAGCTTCAATAGAAAGAAGGTAGTTGCTCGAGTCAATTACAGTTGCATGCTTCTTTATATGTAGTCTCACAGTTTGATGTACACTAACACTTCCCATGTTCGTTGTTGAACTAGCATCTAGGCACAAAGAGGAAATAGACATCAGGGATAATGCTCGACAGGTTAACTAAATCTAGAGGAGGAATAATGGAGATCCGTTTTGAGGCGGGTTTAAAAAGGCCACGTGATGCTACAGAGTTAGTCAAGCTAGTATCATAGGCAGCCGTTGTCGTTAGGTGTCATGCACGTATCCTCCCAACATGGATTCAGTACAGGAATGACAAAGATGAAACCCAGTTTAACACCTTCCTCGACCATTTATCTGTAAGTATGGTTATGTATGGAAATTAGTAATATCGTCTTGCTCTGTCCCATACTTTCTAGGTTGCTGGTAATGAGACTCCCATAATTTTCAACAGACGAGGTTCAAGTTGGATAGCCAAGATGATGCAGGCAGACAAGCATGCACCCATGTTTTGAAGTCTGCTCTGCAACAGTATCGGTATAACTTGAGGAAAACTCACATTGAAGGCAAGGCTAACAGTGAACTTGCCCAAACATCTCCAGTGGAAAATATAGCGGATGAAGACTGGAGAGGCCTTGTTAAACACTGGTCTGATCCAAAGTATCAAGTACGTTATACTTATGTGATCAGATCACATGTTGAACTCCTATTTATGCATGTGCCTCACAAATCTATCTTATTCTAGGTGAACTGTTCAAAGAACAAGGCCAACCGTACGAAAGTGAAATTCCAATAGACGACAAGATCTCGTAGCTATATTGCACACTGCGAGGCTCTTATAACTAGCTGTTGTTTCACTCTTTTCGTTGTGCCATATTATCATATCTATATTGACTTGTTCCAAATGCAGAGGAAAGCCCGCATGGACCAAAAAGTACCTGAACCAAATGTTGTAGAAATCTTCAAGGACTGTCACACCAGCAAGACGAAGGGCATGACTACACCAGTTAAAGCCGCTATTGTAAGTCCGTAATCCTCATGCCTTTTAACTACAAGTTACTCTGACTTGTGCATTGAACTACATGGTTTGCAGGCAATGTCTATTACTCTTTTCAATTTTATACACAATTGTCTTAGCGTATCATTGCACCTTACAAGGTTTAAAATAGAGGAGTGATGTTCCTTTGATCTTGATCTGTAATCTAGTTTTGTGCTGGACTTGCCCACACAACGTTACAATTGCCTGTTTGTCTGTTCTCAGTTGTTTGTGATATGAATGATGTCATATTATGCTTATCATATTATAAACTTTGTCTCTTTATCCTTACCTATCAATACAATGTGAAGAAATAGACATACATTAGCCATGGTACATGGTCATATGTTTGGAACCTAGTTTTATTATGTACTTTGCAGTAAAATACAACTAATATTTTACATGGGTTCACCAAAATAACTTTTATATATAGACCAAAGCTATTCGGTTTGGTTGTGCTGCCTCCTTAATAACTTCTGTTCTGGTACTACTAATGTACAAACTCCACTTTTCAGCAAGCTATGGAACAAATGGTGGAACCGCCACCTTCTGAAGGTGACGAGGCAACCATAATCGCAATGTTTCCTCTTGCTGCAATGGGTCAGTTTATGTCCACTAACGGTGCTAAAAGCACTTTCCTGCGTAATACTTGGTTGGTTGTTAAGGCAATCTCGTCCAAACTGCCTCATGATCAAGATATGCAAGCTCAAAACAATGTTATATCTGCGCTCCAGACATAGGTCCAATCCCTAACAGAGACCCTTTATGAAACAAGGACGAACATTGTTCGATGTCATCAAGATATGCATGGTTTTGAAACCAGACTATCAGACATTTGTCATGTTGTTCAGGAGCCTAGGAGAAATGAAGGCAAAGGTTATGGTGCTCCATCAGACAGTACAACATGAAAACATAAATAGTCAGGTCAAATGAGCCGAGCTTCTGAATTTCTGGTGGTGCATTGTTAACTTTTATGCCAACCTTCCTTTTGTTATATGGTTGTAATTTATTAACAAAATTTGTTCTTAATGGGCAGCGGCCGACTGAAGAAAACTGCTAGCCATTTTTGTATAGTGTAGGGTGTTCCCTATATTTGCATTGGCGGTGAACTTTGATGCCAGGTGGATGTAATCTGTGCAATCGCCTTAACATTCTACCTTTAGTTTCTTGCTTATTTATTTCCTTAGTCTTCTTTTTCCTTGGTTTGCTAGTGGCTACAACAACCATGGGCCACATACGAACCGTGGTAACCTTGAGCCTGCTACGGGCCGTAGGATTAATGGGCCACGTATGGGCCATAGGATCAATGGGCCTCCTATGGGTCGTCGAATAAATGGGCCTTCAACGGGTCGTAGATCCATTAGCAACACATGGGTCCAACAATTCGTGTGCCAAAACCGGACCGTGACATGGGCCGCAAACGAGCGTAATTGGTATCGGGCCAGCACGATAACGGGTCGTTAACAAGCTGGAAGACAACAAAGGCTTAATTCTGTCACATGCATAACGGGTCATTAATGGGCTCGAATACATGACGGGTTGGAAATGGTGCAATGGGCTAACAGGCCACAAATGGGCCGATTCTTACCACAACCTGAATTTGGCCCACTAGGAGAACATGCCAGTAACGGACCGGAAGTAATCGGGGGTCAGAAAGGAACCTGGCGGTGTCCTGGACTAGGGGGTACTCACCACGTCGTCTCCCGACCAGGTGTTTCGGGCCGAGGACCCCCATGGAGGTTCACTGATGGGCCACTTCGGGCAGCCCATGATGCATACAAGGAGGATTCCAGAAGACTTGGTGATCAAGACAAGGACTCCTCTCCGCCAATGTATAAGGTTAGGACTCTTGTTATCCTAGGCCTCTGGTACATTATATAAGCCGAGGCTAGGCTAGTCGATAGATCATTATGACATTCACCATCATACCATTAGGGTTTAGACCACAACATACGATCTCGAGGTAGATCAACTCTGTACTTGATACTCCATCAATATGAACAAGAGCAGGATGTAGGGTTTTACCTCTTAGAGAGGGCCCGAACCTGGTTAAAACATCCTCTCCTTCGTTCATGTTACCATTGATCTGAGAATCCACAGCTCGGGACCCCCTACCCGGAGGTCTGCCGGTTTTGACACCGACAATGGTGCTTTCATTGAGAGTTCTGCTGTGAGATTAATGACCCACAAGTATAGGGGATCTATCGTAGTCCTTTCGATAAGTAAGAGTGTTGAACCCAACAAGGAGCATAAGGAAATGATAAGCGGTTTTCAGCAAGGTATTCTCTGCAAGTACTGAAATAAGTGGTAACAGATGGTTTTGTGATAGGATAATTTCTAACGAGCAACAAGTAACAAAAGTAAATAAAGTGCAGCAAGGTGGCCCAATCCTTTTTGTAGCAAAGGACAAGACTGGACAAACTCTTATAATGGGAAAAGCGCTCCCGAGGACATATGGGAATATCGTCGAGCTAGTTTTCATCACGTTCATATGATTCGCGTTCGGTACTTTGATAATTTGATATGTGGGTGGACCGGTGCTTGGGTGTTGTTCTTACTTGAACAAGCATCCCACTTATGATTAACCTCTATTGCAAGCACCGCAACTACAACAAAAGTATTAAGGTCAACCTAACCATAGCATGAAACATATGGATCCAAATCAGCCCCTTACGAAGCAACGCATAAACTAGGGTTTAAGCACATCACTCTAGCAACCCATCATCTACTTATTACTTCCCAATGCCTTCCTCTAGGCCCAAATAATGGTGAAGTGTTATGTAGTCGACGTTCACATAACACCACTAGAGGCTAGACAGCATACATATCATCAAAATATCGAAAGAATACCAAATTCACATGACTACTGATGAAGTCATATACCTAGGGTAGGGTCATGGACCTGTCCAAGATACCCTGCCAAAGGTCATCCTTAGAGTATACTGCCTACCAGTCGACCTGGTAGGTTTCCACTCGACAGATTCAAAGACACTCGACCATGAAGACCCACTCGACCACCAGGAGTCCAAGAGCCACTCGGTGTCCAAATGGTCTGTAGATTAAGTAGTCTTTATGGTCATGATGACACTTTATGTAAGGCGTTACCAGTGACGCCTAGTCTTAATGTACCTTAAACCCCTCCGCTACGTGGGCTGGCTGGGGTCCTGTGCACTCTATATAAGCCACCCCCCTCCACAGGTAGAAGGGTTCGCACCCCTGTAATTCATACGCATATAATCCAGTCGACCGCCTCCGAGCTCCGAGACGTAGGGCTGTTACTTCCTCCGAGAAGGGCCTGAACTCGTAAACTCGTGTGTACCAACTACTCTATGGCTAGTACCTTGCCTCTCCATACCTACTCCCCATTCTACTGTCAGACTTAGAACCACGACAGTTGGCGCCCACCTTGGGGCTGCTGTTCTAGCGATTTGTTGGAGAAGTTGGGATTCTTTCGATCTCCTACATCATGGTTTCAGGTGGAGTTTTGGTCGAGGGCTGCGAGATCCGTCTCGGTGCGCTCACATTCATCGCCGACGACTCCGCTTGGCTTCAGGAGGCTCCTCCCAACGTCGACGCGCTCCCCGTCCACGGGGCAACGCACTTTCGCGCGTGCGTCCGCGGCGTCCTCCTGCGGCAACCGTCGACCCAGTATGGGTCGGTTCTTGTGCCGTCCTCACTCCCAGTCTCCCGCCAACACAAGCGTTCCGGTCGGTCGAGGCTTCAGCGGTGGGTTAGACACGCGGTGGCTCGCCAGTCGGCCACGTCCCAAGTCGCGGCAATCGAGCTCGATGAATCCCTCTACGGCCTGTTCGATCTGTCGTCTGGCTCCGCAGAGACTGCATCCGAGTGCGATAGCAGCGATCCGGCGGCAGAGGTTCTGATGGTCGACGGACCATGCAGTCCTCCTGGATACCCCCGCACCGATGGAGGCGGCGGTGGAGGTGATCTGCGCAAGATCACGAAGAGTACCAACCCGAGCCCCTCACCCGCTGCAGAGGGAGGAACCGCCGCCAAAACATGGATCGCTTCACACTCCAATCGTTGGAGAAACCCGAGGCTCGTGCCTTGGAGGATGCGCAACAGCCAACTTGGCTGAGCGCGCTTGATCGAGAACCTCCAGCGAGTTCTCGACGAGCGCGCCGCGACCACGGGTTCCGGAATCGGTCGGCGTCGGCTCTTTCCACCACCAACTCAGGTATATCGAACTCCGATTCAGAATTTAGCAGCTGCAGCCGTATTGCGAATCAATTCAGCCTTCTCGATCGGAGGCGGGTAGAGGTTTGCAACAGATCGTAGATTTACTCCGGGCAGCAGGAGATCAAAACTCGATCGTATCACGATCACGGAACAGGATTCACGGTAGATCCATCGCTGCGAATTCAGTCGATCGACCCATAGTCCAAGATCGCCCCGAGGCATGAGGAGCGTGGAGGCGGCGTGATGATCGATCTGAGGAATCGCGAGCCGTATGAGCACCGATTCGATCGCAGCGATCGACGTCGAGTGTCCACCCCTCCCCCAAGGGGTGGATCATACGCTCCTCGACAATAAGATGACAGACGCCAGCACAGTGTTGGGCGAAGGGTTCCAGTCAACCCCAGAGAGCCAGGCTTTGATGCAAGATCCATCATCATTCAAGGCTTGGTCGGCGGGAATAGAGCTCACCGAGAAGGTCATGATGAGATGTTCCCTCCAGCAGGCGAGTTCATGTCTCGGGGCGAGTGTTTTAGCGGGGCCATCGAGCCTGATGATTCCTCCCAACTTCAGGTTGGTGGTGGAGTCGATAAGTTCACCGGTGAATCCAAGCGACACTTGGCTTGAGGACTACCGAGTGGCTGTTCAGATTGGCGGCGGCAGCGATGGGGTAGCTATGAAGCATTTGCCCTTATGTTGGAGGGTTCGGCGAGCATGGTTGAATCAGTTAGCACCAGAAGATTTACACTTGGGAAGATCTGGCCCGAGTGTTTGTCGGACATTTGAAGGGACTTGCAAGCGACCAGTAGGATTACAGAGCTGCGATCGTGTGTGTGTAAGTCGAATGAAACTTTGAGAGATTACATCCAGAGATGGATAACCTTGCACCACACAGTTGAGAATGTGTCTGACCACTAGGCAATCTGTGCTTTCAAGGAAGGTGTCAAGAACAGAGAGTTGAGTTTAAAATTCGGTCGAACAGGAGATATGACCCCGAGTCGGATGATGGAGATCGCCACCAAGCATGCTAATGGTGAAGAAGAGGATCGGCTCCGGAGTGGTAAGTACAAGTTAGCCGCTAATGAAGCTCGGAGGAAATTCGATCGGAGCGAAGCGCAAAGCCGAGCCAGCCGCTCCGGAGAAGCCTTGGCTGTGACCCCAGGAAAGTTCAAGGGGAAACCCAAGGGTCCATGGAACCCCAAGAAGGTGAAAGACCAAGATGGGAATGATGTGTTAGACTTGCCATGTCACATTCACACGAAGAAAGATGAAGAGGGTAAACTCATTTACCCAAAGCATACCACTCGACAATGTCGGCTCTTGATTCAGCGGCCCAAGGAAGCAACCCAAGGATAAGGAAAAGGGTCGATAAAGTTGAGGACAAAGAAGATAGTGACGATGGATACCCCGGTCAATTCCACCACGATGATTTTTTCTTGGCGTTGAAAGCAAAAGTCGATTGAAAGTTATCAACCGAGAAGTGAACATGGTCGCTCGGCGACGCCCAATTATCTGAAATGGTCCCGGACCGCCATCACATTCGACCGATCCGATCATCCGCACACATTTCCACCACAGGAGGCAAAGCGTTGGTGGTCGACCCGGTCGTCGAAGGCACTCGGTGACCAAAGTTTTGATGGATGGCGGCGATGGCTCGAACATCTTGTATGCGAGAGGCGTTGAAAGGGATGGGCATTATGATGTCGGACTCAAGCACCGATAACATGAGTTTCCACGAGTCATTCACGGAAAGAAGGCTGAGTCACTCGGTCAAATTGCTCTTGATGTGGTTTTGGTGATTGAAGCATTTCCGCAAAGAAAAGTTGACCTTTGAGGTCGTGGATTTCAGGCGCTTATCACGCTATTCAGGAAGGCCGCGTATGCCGTTCATGGCCCGACCATGTTATGTGTACCTCAAGTGAAGATGCCCGGCCCCAAGGGTGTGATCACCATCGCGGCAATCGGAAGAAAGCGGAAGAGTGTTTCGAAAGGCTCTAAGATTGTTGATGCTCGGATGGCTGTGGTAGAATTGCAAGAATATCGAAGACTGCAGATCCGAAAGTGATTTGTTGCGAGCCAAGAAGCCGCTTCTGGTCGGCATTTGATCGTCCGGTGAGACGAAGCAGGTTCATATTCACCCGACCGACCCCAATGCTGCTCGACCAACATCTCAACAACACTCGACTCCAAATAGGAAGAAGCGCTCGTCCGGTTCCTCGGTGAGCGGGAAATCTTTGCATGGAAGCTCTGGCGACATGCGGGTGTTCTGTGGAGCTGGTGAGCACCGTCACGAGTCGACTCAAAAGTCAAACTGTCAAAGAACATCTTCGACGGTCCGCTGTCCAGAAGAGAAAGGCCATTGGCGAGGAGGTGGCTCGGCTCTTAGAAGCAGAGTTTTATCCGAGAAATTTACCACTCCGAGTGGCTCGCCAATGTGGTCATGGTCCCTAAGAAGGACAATTCACTGCGCACATGTGCATCGACTTCAAACATATCAATCGGGCCTGCCCAAAAGATCATTTTCCTCTCCCCCACATCGACCAAATAGTCGACTCGACTACGGGATGTGAGCGGTTGTCTTTGTTGGACGCATATTCCGGGTACCATCAGATCCTTCTGTATGGACCCGACGAGATCAAAATAGCTTTCATCACTCCATTCGGGTGCTTCTGTTATGTCACCATGCCATTCGGCCTCAAGAATGCCGGAGCCACGTTCATGAGGATGATTGAAGTGTTTACTCACTCAAATCGGTCGGAATGTGGAAGCATACATGGATGACATTGTGGCCAAGTCACGGAAAGGTTCCGACCTGTTGACTGACCTTGCTGAAACATTTGCCAATCTCAGGAGGTATGATATCGAGCTTAATCCATCAAAGTGCACATTCGGAGTTCCTGGTGGAAAGTTACTCGGTTTTCTCGTTTCTGAACGAGGAATCGACGCTAACCCAGAAAAAGTTGGCGCTATTCTCCGAATGAAACGCCCTGTGCGTGTGCACGATGTCCAGAAGCTTATTGGATGCTTGTCCGCTTTAAGTCGATTCATCTCTCGCCTCGGTGAAAATGCATTGCCTCTTTACCGACTAATGAAGAAGTCAGACAAGTTCGAGTGGACTCCTGAAGCTGATGCAGCGTTTGCAGAGCTCAAAGCTCTACTCTCCACCCAGCCGGTGCTTGCTGCTCCAATCAGCAAAGAGCCGCTGCTGCTTTACATTGCAGCCACAGGACAAGTCGTCGATAAAGATACTACGATCGGCGGGAAGAGGAAGGAAAAGCCTTCAAAGTTCAGCGCCCAGTATATTATCTTTCTGAAGTGTTAAGCCCGTCGAAGCAAAGATACCCTCATTATCAGAAGCTTGTGTATGGGATTTATATGACCGCAAAGAAGGTTGCTCACTACTTCTCGATCATTCCATTACGATCGTCGTGACGCCCGTTATCGAGATTACGCACAATAGAGACACTGGCCCGGTCGAGTGGCGAAATGGGCGATTGAACTTCTTCCCTTGATATCAAGTTTGAGGCAAAAAAGCCATCAAGTCCCAAGCAATAGCAGATTTCATCGCCGAGTGGATTGAACAACGATTCCGACTCAAGTCCACTCGAACCTTTGGACTATGTTCTTTGATGGTTCCAAGATCTGAATGGTTCGGTCTTTGGGGTAGTATTGGTTTCCCCGAGGAGATAAGCTCGGATATGTGCTCCAGATTCACTTTGATTCTTCCAACAATGAAGCGAATCTGAAGCATTGTTGTATGGCTTATGTATGGCCATTTCACTCGGCGCCGTCGCCTCATGGTCTATGGCGACTCAAACACTGGTGGTTAATCGGTGATGAAGGAGTGGGGCGTCAAGTCCAGCCATGGTAGCTCTTGTAATGCTGATGAGGAAGCTGGAAAAGAAGTTTGAGGGTTAGAGCTCCATCACATACCCATTGAAAAATCAAGCTAGCGATGATTTGGCGAAAATAGGGTCCAAGAGGAAGCCATTCCCGGTGATGTGTTTTGGAGCACATCCGCTGCTTGTCGATTCAAGAGGATCCTTTCATGAAGAAGTTCCACACCAAAAGTGCCACCGATCCGGTGAAGTTGAGGTCCCAGCGGTGGTCGACCTGGTCATGGAAGTCGTGGTCATCACTCCCGATAGGCAAGTACCGTACATCGCATACATCCCGAGGAAAGAGCTCCGGATAATGAAGAAGAGGCTAGACAGATCGTCCGTCGATCCAAGGCCTTCTTGTGATCAAGGGACGTTATTCAGAGAAAGCGTGGTCGAGTCACCGAAGTGCATAACGCCGGAAGAGGTCGAGATAATCCTTGATGATATCCACTCGGGGACCTGTGGTCACCATCGTCCTCTCGGACCATCGTGGCTAAAGCATACCGGCGGGATTTCTTGGCCAAAGGCAAATGAAATGGCAAAGGAAATAGTCGACAAATGTGAAGGATGCAGTTCTACTCCAATATGTCACACAAGCCCGCCTCGGCATTGAAGACCATTCCACTCGTCGGCCTTTCGCTGTTTGGGGTTGGATATGATTGGACCGGCGAGAAGCTGGCAGGAGTGGTTTCACTCATTTGCTTGTGGCGATCGACAATTTCACGAAGTGGATCGAAGCTAAACCTATCAGAATCTTGATCGTGCCTTCTTTGTCGGTTTAAATCGGAGAATTGATATTCAGATTTGGAGTTCCGCACAACATCATCACGGACAATGGGTCAAATTTCGATTCCAACAAGTTCAAAGCCTTTCGCGCCTCTCAGGGCACGCGGGTCGACTATGCTTCAGTCGCTCACCCCCAGTCGAATGGACAAGCTGAACGAGCAAATGGTCTAATTCTCAAAGGATGAAACCTCGTGATCGTAATCTCAAGCATGCAAGAGGAGCGTGGGTCGACGAACTTCCGTCGGTTCTTTGGGGATTGAGGACCACTCCTAATCGTTCGATTGGGAGAACTCCATTCTTTATGGTCTATGGAGTGAAGCAGATTCTGCCGAGTGACACGCTTCACAATGCCCCAGTCGAACTCTACTCAAGTGAAGCGAGCAAGCCCGTCAAGGCGCAATCGACCTCCTTGAAGAGGAGAGAGATGGCCCTGATCCGCTCGACCATCTATCAGCAGGACTTGCGTCGATTCCACGCCAGAAATGTGAAGAGCCGAGCCTTTCAGGAAGGAGATCTGGTCCTCCGAGTGAATCAACAGAAACCACACAAGCTCGCTCCCACTTGGGAAGGCCCCTTCATCGTCACCATAGTTCTTCCCAATGGGGCTTACCATCTTTACAACGTCGAACGCCAGGTCGATGAGCCTCGGGCATGGAACGCGAAGCTGCCCCGCCCCTTTTACACTTAAGAGCTCACTCGGGTGAGATGTAATAAAAGTACTTTTGTAGTTTGTCTATCTAAATCAAGAAGATTATAATTTTCCCAGTGATTGTTATTACTTTTTGTTAAAATTTCCCCCCCAGTGGGTGACTTAGCTGCGAATCCGTTTCGCCTAAGTTTGTAAAAAAATCCTTACCGAGTGTCGAGCCAGCCTCTCACTCGGGGGTTTAGCAATGAATCCGTTTAGCCTAAGTGTTTAAAATCCTACCGAGTGGTGAGCCAGCCTCCCACTCGGGGCTTAGCTGCAGTCAAGTACTCGCCTAAGTGTTTAAAATCCCACCGAGTGGTGAGCCAGCCTCCCACTCGGGGGCTTAGCTGCAGTCCAAGTACTCGCCTAAGTGTTTAAAATCCTACCGAGTGGTGAGCCAACCTCCCACTCAGGGGCTTAGCTGCAGTCCAAGTACTCGCATAAGTATTTGATACAATGTGCACTTTGCAAGGATGACGAGGTACAGGTCGACTGTTGCCTTCCCCTTCAAAGCTATGACACAAAAATCCTCCTTGGAGGCTTAGATGCAGTCCAATACTCGCCCAAGTTTGAAAAATCCTACCGAGTGGAGAGCAAACCTCCCACTCGGAGGCTTAGCTGCAGTCCAGTACTCGCCTAAGTTTGAAAAATACTACCGAGTGGAGAGCAAACCTCCCACTCGGAGGCTTAGCTGCAGTCGATGCTAGCCTAAGTTTGAAAAATCCTACCGAGTGGAGAGCAAACCTCCCACTCGGGGGCTTAACTGCAGTCCGAGACTCGCCTAAGTTTGAAAAATCCTACCGAGTGGAGAGCAAACCTCCCACTCGGGGGCTTAGCTGCAGTCTTGTACACGCCTAAGTTTGAAAAATCCTACCGAGTGGAGAGCAAACCTCCCACTCGGGGCTTAAGCTGATCGAAGACTAGCCTAAGTTTGAAAAATTCTACCGAGTGAAGAGCAAAACTCCCACTCGGGGGCTTAGCTGCAGTCCAGTACTCGCCTAAGTTTGAAAAATTCTACCGAGTGAAGAGCAAACCTCCCACTCAGGGGCTTAGCTGCAGTCCGGGACTTGCCTAAGTTTGAAAACGTACCGATCCGCAAGGACGACGAGGTGCAGGTCGACTGCTACCTTCTCCTTCAGAGCTACGCCACAAGTACAACGTGCGCTCCATCCCAATCCGCAAAGACGACGAGGTGCAGGACGACTGCTACCTTCTCCTTCGGAGCTGCGCCACAAGTACAACGTGCGCTCCATCCCGATCCGCAAGGGCGACGAGGTACATGTCGACTGCTTCCTTCTCCTGCACCTGCAAGAGCCACAAAGTGTAGGTCGACTGGATCCACCTCAGAGATGCCTCTCAAACATTGAAGCATAATCCGAGTGCAGAGCAAAGTTCACTCTAAGGCAAACAAAAGCATATTTTGACGAAAAGTAAAGTTCGGATAGCATCCTAAGGATGCAGAAGTACCCAGGCCTCAAGCCTGCTAAGGTTTATCGGTTACAAAAATCACTCAGCATTCCGAGGCAAATTTAAGGTAGAGCATAAAGTTTTTACTCCTCGGTGGAGGGTGGAAGGAGCCACAAACTGGTCAAGGTCGATCCCATCGGCGATCCGGGTGGCAGGCGATGAAAGTTTCCATGAAAGATTGGAAATCATACTTCTTAGTGTTACGCAACTCGAGGGCCGCGACTTGTCCTCCAGCGCTTCCTTGCAGCGGACACGAACGAGAGAGACCAACATCGCACCGCTTTTGGTAGAAGACTTCTTCCATTCTTGCACTCGACTTGGAACCTCATTCATCGAGTCATTAAGACTCAAGGTCATTACAGGCGTCTGGTCCGGCGGAGGTTGAGTCGATCCGTGACACCGCAGCTTTCGATCGGCGAGATAGTCCACCACTCCAGCGATGCGAGACTCCGGTCGAACACGTTCATAGCGGCTTCATCCTTCACGGGAGAGTTGATGGGGTTCAGGCTTGTCTCCACTCGACTGGTCTCTTCTTTGAAGTTCTGACAGAATTCTGCAAATACGACTCAAGTTCAAGATAATGGTTCTATGGTGAGTCGATGATGACAAGTCAGTCAGGTAAGAGGATTTACCTTCAAGCATGAGGAATAGCTTCTTGGCGAGCCCTCCCAGATAAACCTCCAAATCGTTCCTCCTCCCTACCAGTTCACCAACCTTGTCAGTCAGAGCAACTTTGTCATTCTTCAGTCGGCTAGCCTCCTTGTTGGCCGCGTCGAGAGCAGCCTTCAGGTTGGTATTCGCCTCTTGAGTTTTTCGGTGAGGCCGGTTTCTCTTCCATGAGCTTTGTTTTCTCCAAAGCCATATACATCTCTCTGAAAGGTCTTGGTCTTTCTTCTTGAGCCTCCTCTAGTTTATGCGCAAAATAACAATAAGTCCGAGTTGAGAATGGGTAGAAAGACAAAGACGATCGTCAAGTTCTCACCAGCCATACCTTTTGCTTCGTCTCTCGCCTTTTGCAAGTTCTCCTGAGCGAGCTTCAAGTCAAGGTTGAGCTGGATCTGCTTGTTCTCCAATTCAGTATAACGGGCCACGAGCTCGCAAGATTTTTGTGAAGAGTCAATCGACAAAACGTCAAAGACAAGTCACTTCCGAGTGACTTAAGAAAAATCGTAGCATTTCTAAGACTACAGTCGAATCAAAACATTCGACAGTAGTCTCGGGGACTACACCCAGTGGGTGCACTCAGCGTGCCCCCACTGGTTTTTACCAATTCGGTTCGACCAGTCGACCGAAAGAGGCAAAAAGGTTATGATCCTAAAAACATAGCTAGCGTCAAGAGTCAATTTGTGTAAAAAGAAGTTCTTAGACTATAGTCGATCGCCTGATCCACCATAGTCTCGGGACTACACCAGTGGGTGCACTCGGTGTGCCCCACCGATTCCAAAGATCCATTCGACATGGCGGACCGGACCGAGTGAAGAAATTCAAAGTATAAAGACTATAGTCGATCGCATGATCCACCATAGTCTCGGGGACTACACCAGTGGGTGCACTCAGCGTGCCCCACCAGTTCAAAAACTCAATCGACACACCCACCAACACCCGGTGGGTGTACAGATCTGATATGGAAATCTTGAAAGAAGAAATTTCAGGTAGCATATCCCTAATGTAACAAGCAACTTACTTGGACATTGCTCAAGAGCCGAGCTTGCATCATAAGCCGCTGGCTAGCCTCCCGGACCACCTTCACTTGCTCCATCATGATCCCTGCCTGGCGTATGGCCTCCTTGGCAGCACTCACTTGGTCTTCCGGGATGTGGTGTGTGGCAAAAAGGGATGGCGCGTCAGCAGTCGACGACGATGGCCGAACACTCGTCAGCGGCACAGGAAAGGACACAGAAGTCCGAGTGGTGTCGCCTCCCTCGTGAGCTAGCGTCTCAGGCAGTGATACAATTGGAGTAGCCTTGCCAGCAGGCACCTTTTTGTCCTTCCTCTTCCTCAGTGGTGTTTCATCGTCGTCATCAGGAAGATCAATGACATGAGGTGGAACTACAAGCAAGGTTCAAAGGTAAAAACAAAAATCCAATCGACCGCAAAGCAAAACTGCAAAGATCATACCAAGGTTGGAGGTGGCGGCATCTTCCATTTCCTGATCCTCGTGCTTAGCTGAGGTCTCGGAGGTGGCAGACCTTTGCAGATTCAGAAGTCAATGGATCGGTCAAGCGAGTCGACCAAAAGTGCACTCATGGTAGA
This sequence comes from Aegilops longissima, assembly GCA_021605205.1. Taxonomy (NCBI): domain Eukaryota; kingdom Viridiplantae; phylum Streptophyta; class Magnoliopsida; order Poales; family Poaceae; genus Aegilops; species Aegilops longissima. Next base: position 403,569,886 of record CM038681.1, read on the forward strand.
GCGAAATCACAAGTTCTGCTGATTACCACGAAATGGTGGGAATGACCATCCTCATCTTGGGCAAGGCCTTCGCCGGCTTTGATGGCGTTGCTCGGGGTTGCTTTGGCGGTTTCTCGATTAGCCTTTGGAGAAGTCGTCCGAGTGCGCCGTTGAGCGCCTGATGGGCGCGATAGCCTACCTCGCTCGACCACGGATCATCGTCGACTTGGATCGCCTTTCGAGTGGGGTGGATCCATGTCTCCTCCTCTTCCTCATCCTCCTCCCCTCTTCATCGAGCTGTTGTTTTCCTCAGACTCCCATTCCTCCCGGCTTTCGCCTCGCTTCCTTCTTCTTCTTGGTGGTTCTTGCGCCCCATTGGGCATCGAGTACATCTCGGTGGTGACCTAGAAGACAGCAAAACAAGGCGAAAGTCGATCGGCCGATTCGCAGTGAACAGAGCAAATGCAATAGGATCACGATCGGAGATCGGTGGTCATACCTTATGCGGTTCGTAAGTTTGGTCGAGTGGTGGGATCCTCCTAGCTCCACGAGGGTTATCCTTGTTCCTGTGATGGCAGTCATCCACCTCTCCAATGTGGCGTCGTCGACCTCCTCAGGTGGACCGGGTGGTGTCCTCGATGCGGAGTACATCCACATCGGGTGACCTCGGTATTGGAGGCGGCTGAATCGCCGTCGAAGGAAAACCTCCGGAAGATCCATGCCGGTCACTCCTCGCGAATGAGTTGAACTACACGCTCCATCAACAACTTAACCTGGGCCTTCTCCTCCGGAAGCACCTTCAGAGAGGACGGCTTGTTCACTCGATCCATGGAGAAAGGAGGAGTCGGTGATCGCCTCGACGTCGATTGGTCTTGGCGATAGAACCAGGTCGATTGCCTCCCCGACTGAATCGGGAAGAATCATGGTGGAAGGCACTTTTACCCCTCATCTGGACCCCAAGACCCCCACATCTGGATTACTTGGGTTCTTTCATCATTCGGACTAGCCTTTTCACCGTCCGAGGCGACAAGTGAATATGTGTTTGAAGAGGCCCGGTGTGGTCGACAACCCAAGAAGTTTTCACACGTACACGAAAGCGAGAGATAGGCAATGGAGTTGGGTGTAAAGTGATGGAGTTGTGCTCAAGAAGTTGAAAACCCGAAAGAAAAATTGGTGGAAGAGAAAAGCCGTGATCCACATGTGTGGCTAGGAGGACGCACTCACCCTCTTGAGGCTGCGGCTGCCACTCTGTCCCCGGAAGCCTTGCCGACCCGTGGTGGATCAGTCCCTCGTTGGCCAGGTCGTTGAGGTCTTTACGGGTGATGGTCGGCGGATCCAATCTCCTGGACCCAACCTTGCGGCAGTGGACCGCAGCGAGGATCCGCCCGACTGGCGCTCTCCCTTCGCCTTCACCGTCGCCTTCTTCGCCCTCTCCAAGGCCGCCGTCTTCTCCTTCACCATTGTCGCCCGGCGGGACAGGTGCGGGAGAAGCGGCGGCCTGAGCAGGTTCTGGCGGCGGATGAATCGAGGATGGAGGAGGGAAAATGAGGCGCCTTGTTCAAAATACCCCCCGGCGCCTTATATGAAGGCGCTTCAGTGGGTGGTTGGTAGGCCCGGCAATCTGTCAAATCCATAGCGATCGATGCGCGTGATACGTGGCGAAAAAGGTGGCGCGGAGATCGAGGCGTCCTTGCCTTATCCATCCGAGTGCCGTGGCCTTCTCCGCTTCGCGTGCTTCTCAAAATTCGGATCCCGCTAAATCCGCTAACAGCAGAGCAACTTGTCAGATGGCAGATTCCCTCCGATCCGTCGCTCAGAAATCTCCAAGTTCATAAAGTTCACTCGACAGATGTAGAGAATGGATCAAGGCGACTGAAAGAGAAGTTGACACCGTCACTAAAAGGTCACTGATCAAGAATAAAGCACACTCGCAGCGCGAAAAGCAGATCAGAAAGATTATCAACTCCTTCCTCACTCAAACCTCGATCCATTCGGGGGCTAATGATGAAGTCATATACCTAGGGTAGGGTCATGGACCTGTCCAAGATACCCTCCCCAAGGTCATCCTTAGAGTAAACTGCCTACCAGTCGACCTGGTAGGTTTCCACTCGATAGATTCAAAGACACTCGACCATGAAGACCCAATCGACCACCGGGAGTCCAAGAGCCACTCGGTGTCCAAAGCGGTCTGTAGATTAAGTAGTCTTTATGGTCATGATGACACTTTATGTAAGGCGTTACGATGCGCCTAGTCTTAATGTACCTTAAACCCCTCCGCTTCATTGGGTATGCAGGGTCTGGCGCACTCTATATAAGCCACCCCCTCCACAGTAGAAGGGTTCGCACCCCTGTAATTCATACACATATAATCCAGTCGACCGCCTCCGGGCTCCCAGACGTAGGGCTGTTACTTCCTCCGAGAAGGGCCTGAACTCGTAAACTCGTGCGTACCAACTACTCTATAGCTAGTACCTTGCCTCTCCATACCTACCCCCATTCTACTGTCAGACTTAGAACCACGACAACTACTAATAGCAAGACTTCTCCCATGTCCTCAGGAACAAACGTAACTACTCACAAAGCATATTCATGTTCATAATCAGAGGGGTATTAATATGCATATAGGATCCGAACATATGATCTTTCACCAAATAAACCAACTAGCATCAACTACAAGGAGTAATCAACACTACTAGCAACCTACTAGTACCAATCCCAGACTTGGAGACAAGAATTGGATACAAGAGATGAACTAGGGTTTTGAGAGGAGATGGTGCTGGTGAAGATGTTGATGGAGATTGCCCTCTCTCGATGGGAGGAGCGTTGGTGATGACGATGGCGATGATTTCCCCCTCCCGGAGGGAAGTGTCCCCGGCAGAACAGCTCTGTCGGAGCCCTAGATTGGTTCCGCCTCGTGGCGGCGGAGTTTCGTCCCGAAAGGTTGCTTATGATTTTTTTCTTGACGAAAGACCTCACATAGCAGAAGATGGGCATCGGAGGGACACCAGGGGGCCCACGAGGTAGGGGGCGCGCCCAGGGGGTAGGGCGCGCCCCCACCCTCGTGGCTAGGTGGGCCCCCCTCTGGTGAACTTCTTTTGCTGGATATTTTTTTATTATTTCCCAAAATGATTTTCGTGGAGTTTCAGGACTTTTGGAGTTGTGCAAAATAGGTTCTAATATTTGCTCCTTTTCCAGCCCAGAATTCCAGTTGCTGGCATTCTCCCTCCTTATGTAAACCTTGTAAAATAAGAGAGAATAGGCATAAGTATTGTGACATAACGTGTAATAACAACCCATAATGCAATAAATATCGATATAAAAGCATGATGCAAAATGTACGTATCAACTCCCCCAAGCTTAGACCTCGCTTGTCCTCAAGCGAAAACCGATAACGATAAATATGTCCCCATGTTTAGAGGTAGAGGCGTCGATAAAAACAAAATACGGACATGAAGGCATCATGATCCTTCTCATAACAGCAACATATATAGATATTGTCATATGATTACTTATGTTCAAGTAATAATCCATTCACAATGCAGAGTACGAATCATAAACTTTATTGAGAACAAACAAACTATAGTCTCAGTCACTGAAGCAATTGCAATTTATCATAACATCAGAAAGAGTCTATGTCAGAGCTTAATAGCAAGTCCACATACTCAACTATCATTTAGTCTTTCATAATTGCTAACACTCACGCAATACTTGTGGTTACGGAGTTTTAATCGGACACAGAGAAAAGATAGGGGCTTATAGTTTCGCCTCCCAACCTTTTACCTCAAGGGTAATGTCAACAATAATAACTCATGCCCCCTACATCTAATTAGATATATCAATCGGGATCTTTCCAACACACTGTGCTTGCCAAAGGATAAAATGTAAAAAGGAAAGGTGAAGATCACCATGACTCTTGCATAAGGTAGAGGATAATAATAAAAGATAGGCCCTTCGCAGAGGGAAGCAGAGGTTGCCATGCACTTTTATGGTTGGATGCACAAAATCTTAATGCGAAAGAATGTCACTTTATATTGCCACTTGTGATATGAACCTTTATTATGCAGTCCGTCGCTTTTATTTCTTCCACATCACAAGATCGTATAAAGCTTATTTCTCCCACACCAATCAATCATACATATTTAGAGAGCAATTTTTATTGCTTTGCACCGATGACAACTTACTTGAAGGATCTTACTCAATCCATAGGTAGATATGGTGGACTCTCATGGCAAAACTGGTTTAAGGGTTTTGGAAGCACAAGTAGTATCTCTACTTGGTGCTGAGAATTTGGCTAGCATGAGGGAAAGGCAAGCTCAACATGTTGGGAGATCCATGACAATATAGTTTATCTCAGATATAAGAAAACATAACCCATTACGTTGTCTTCCTTGTCCAACATCAACTCTTTAGCATGTCATATTTTAATGAGTGCTCACAATCATAAAATATGTCAATAGTAGTATATCTATATGTGAAACCTCTGTTTCCTTATTACTTCCTATTAATTGCAACGATGACCAAAACTATGTTTTCCAACTCCCAACAAATTTGAATCATCATACCCTTTCTATGTGAAGTCATTACTCTCAATAAGATCAATATGAACTCTTTGTTTCTTTTTGTTCTTTTTCTCTTTTCTTTTATTCACTCAAGATCATGGCAAAATAATTAAGCCCTTGACTCAACACTAATCTTTATTATATAGCTCACGGACTCGATTACATTGAGAGATCATAAAGCAAAAACTCAAAACTAGATCATGCCATAAACTTTATTCTACTAGATCAAGATACTACTAATAGGATCGAACTAAGAAAAACGGTAAAGATAGGAGATGTGGTTGTGATACGATACCGGGGCATCTCGCCCAAGCTTGGCAGTTGCCAAGGGGGAGTGCCCATACCCATGTGATTATATCTCCTTCTTCGGGGTTGGTGAAACATTCTTGGTGATGATGCCCTTTAGGATGCGATTCTCCTCCTCAAGCTTATTGACTTGCTGCTTGAGGTCCATTATTTCCTTGAAGCTTTCACAGAATTGCTAAGGCTCCTTGCACCCAAGGGTGTTGCATAGCTGCGGGAGAACAAGTGACACTCGTCTTCATATTTTCATAAGAAAGAAATCTAACATTGGAAGGGATAACAGAGTTTGGAATAGCTGAGCTCTGTAGTTCCCCCATCGCGAACCCAGCTCGAAAGCGAGAAGTGACTTCTTGATCCTCCATGGCATCTACTCTCATCAAGTCAGCCTCCATCTCCTCCTCCGTTGCTGGCCCAAATGGGTCAGCTTCGCTATTTGCCCATGGTTCCGGTGCCGGATTAGATACCCGGCTCTCCCCGACTGACTCTTGAGAAGACATCTTGCTCTAATCTGCAGCAGCAACAGCTCGAAACAAAAACATAGGATATTTGCGTGATACGGGAGTCAAAATGTCCGGGAGAATATATAATGAATTTTTACCGACCCAAATACGTATCGTGCAAGAAAATGGAGTCCGAAGGCACACGAGGTGCCCACGAGGTAGGGGGGCGCGCCCAGGGGGGTAGGGCGCGCCCTCCACCCTCATGGGGCCCTCGTGTCCTTCCCGGACTACTACTTATTTTTCTATTTTTCTAAATATTCCAAAACGGAGAAATATTGCCTTAAAATTGTTTTGGAGTTGGTTTGCTTACCATACCACATACCTACTCCTTTTCGGAGTCTGAAAAGTTCTGGAAAGTGTCCCTTATGTATTCCTCCGGGGTTACGGTTTCAATAACATTGGTTTCAACATTTATAGGATTACCTGAGATATAGTGTTTGATTCTTTGACCGTTTACCACCTTCGGATTTGTGCCTTGAAGTTGTTGATTTTATGGCACGGAACGATAGACCTCCTCGATAACGTAGGGTCCTTCCCATTTAGAGAGAAGTTTTCCTGCAAAAATCTTAAGCGAGAGTTGTATAGCAATACATAATCACCTACATTAAACTCACGCTTTTGTATCCTTTTGTCATGCCATCTTTTAACTTTTTCTTTAAACAACTTGGCATTTTCATAAGCTTGGGTTCTCCATTCATCAAGTGAGCTAATATCAAATAACCTCTTCTCACCGGCAAGTTTGAAATCATAATTGAGCTCTTTAATAGCCCAATAAGCCTTATGTTCTAGTTCGAGAGGTAAGTGACATGCTTTTCCATAAACCATTTTATACGGAGACATACCCATAGGATTTTTATATGCAGTTCTATAGGCCCATAATGCATCATCAAGTTTCTTGGACCAATTCTTTCTAGACCTATTGACATTCTTTTGCAAAATTAATTTGAGCTCTCTTTTACTCAATTCTACTTGACCACTAGACTGTGGGTGATAAGGGGATGCAATTCTATGATTAACATCATACTTAGCAAGCATTTTTCGGAAAGCACCATGAATAAAATGTGAACCACCATCAGTCGTTAAATATCTAGGGACTCCAAACCTTGGAAAAATAACTTCTTTAAGCATTTTAATAGAAGTGTTATGATTAGCACTACTAGTTGGAATAGCTTCTACCCACTTAGTAACGTAATCAACAACAACTAAAATATGTGTATATCCATTAGAGGCAGGAAAAGGTCCCATATAATCAAAGCCCCAAACATCAAATGGTTCAATAACAAGTGAATAATTCATAGGCATTTTTTGACGTCTACTAATATTACCAATTCTTTGACATTCATCACAAGACAAGACAAACTTACGGGCATCCTTGAAGAGAGTAGGCCAATAAAACCGGATTGCAATACCTTATGTGCAGTTCTATCTCCAGGTGGTGTCCTCCATAAGCTTCGGAGTGACACTTGCGTAGGATCTGTTCCTGTTCATGCTCAGGTACACAACGTCTAATAACACCATCTACTCCTTTATAAAGATGTGGGTCATCCCAAAAGTAATGTCTCAAATCATAGAAAAACTTTTTCTTTTGCTGGTATGTGAAACTAGGTGGTATAAATTTAGCAACAATGTAATTAGCATAATCAGCATACCATGGAGTACTACGAGAAGTACTTATGACATTTAATTGCTCATCAGGAAAGCTATCATCAATAGGTAGTGGGTCATCAAGAACATTTTCTAACCTAGACAAGTTGTCCGCAACGGGGTTCTCAGCTCCTTTCTATCAACAATATGCAAATCAAATTCTTGTAGCAAGAGAACCCATCTAATAAGTCTAGGTTTAGCATCTTTCTTTTCCATAAGATATTTAATAGCAGCATGATCGGTGTGAATAGTTACTTTAGAATCAACAATATAAGGTCTGAACTTATCACAAGCAAATACAACTGCTAAGAATTCTTTTTAGTAGTAGCATAATTTCTTTGAGCATTGTCTAGAGTCTTACTAGCATAATGGATAACATTTAATTTCTTATCAACTCTTTGCCCTAGAACAACACCTACAAGCATAATCACTAGCATCACACATAATTTCAAAGGGTAAATTCCAATCGGTGGCTGAACAATAGGTGCAGAGATCAATGCTTTCTTAAGTATTTCAAATGCTTCTACACAATCATCATCAAAGACAAATGGTATATCTTTTGTAATAAATTAGTCGAGGTCGAGAAATTTTGAGAAGTCCTTAATGAACCTCCTATAAAATCCGGCGTGACCAAGGAAACTTCTTATACCTTTGATGTCCTTGGGACATGGCATCTTTCAATAGCATCAACCTTGGCTTTATCAACTTCAATACCTCTTAAGAAACTTTATGCCCCAAGACAATACCTTCATTAACCATAAAGTGGCACTTTTCCCAATTCAAGACAAGATTAGTTTCTTCACATCTCTGCAAAACTCGATCAAGATTGCTCAAGCAATCATCAAAAGAGGATCCATAGACGGAAAAGTCGTCCATGAAAATCTCACAAATCTTTTCACAAAAGTTAGAGAATATAGCCATCATGCATCTTTGAAAGGTAGCAGGTGCATTACATAAACCAAAGGGCATACGTCTATAAGCAAAAGTACCAAAAGGGCTTGTAAAAGTAGTCTTTGATTGATCCTCAGCCGACACAGGTATTTGAGAGAAACCATAATAACCATCTAGAAAGCAATAATGTGTATGTTTGCATAATCTTTCTAGCATTTGATCAATAAAAGGTAAGGGGTAATGATCTTTCTTAGTAGCTTTATTTAATTTGCGGAAATCAATTACCATCCTATAACCTGTAATAATTCTTTGCAGAATCAATTCATCTTTATCATTAGGAACAACAGTAACACCTCCCTTCTTAGAGACACAATGAACAAGACTTACCCACTTACTATCAGCAACGGGATAAATTATACCTGCCTCCAAAAGCTTTAGTATTTCTTTTCTTACCACTTCTTTCATCTTAGGATTCAACCTTCGTTGATGATCACGAACCGGTTTGGCATCTTCTTCCAAATTTATTTTGTGTTGACATAGAGTGGGACTAATGCCCTTAAGATCATCAAGAGTATATCCAATAGCAGCATGGTGCTTCTTCAGAGTTTTCAATAATCTCTCTTCTTCATGCTCTGAAAGGTTAGCACTAATAATAACAGGATATATTTTCTTTTCATCAAGATAAGCATATTTAAGATTATCAGGCAACGGTTTAAGCTCAAACACGGGATCACCCTTGGGTGGAGGAGGATCCCCTAGGATTTCAACAGGCAAATTATGTTTCAGAATAGGTTCCTGTTTAAAGAATACTTCATCTATTTCCCTTCTTTCATTCATAAACATATCATTTTCATGGTCTAGCAAATAATGTTCTAGAGGATCACTAGGAGGTGCGGCAATAGAAGCAAGACCAATAATTTCATCCTTACTAGGCAATTCTTCTTCACGGTGTTGTTTACTAAATTTAGAGAAATTAAACTCATGAATCATATCATCCAAGCCAATAGTAACAACATTCTTTTTGCAATCAATCTTAGCATTGACAGTATTCAAGAAGGGTCTACCAAATATAATGGGACAAAAGCTATCTTGTGGGGAACTAAGAACAAGAAAATCAGCAGGATATTTAGTTTTCCCACACAAGACTTCAACATCTCTAACAATTCCCACAGCTGATATAGTATCTCTATTGGCAAGTTTAATTGTAACATCAATACCTTCTATCTCAGCAGGTGCAATTTCATGCTTAATTTCTTCATACAAAGTATAAGGTATAACACTAGCACGAGCACCCATATCACATAAGCCATGATAACAATGATCTCCTATTTTAACAAAAATAATAGGCACGCCTACCACAGGTCTATGTTTATCTTTAGCGCCAGGTTTAGCAATTCTAGCAGTCTCACCACATAATTGAATAACATGCCCATCAATATTATCAGCCAAGAGATCTTTAACAATAGCAATATTAGGTTTTACTTTAACTTGCTCAGGAGGTGTATAAGTTCTAATATTACTTTTACGAACAACAATTGAAGCTTTAGCATGATCCTTTATTCTAACAGGGAAGGGTGGTTTCTCAACATAAGAAGTAGGAACAATAGGATCATTATAAGTGACAGTCTTTTCTTCAACTTTAATAGGTGCAACTACTTTTACTTCTATGGGAGGATGATATTTAAACCACTTCTCCTTAGGGAGATCAACATAAGTAGCAAAAGATTCACAGAAAGAAGCTACTATTTCAGAGTCAAGTCCATATTTAGTGCTAAACTTACGGAAAATATCAGTATCCATAAAAGATTTAACACAATCAAACTTAGGTGTCATACCTGACTCCTTACCTTCGTCGAGATCCCAATCTTCAGAGTTGCGTTTAATTCTATCCAATAAATCCCATTTAAATTCAATAGTCTTCATCATAAAAGAGCCAGCACAAGAAGTATCGAGCATGGTGCGATTGTTTTCAGAAAGCCGAGCATAAAGATTTTGAATAATTGTTTCTCTTGGGAGCTCATGATTGGGGCATGAATACAACATTGATTTAAGCCTCCCCCAAGCTTGAGCGATGCTTTCTCCTTCACGAGGCCGAAAATTATATATATAATTGCGATCACGATGAACAAGATGCATAGGATAATACTTTTGATGAAATTCCAATTTCAATCTTCTATAGTTCCATGATCTCGTATCATCACATAGCCTATACCATGTCAATGCATCTCCCTTCAAAGATAAAGGGAAGACCTTCTTCTTAACAACATCATCGGGTATACCTGCAAGCTTAAATAGTCCACAAACTTCATCCACATATATTAGGTGCTCATCATGATGCTTTGTTCCATCTCTTACAAAAGGATTAGCTAGTAGTTTTTCCATCATACCCGAAGGAAATTCAAAGGGAACATTTTCATATTCATTTTCAGTAGGTTCATTAGGTTGAGGAGCAACTCTTTGCTCTACTGGTCGGGGTGAAGATACCACGAACAAGCCCCTCAGAGGATTACTTTCCATAGTAACAAGTGACAGTAAATTTCAGCACACTATATAAATTTTTCCTTACCAAATTCCACCTACCAAAGGCGCTTCACTCCCAACAGCGGCGCCGGAAAAAGAGTCTTGATGACCCACAAGTATAGGGGATCTATCGTAGTCCTTTCGATAAGTAAGAGTGTCGAACCCAACGAGGAGCAGAAGGAAATGATAAGCGGTTTTCAGCAAGGTATTCTCTGCAAGTACTGAAATAAGTGGTAACAGATAGTTTTGTGATAGGATAATTTGTAACGAGCAACAAGTAACAAAAGTAAATAAAGTGCAGCAAGGTGGCCCAATCCTTTTTGTAGCAAAGGACAAGCCTGGACAAACTCTTATAATAGGAAAAGTGCTCCCGAGGACACATGGGAATATCGTCAAGCTAGTTTTCATCACGTTCATATGATTCGCGTTTGGTACTTTGATAATTTGATATGTGGGTGGACCGGTGCTTGGATGCTGTTCTTACTTGAACAAGCATCCCACTTATGATTAACCTCTATTGCAAGCATCCACAACTACAACAAAAGTATTAAGGTAAACCTAACCATAGCATGAAACATATGGATCCAAATCAGCCCTTACGAAGCAACGCATAAACTAGGGTTTAAGCTTCATCACTCTAGCAACCCATCATCTACTTATTACTTCCCAATGCCTTCCTCTAGGCCCAAATAATGGTGAAGTGTTATGTAGTCGATGTTCACATAACACCACTAGAGGCTAGACAACATACATCTCATCAAAATATCGAGCGAATACCAAATTCACATGACTACTAATAGCAAGACTTCTCCCATGTCCTCGGGAACAAACGTAACTACTCACAAAGCATATTCATGTTCATAATCAGAGGGTATTAATATGCATATAGGATCTGAACATATGATCTTCCACCAAATAAACCAACTAGCATCAACTACAAGGAGTAATCAACACTACTAGCAACCTACTAGTACCAATCCCGGACTTGGAGACAAGAATTGGATACAAGAGATGAACTAGGGTTTTGAGAGGAGATGGTGCTGGTGAAGATGTTGATGGAGATTGCCCTCTCCCGATGAGAGGAGCGTTGGTGATGACGATGGCGATGATTTCCCCCTCCCGGAGGGAAGTGTCCCGGCAGAACAGCTCTGCCGGAGCCCTAGATTGGTTCCGCCAAGGTTCCGCCTCGTGGCGGCGGAGTTTCGTCCCGAAAGGTTGCTTATGATTTTTTTCTTGACGAAAGACCTCATATAGCAGAAGATGGGCATCGGAGGGCCACCAGGGGGCCCACGAGGTAGGGGGGCACGCCCAGGGGGGTAGGGCGTGACCCCCACCCTTGTGGCCAGGTGGGGCCCCCTATGGTGAACTTCTTCCGCTGGATATTTTTTATTATTTCCCAAAATGACTTTCATGGAGTTTCAGGACTTTTGGAGTTGTGCAGAATAGGTCTCTAATATTTGCTCCTTTTCCAGCCCAGAATTCCAGCTGCCGGCATTCTCCCTCCTTATGTAAACCTTGTAAAATAAGAGAGAATAGGCATAAGTATTGTGACATAACGTTTAATAACAGCCCATAATGCAATAAATATCGATATAAAAGCATGATGCAAAATGGACGTATCAGAGATCGACGAAGGATCAATGGCCAGCCTGCAGATCAACTGCGACGTCGGCATCTTCGTCGCCGGCTCAATTAGTCACCTTGGCTCGACCGAGGATTGTGCTCCGTCCCATATCATCAAGTTCAGACGAGGGCCTTCATCAGCATCAACTCCGATCTCTATCAAGATCATTGAGGAATCATCCATGGAGCTCGGGGGCTCAACGTCAACATTGCCCTCGAGCAACCGTGTTATTTTTCTGGACAATGAACTTGTATCTGCCTCCATCGCCTCCTCGAGCGTCGCTTTGACAATTGCTTTGGGGGAATTGTGCGGAATTGAGTCTATAACAACCCTGTAAAATTTTGTCGTGTTCTGATGGAGGAATATCCGGCGATCCCCGATATACTGGAGCCCTGTCGAATCTGGATGGGAATCTGGACGAGTTTAGGGCGAGGAGTCCAGCGTCCAACTTGGACATCGTTTGGAATATCCAACCGTTCATCGGTTGCGGAATTCCTATATCGATCACCCCTCAAAATTTTAGCTCGAGCCGACCGTTCAAACTCCGGAAATTTCCGATGAGTGGATCAAATTTTGGATTAGTTTTCTATGCGAATACGAATCCGATGTCCAGAGTTCATCTTTCTTCATGAACGGGATATTTGACATCCTTTTTGTAGGAATCTCTTTCTAGGGTATTGTGTTTGGTTTTCGAACACGTGCTCACAAATTTTGCTCCTTTTCGGAGGTAATCTTCACCATCGCGCCGGTGTCAAACCAGCCCGACAACGTTGCTCCACGGCTACCGACCCGCGCTAGGCACGTCGCCGCTTCATCGAGCAGAGCTCAACCATATCGGATCATCATCTCGGCAAGCCGAAAAAGAGTTCGGCATCATGAAGGCTAAATCATCACCAACATCATCGCCCCACGGATTAACGAAGCGGGCACACCGGCATCACCGCACGGTCACTTCATCAAGGAGGCATCAACCGCGTCACAAGATCCGACCTACTCGGCATCGTCGCGCCATTGTTTCTTCAAGTCGACGACCACCATGCCGACCTGCTTCAACACCTCGGCTGCCATGGCTGCTGCAACGTCAACTTACCGACCCGCTCTGTCACCTCGGCTGGACTGGGGGCTTCGTCATATCTTCATCAACCTACTATGGGGTCTTCAGCATCACCAGCCGACCAACTTCGTCATGTTAGCTGGACCGGGGGCTTCGCCTCGCCGCATCGATCGTGCTGCGTCAAGCCGAGCTCCTCGTTCGGTCACCTCGGGCTTGGGGGCTGGTGTCGATGTCAACACCGGCGGATCTCGGGTAGGGGGTCCCGAACTGTGCGTCTAAGGTCGATGGTAACAGGAGATGGGGGACACGATGTTTACCCAGGTTCGTGCCCTCTCTATGGAGGTAATACCCTACTTCCTGCTTGATTGATCTAGATAAATATGAGTATTACAAGAGTTGATCTACCTCGAGATCGTAATGGCTAAAACCCTAAAAGTCTAGCCTGTATGACTATGATTGCCTCTATGGACTAAGCCCTCCAGTTTATATAGACACCGGAGGGGACTAGGATTATACAAAGTCGGTTACAGAGAAAGGAATCTTCATATCCGGGCGCCAAGCTTGCCTTCCACGCCAAGGAGAGTCCCATCCGGACACGAGTGAGAGTCTTCGGTCTTGTATCTTCACAGCCCATCAATCTGGCCCATGTCCAACAGGCCGGACGCCCGAGGACCCCTTAATCCAGGACTCCCTCAGTAGCCCCCGAACCAGGCTTTCAATGACGATGTGTCCGGCGCGCAGATTGTCTTCGACATTGCAAGGCGGGTTCCTCCTCCGATGACTTCAAAGGGTTGTATTCGGCCTTCCATTTAATGTCGTTCCCATCGGCTTCTGTGCATCTATAGCTTCAGCTTCCATGTGTCGAGTGAATATGAGAGGTCAGGGTATTTTTTTGCATATAACACCCCGACCATGTAAGAAAAGCGTCTATTTAAAGGGATTGGATCTCAGATCTGTTCCACATCACGTGGAAAATCCTCAGAGCTTGCTAGAAAAAACCACTCCAACATGGCCAGCGCTCCCAGCTCTTCCTCCCGTCCCCACGGCCCAGAAAAAGGTGATTGGAAGAGATGTTCCGTATCCCACGGTCAGCTGGTGAAGCTGCAAACACAGGGATTTCTTCCCCCCGCGGATCCAGTCCCCGTTCGAGCAGGATTGACTTCCTTCGACGGAGGGGATCAGGCTGAGAATTTCCCCAATCCATCCAGGGGGGAATGAGTGTGTTTTGTTCCCTACCTGCTAAGAGGCATTGGATTTCCAATCCATCCGTTCCTCCGAGGACTTCTGGAGTATTATGGCCTCCAACTTCACAATTTCACTCTCGCCTCCATCCTGCACATCGCGGGTTACATTGCTCTTTGCGAGCTCTTCCTGGGCTGCGAGGCCCATTTTGAATTATGGAGGAAACTATTTTGCCTCGTCCCTCATAACCAAGAGGGATCAATATTTGAAGTGGGCGGAGCCGGGGTATGTCGCATTGCTGGGACCGGATACCTATCCGGCACGCCGAAGAAGGCATCCGAAGAGTGGCCTTCTGAATGGTTTTATATCAAGGACGTCGCCCTTCCTGACCCAGTCCGAATGGGTCTGCCTGAATTCTCAAGCGCTTCATTGAAGAAACGCCACAGCTGGCACCCTCGGAGCCTCGAGGAGGAAGACAGCGCGGAGGTCCGTCAATTGATGGGCAAGATAAAGACGCTTGCCCAGTTCGGATTATCAATAGTTGAGGTAATGGCGACTTCCATAGCGCGGGGGGTTCAGCCACTCTAATACAGAGGGCTTCCCATGTGGCACTATAATGGGGAAGATGACGCCTCCTGCTGCGGTCGGAAGGGTCCGGACACCCCCGCCGCTTTGGCCAACATATTGGCCGAACTATTCAAAGGGGAGAAAGAGGATTTCACTCGTATCAAGCGCCGAGATGGATTTTCCATGTACAATCCTCCTAGCTGGGTGAGTTCCAATCCTACTACCCTACTCAATCTACTCCCCGAGTCAATTTTAATGAACATTAATCCATCCATTTGTAACAGGAATGGCGAAAGATCACCGAGGGGCTCCACAACCCCGCCCCACAGCCAGAGGACCACAACCGGGACCTTGATCCCGGATTCGAAGAGGATCCGGACATATTCGTGGAGCTCGATAATGGGGTTTTCTACCAGGCGAGCTATGACAGCACGGAAGTGGCCATCACCGCCGACTATCTCGGTCTTCTCCCTGCCTCACACATAAGTAATCAGGAGACATTTCCTCCGAAAGATCTTCCTCATTCGGCCTCACCCACCGCACTATCTCGTGCTCCAAAGGGGAGGCGTTTGGCGCACCATGCTATACCACGGGCAACTTCAAAGAGGGCGATGCCCACGCTGGGCAAGCCTTCGAAGAGGAAGGCAAACGAAGACACGACCGAGCCTTCACCGAAGAGGTATGGCTTTGCAAATATGCTCCCTGGCAGCACATCCAACTGTGACGTTGTCCGCTTGTGCCTTATTAGGAAAAGCGTTCGCCGGACTATGTCCGAGGGTCCTGCCAATCACACTCCCAACAGCCAGGTTCCAGACCCTGCCGTAAAGACGGGGGCTGATACAGGAGTGACGCCGGATTGTCCTTTGGCAGAGGATTCAGATGATGTATCCATCACAAACTCGGAAGTGGAGAGCGCAATGAATCATCGGCGCCGGAAGGCCGGTCTATGTGACCCCGGCTTTACAAAAGAGGCATTCAATGCCTTCAGCTCGGCTGATGCATACATCCGAGCTGCTCGAGACGGGCTTGCCAGAGCCACAGACCAATATTTAAAAGATATATGGGTAAGTTTATATTATACAAATCTAATAATTATATACCAATAGCCCCCGAGACTTGAAGCAGTTGATACAACTGATTTAAGGATCATTGTATAACCAGGTGCTTATGGAGAAGAATAACCTGTTGTCTATAGAACTAGAAAAGTATCGGACCCAGCTAACTGCTGCTACCGCCGAACTGGAGAAATCCAAGAAGGCATCGCCTGGTAATGTTACCCTCCATCGAGAAAACATAATTATATACCAGCAATGCTAACACTGTTGCTCATCTCATGGCAGGATCGTCAGATCAACTGAAGGGGCAACTGAAGGCTGCTCAAGCGGGAGAACAAGAAGCCAAAATATTACTGGCCCCGGGCGAATGTGTGCTGACACGAGTCAGGGAGGAGAAAAACAAGCTCCAGGATTCCAACACCTAGCTGGGCGAAGAACTGAAAGATGTGCGGGCCCAGCTGGCTGACTCCGTGAAGGAAAATAAGAGGCTGCTAGGCGGCATATTTAGTATGTGGTCAAACTTACCTCCATGTAATTCGGAGATGAAAGGGACTGACAGAGTTATGTCTGTAGGTATGCTAACTGGCCGTCCCGAAGAGGAGATGTCCGGATTCTCGGGCGATCTGCTACAAGAGCTGTCGCAAATGCACGAGCAAGCTCGGCAGGCGATGCAAAGTGTTGCCAAGGCCTTATGGCCATCCGCCTCCCCTCTAGGAAGGATGGAGGAGCTTATACAGCTATTCAAGGGAGCGCGGTGGCGTTTCCGATTATGGAAGATATCGGCCTGCCGGGAAGGTGCACGAGAAGCCCGGGCCACGGTGAAAACACGGTATACCAAGCTTGATTCGAATCATATGGCCCGGGTCAGACCTCTAGGGTCAAATGGAAAAGAAATTCCCGTTAATTTGGTATATGACCAAGTCGAAGTAGCCGCGAAATATTCCCAACAGGATTGTAAGTTAGAGAGCCTATTAGACGGTATAGAGGAGGAAATTTTTCAGTCCAAGTGACTATGTACTTCGCTTGACATATTTGCCCCTAGCCGGATTGTAAAACGGATTGTCATGGCAGACCTTTTCGCTTCGACCTAAGGACCCGAAGGTGCGGAGTGTTTCCGAATACCTGAGCGAAAAAATAGACCGGGGTATGCGTGGAAACTAGGCGTAGGGGTCATAGTTGCTTGAACAGACAAGTTGTATCCGGCTAGCTATGTTATATTACATTGTGATTGTAAGAAACATCTTCCAGAGAGAATAGTTCCGTTAAGGGTTCCTTTCCCTGGGTGTACATGCTTTAATGTGCATGTCCGAACTGTGATTGAAAAATCGCAGTATACGTAACATCTGGGGGTTCACAATGGGGTGAATGCAAAAACATCTTTAGTCCGCCAACCGAATATTCCCTTAAGAACGCTAGCTTTCGGCTTCACCCAGTCTGAGGTACACATCCGGATGATCCGGCAGTAACAATCGCAGAGGTGCTCCCTTTATGCCCTAGTCGAACTAACGGGAACGTAGGGCATAAGCACAGGAGCTAGGCAACCCAGCTTGGCCAAAAACTTAAGTCATGTCGATGCATATAATGGCGAAGAAAAGGTACATATGGGGAAAACACGCATATGTGATGAGCTTGATGCTCGGAAAATAACAATAATAAGCTTCTGTCCAAGAAGCCCCCAGGTATAATGGACGTACATATTTGAGGATGTATACGTCACAGGTGCACGGTTTAGCCGCACGAAAGCTTTAAGGCTAAAAAAGAAAAAGCGAAAAGCGAGGAAAAAATAATGGAAACAATAGGGAGAAGGAGACGAACAAAGAGTTCGGCGCTAGGCATAGAATCTTCAGAGTCTGGCCGCGTTCTAGGGGTTCGGCTCTAGGCGATTGTCTAATGCATCACACAAGTGGTACACTCCTCCAGTGAGAACTTCGTCAATGATGAAGCGGCCCTCCCACTTGGGCTTGAGTTTGTCCTTTTTTTCTCCGGCAAGCGTAGAACGAGTTCACCAACATTATAAGTCTTGGCCCGTACTTCTCTGCTTTGATATTTGCGGGCCTGTTGCTGATAAAATGCAGAACGGGCTTTTGCAACATCGCGCTCCTCCTCCAGGGCATCTAGGCTATCCTGCCGATCAAGCTCGGCATCTCTCTCTTCGTACATGCGCACTCGAGTGAGTCATGAATAATGTCGCAGGGTAACACAGCCTCCGCGCCGTACACCATAAAGAAAGGTGTATATCCAGTAGTGCGGTTGGGCGTGGTCCGCAGCCCACAGAGTACGGAGTCGAGCTCCTCAACCTAGTGCTTGTGTGATTCTTTCAAAGACCGCACTAGTCTGGGTTTAATGCCGCTCATAATAAGACCATTGGCCCGTTCAACTTGACTATTTGTTTGCGGGTGATAGACAGAGGCGTAATCGAGCTTAATGCCCAGATTAGTACACCAGGTTTTCACCTCATCGGCTGTGAAATTGGAGCCGTTATCGGTGATGATGCTGTGTGGAACACCATAACGGTGCACAGTACCGGATATGAATTCTATCACTGGCCCGGCTTCGGCCATTTTAACTGGTTTGGCCTCTATCACTTAGTGAATTTATCCACATGACGAGCAGATACTTTTTCTTATGGCTTCCTCCTTTAAGGGGTCCGACCATATCAAGCCCCCAGACCGCGAAAGGCCAAGTGATGGGGATTGTTTGTAGAGCAGTGGGTGGCATATGGCTTTGGTTGGCGAAAAGCTGGCATCCGACGCAACGTTGGACAAGGTCCTATGCATCTGATCGGGCCGTCGACCAATAGAAACATGTACGGAAGGCCTTGCTTACAAGGGCCCAAGCTGCGGCATGGTGACCACCGAGACCGGCATGAATTTCAGCCAAGAGCTGCCGCCCCTCTTCCTCAGAGATACATCTTTGAAGTACTCCGGTAGCGCTTTTCTTGTAGAGTTCTCCGTCGTGAACCTTGTAGGCTTTTGAGCGCCGGACAATGCGCCGAGCCTCATTCTGATCCTCAGGGAGTTCTCGGCTATTAAGGTAGGCCAAGAAGGGTTCATTCCATGGGGCAATGACTGCCATGATGAGATGGGCCGATGGTGTTATTTCGGTGGCTGAGCCCCCGATTATATCGGTGTGTTCGTAATCTGGGGTTATAGTCGGACACGGACTGATGTTGCCGCTCTCCCCTTGCCACACCACGGATGGCTTAAAAAGCCTTCCCAGAAAGATGTTAGGTGGGACGGGGTCGCGCTTGGCGCCGATGCGAGCAAGGACGTCCGCCGCTTGAGTACTTTCTTGAGCCACATGATGAAACTCGAGCCCCTCGAACCGAGCCGACATTTTGAGAACGGCGTTACGGTAAGCCGCCATTTTCGGGTCTTTGGCATCGAAATCTCCATTTATTTGAGATATTGTGAGGTTTGAGTCCCCATGCACTTCCAGGCGTTGTATGCCCATGGAGACAGCCATCCGAAGACCATGCAATAAGGCCTCATATTCGGCTGCATTGTTGGAGTCTGTGTACAATATTTGGAGTACGTACTGAACTACGTCTCCAGTGGGGGACGTTAAGACAACGCCCACCCCTAACCCCGCCAACATTAAGGAACCATTGAAGTACATAACCCAGTTGGAATATGTGCCATACTCTTCAGGGAGTTCGGCCTCTGTCCATTCGACGACGAAGTCAGCCAGTACTTGGGATTTAATGGCTCGGCGCGGTTTGTATGTTATGTCGAATGGAAGGAGCTCAATGGCTCACTTGGCAATCCGGCCCGTGGCATCGCGGTTGTTTATTATGCCGTTGAGTGGTACCTCGGAAGCCACCGTAATCGAGCACTCTTGAAAGTAGTGTCGCAGCTTCCGGGATGCCATGAAGACCGCGTATGCTATCTTTTGGTAATGAGGGTATCGGGATTTGTATGGTGTGAGGATAGTGGATACGTAGTATACCAGTTTCTGAAGCGGGAACTTGTGTCCGTCCTGCTCTCGCTCAATGAGAAGCACGTCGCTCACCACCTGGTGTGTTGCCGATATGTATAATAACATGGGTTCGTCAACGTTCGGCATGCCCAGGATTGGGTTGCTCGCTAAAAGGGCCTTTATTTCTTCCAGTCCGGCAGTTGCCGCATCCGTCCACTCGAAGTGGTCAGTGTGTCGGAGAAGGCGATAAAGTGGCAATGCTTTTTCTCCCAATCTGGAGATAAAGCGGCTTAAAGCTGCCACGCATCCCGCGAGTTTTTGGACTTGTTTAAGGTCTATTGGCGTAGCCAATTGTGACAAAGCTCGGATTTTGGCTGGATTTGCCTCAATTCCTTTACTGGAAACAATGAAGCCCAGCAGTTTTCCAGTGGGGACGCTGAAAACACACTTTTTCGGATTGAGCTTGATGTCATATGTACGGAGGTTGTCGAATGTGATACGTAGATTGTCTATCAATGACTTGACGTGCCTGGTTTTGATGACGATGTCATCCACATATGCTTGAACCGTCTTGCCGATCTGTTTCTCCAAGCATGTTTGAATCGTGCGTTGGTAGGTGGCGCCAGCGTTTTTGAGCCCGAAAGGCATGGTGTTGAAGCACAAAGGCCCATATGGGGTAATGAATGCCGTTGCGGCTTGATCGGACTCCTTCATCTTGATTTGATGGTATCCGGAGTATGCGTCGAGGACACACAGTGAGTCGTTTCCTGCGGTTGCATCAATAATCTGATCGATGCGAGGGAGGGGGAAGGGATCGTTAGGGCAGGCCTTGTTGAGGTCTTTTAAATTGACGCATAGGTGCCATGATTTATCCTTCTTTGGTACCATCACCAGGTTTGCTAGCCAGTCCCGGTGTTTTATTTCTCTGATGAATGCGGCCCCGAGTAACTTGGCTAGCTCCTCTCCCATAGCTTGTCGTTTGGGTTCGGAAAAACGCCGCAGTGTTTGGTTGACCGATTTATATCCCTTTAATATATTGAGGCTGTGTTCGGCCAACCTGCGTGGGATTCCTGGCATATCATAAGGGTGCCAGGCAAATATGTCCTAGTTCTCATGCAGGAACTCTCGTAGCGCGGCGTCGACCGTTGGTTTGAGTTGTGCCCCGATGGATGCTGTCTTCTTGAGGTCCGTCGGGTGGACTTGAAATTTGACTATTTCATCTGCTGGTTTAAAGGAGGTGGATTTGGGTCGTTTGTCCAGGATTACGTCATCCCTATCCACGATGAGGCGCAGCTGATTAGCTCTTCGACGCGAGTATTTCAGACAATGCCTCGAGGGCCAGGGATGCGGGTTTTTTCAGCGCGGAGTGCTATGTCCGGATCACTGCAAGAGTGATGATACCGTTGGGCTCGGGCATCTTGAGCTTCATGTACCCAAAATGAGGTATAGCTTGGAAGCGTGTAAATGCATATCGCCCCAATAGGGTGTGATATCCTCTGTTGAAAGGAGCCACCTGGAAGGTTATCTCTTTGGACCGATAATTCTCCGGTGTGCCGAATACCACGTCGAGCGTGATTTTTCCCGCGCATCGTGCCTCCCGACTAGGAATGATTCCCCAGAAGGTCGTGCTACTTTGCTCGATGCGGCTCCTGTCTATTTCCATTTTATTGAGCATATCCTCGTAGATGAGGTTTAATCCGTTGCCGCCGTCCATGAGCACTTTGGTGAGCCGAAACCCGTCCACAATTGGATTGAGGACCAAGGCGGCTGGTGCCCGGACTGTCCGGAATTTTGGTTCGTCACTGGCATTGAAAGTTATGGCCATGTCGTTCCAAGGGTTTATTGTTACGACTTGGCAGACTTCGGCAAGGTCACGTAAAGCCCTTTTACGCATATTGTTTGAAGCCAAAGTCTCGAAGACTGTCAGTACACTGGGGTCGTCATCTTCCGGGGGGTGTTGCACTGGTGTATTTTTGGTGAGGATATCCTCGCCGCTCTTGGCCACTTGCCGGAGTATCCAACATGCTCTAAGGTTGTGGGTTGGTACGGTGTCTGGTGTTGTATGTATTTTGCATGGCCTATCAAGCCATCCCTCCAGAATGGTTCCACGCCCCGTGATGTGCTTAGGTTTCTTTACTATTGGTTCTGGTGCGCCGCGAGGGTGCACCCTTTTTTCCCGGACGAAGGGCTGAGTGGAAACCGGTGGTTCCCAAAGAGCTGCCCGAGTTTTCCAGGCGCTTTCCATTGCGTAGTACTTCTTTACGATGGTTGCCAAGTCAACGAAGTGTAATACGCGACGGTGATTGATGGCATTGAGGAGTCCTACGTCCGTGCAATTATTGCAGAATGCTGAGATCGCGTCTTTGTTGCGGCAATCTTTAATCTTGTCTTTGCCAAGGAGGAATCTGGCCCAAAAGTGATGGATTGTTTCCTGAGACTGCTACCGTATGTACATGAGATCGTGTCTATCTGGGTGGGTGGGTGTCTTTAAATCCGAACCCTGGCCAAATTTGGAATCCGGAGTTTGAAGAACTTCCAAACTTAATAGCTCGGGCTTCGGGATATTAACTGATTTTTCAGGCCCGTCGTCCGATTCTAGGTTCGAAGGGCGGGCTGTGTCTTTCCAAAGGCAGGTGTCCGGCTCTTCGAGCTGGGAAATCCGAACATAGTTCGTCCTCAGTATAGAGGAAGAGTTGTCGTCTTGCTCCTCTACTACCGCTATCTGGTGGGTGATCGGCGGAGATTTAATCTCTCTCTAGTCGGGTTTAAGCCCAATCCGATCGTAGTCTGGAGCGACCCCGAGGGAGGCGATGCGATCTAGGAGCTCGTTCAAAGATGATAACTCAGCCGGATCCATCTGCTTAGAGTATTCGGAGCTAACACGGAGGTGGTTTTCGATGACCCGAGAAGTCATCATTGGATTAACGGCCGTAGGGGCAGTCATGGTAAAGCCGCCCAACTGGAGGGTTTGGCCTGAGGTCAGGGCACCTTCAGCCGGAGGGTTTGGCCTGAGATCAATCTTGTCTTC
Organism: Aegilops longissima; assembly: GCA_021605205.1. Taxonomy (NCBI): domain Eukaryota; kingdom Viridiplantae; phylum Streptophyta; class Magnoliopsida; order Poales; family Poaceae; genus Aegilops; species Aegilops longissima. Next base: position 403,592,710 of record CM038681.1, read on the forward strand.
GACATCATAGCGAAACACTCAATGAAAGCACCAATGTCGGTGTCAAAACCGGAAGATCTCGGGTAGGGGGTCCCGGACTGTGCATCTAAAGTCGATGGTAACAGGAGACGGGGGACACGATGTTTACCCAGGTTCGGGCCCTCTCTATGGAGGCAATACCCTACTTCCTGCTTGATTGATCTTGATGAATATGAGTATTACAAGAGTTGATCTACCTCGAGATCGTAATGGCTAAAACCCTAAAAGTCTATCCTGTATGACTATGATTATGATTGCCTCTATGGACTAAGCCCTCCGGTTTATATAGACACCGGAGGGGACTAGGGTTATACAAAGTCGGTTACAGAGAAAGGAATCTTCATATCCGGGCGCCAAGCTTGCCTTCCACACCAAGGAGAGTCCCATCCGGACACGGGTGAGAGTCTTCGCTCTTGTATCTTCATGGACCATCAATCGGACCCATGTCCAACAGGTCGGACGCCCGAGGACCCCTTAATCCAGGACTCCCTCAGCTGGGACCTCAGCCAGGCCGAGGACTACGTCTTCATCTCGCCAAGAGCTCGGACCTCGTCAACAATATCGAGCACATTAATTATCTAAGTCGCTTTCATGCTCACTTTTTTAATTTTTTAATTTTTGTTCAGTTCGATCAAGCATTGTATTTGTGTTAAACAAAAAAGTTGTTTGTTAAAAACTTAATTTGTCAAAAACGTTGTTTGTTAAAAATACTTCCTTTTCCCATGTTAACTGGGGCTCTTAAATTTGTATGTGCCATTTTATAATAACTATGTTCTCTAAGTCGTTGCAAAATCTTTTTCTACCACTCCTTTCTCGACTCAAGTGTGTGGTCAATAGCCGGGCAGCCGGGTTTCTCTCTAAAAGCCACTCGCATTTAGTTCGCTAAACTGGCCTAAAAGAGAAGCACTCACTGGTATAGCGAGGTGCTATACGAATGGTTCTTAACCCCTTTCCGCGACAGCATTCTGAACCGTCGCCTAGTGAGTGACTATGATAGGGGGTCCTTCCCACATGACCCAGAAATCGTCGGGGATATGCCCTCCTGGCACACACACTCGGAAAAATGAGGTCGTGTGCGACCGATTAGCGGTCAAATACAGTTATACGTACAGTTGTGCTAAAAAAATACAATTATACAGGTGAAATTGTTTCCGGCCGTAAGTATATCCCACAGAATCAGTCCCCGCTAAACGTTTCCGTTTGCATGTACATTCTACATAGTCAATCCAAGGAATACGTTTCCGTTAGTATGTACATCCCACACAGTTAATCCAAGAAGTATGTTTCCGTTCGTATATACATCACACAGAGTCGCTCCAAGGAAAACGTTTCCGTTCGCAGGTATATCACACACAATTTTCCCCATTAAATCGTTTGTGATAGCGTTGCCATTACACACGATATTAACAATTTTATCATTTGCGTTATTGAATGCATCACACATGGTGCGTAGAAGAAACTATGTGGCAAAGGTTGTCCATTACACACACTTTTTATGTGGTAAACGTTTGCGCAAGGTGGCCTAATGTAAACAGTTTTCAAGAGGATGCCGTGTGTGATTGTTCATTGATCCAACACGGTTTATTCCTAGAAACTGTATGAGTTGCCTGAGGTCATCGCCCACGGTATTTTCTCAATAATTGTTTGCAATAGAAAAACCAAATTAGCAGGCTATTTTCCCTATTATTAATAATCCATTTATTAATCTAATTGACCTTTCATATTAAGCACACGATATATTTCATTTCCATATTAAGGAAGTAGGATTTCATAATTGAAATACATCATAGTACAACATCATATAGCTTCAGCACTCAACTACCCCATTACACAACTGCACCGGCACCAAGTTTCACATGCAACATCTAGAACCTTTCGAAATTAGCATCATAGACGGTACATAGACAAATGCATCTCATCTGGAAAACTGCTGAAGCGGAAGGCGAATATTGAGCCTTCATTGATGTTGAAGGTCTTTGCAACTTTAGACCAGTGCCTGTGGATGATTGACCGTCCATCCTTCGTCCTCTTCAGGAACACTTCAATATTGAATTATGGGTGTTGTATGAAAACCTTCCTCGCCTCCTGACTATAGAGGTGGTTTGAGAGGTAATCATTAGTGAACTGCTTTGGAAAGGCCTGAAAACAAGGATGTGCATAAATATCTTCTCTACATTTGAAATGGGGCAAAGGAATAAAAGAAGGCAAGGTATAATAGTTAGTACCATCTTGTAGTGAACTGATGTCTTCTTCATTGTGCAGACAAAGATCTTGTTGTTTTTGTCACTAATTTCTTTATCCTAACAATCTTTACGAAGTTTCTTGACTTGGTCGATATTAATGGACAACTTATTTCCCCATATGCAAAAAGGGTCGAACAGTGGGTCAAAACCTCTGACAGCAGGACCTGCATGTGCAAGATCAAATTGTTAAAACCCTAAATATTTGAATGGTTCCTGCAACTACACAATAATGTGCTATTAGACATAAGACCATGCATGTGCTAACCTCGATATTAAACCTCAGTGCTTCCCATTGTTTGCCTGCAACACATATAAGGTAGTAGTCATCAGGTTAAGTGAGGGTTCACATGCTATCAGTAAAATATGTTGATGAAAAATAAGCACATTTTTTGACTGGAAACTGTGAGGCAACAACCCCACAGTACTTTATTAAAACTCAAGCAAACAAACAAGGTACAAAAGGTCCTGGAAAGAAAAATAAGCACATTGCAGATTCATCAGATTAATTCAAGCCAAATGGAAAAGCCATTTATCCAAACCAAGCATGATTAAGAACTAAGAAATATAGCAGTTCTATATGTTTCTCATGTATTAAGTGCAACAAAATTCGATTTATTCCTCACATGCACAACAATACAAAATTCTACCCACGACAATTGGACATCGCATTGCAGAATTGAACCAAGCAGTTAACTAAACACCACAACAAATGAATCAAACATTAACTGAGCACCACATTGCACAATATAACATACTCCTAATAGAAGATCAGACAGTTAACCAAACCAAGCATGCTTAACAACTTGGAAATATAGCACTTGTATTTGTTTCTCATGTATTTAATACAACCAAATTCAATTTATTTCTCACATGGTATACAATAATGAATGCACCATAACAATTGAACACAGCGTTCATGTAATCGAACCAAACAGTTAACTAAACACCACAACAAATGAACCAAACATTAACTGAGCACCACATTGCACAATATAACATACTCCTAATAGAAGACCAGACAGTTAACCAAACCAAGCATGCTTAATAACTTGGAAATATAGCAATTGTATTTGTTTCTCATGTATTTAGTACAGCCAAATTCGATTTATTTCTCACATGGTATACAATAATAGAATGCACCCACAATAATTGAACATCGCATTGCTGAGTTGAACCAAACAGTTAACTAAACACCACAACAAATGAACCAAATGTTAACTAAGCACCACATTACACAATGTATAACATACTAGAAGATCAGACAGTTAACCAAACCAAGCATGCTTGACAACTTGGAATATAGCAATTGTATTCGTTTCTCATGCATTTTGTAAAGATAAATTTGATTTATTTCTCACATGGAAGACAATACAAAATTGCAGCTTGAAGAATTGAACATCACATTTGCATAATTGAACCAAACAGTTAACTGAAGACGACAACTAATTAACCAAACCGTTAATAAGTGAGCACCACATTGCACGACATATAGAACATATACACTAGAGAAATAGATTGCATGGTAAAATTAGATAGCACAATTCAGTAGAATTTGTTAAGGAAAAGGCAGGAGCAGCACATGCAACGGGCAAACCGAGCATGCTTAACCGGTGAGCTAGCAAACTGAACATGGGTCCTTATAGTGAGCTAATAAGACAAGCCACTCCTCATCGTCGAAGATATAGATGATGATTGGCTCCTTGGACATGGAAGCGGGCGAGGCCTCCACATCATGGGTGCCCTCATCGTAGTAGTGAGTTTCCTGAGCTGCTCCGGGCACCAACCTGCTAGCTCTCGAGTTGAGGTAAGCACGTGCACGCCGAGAAAACACCTCGTAGTCTTCGTCGAAGGCACCGAGGGTGGCCTCGAGAAAACGCCTCAAACTTTCGTTTAAAGCAGCCAACCGCGTCGCGGCGTCGGCGCGCGAGGAATTGATACGTCTCCAACGTATCTATAATTTTTGATTGTTCCATGCTATTATATTATCTGTTTTGGATGTTTAATGGGCTTTACTATGCACTTTTATATTATTTTTGGGACTAACTTATTAACCGAAGGCTTAGTGCAAATTGTTGTTTTTTTACCTATTTCAGTGTTTCGTAGAAAAGGAATATCAAACGAGTCCAAACGGAATGAAACCTTCGGGAGAGTTATTTTTGGAACAAACGCAATCCAGGAGACTTGGAGTGGAGGTCAAGAAAGAACCGAGGAGGCAACGAGGTAGGAGGGTGCGCCCAAGGGGGCAGGCACGCCCCCACCCTCATGGGCCCCCCGTGGCTCCACCGACCTACTTCTTTCGCCTATATATACTCATATACCCTGAAAACATCCGAGAGCACCACGAAACCTTATTTCCACCGCCGTAACCTTCTGTACCCGTGAGATCCCATCTTGGGGCCTTTTTGACACTCACATGGGGGGAATCGATCACGGAGGGCTTCTACATCAACACCATAGCCTCTCCGATGATGTGTGAGTAGTTTACCACAGACCTCACTACAAAAAAAAGACACATCCGTGACATTTTGGGCCGAACAATTTTTTTTCTGTCATACATATGACACTTCTATGACCATAATTGTGACAAAACCCGGTATCATCATAGATGTGGTGGGCTCCTACTTCTATGACAAAAATCATGATGAGAAAATGGGCTTTTTCGTCTGGGCGGGCCGGAGACACAGCTGCATGACATTCTTTGGGCCGTCCATGACGGAAAATACCGTGGTAGAAGCGAGGGAGGAAAATTTCGGGAGTTGCGGTCACGGTGGGAGGTCGGGGGCGAGCGATGCGCGCTTTCTCGACGTCTGCAGCGTGTGTGTAGGCGTTGGCTCTAGCGAAGCCGAGAGGCGTTGGGCTCTAATCGAACCCGAAGCGATTGCCTTTGCGCAGGCTACGCGTTATCGAACCCGAGCGATCGATCGATGGCGTTAATCGAACCCGATGGGCGATTCGCCGCTCTGCGCTAATCGAAGCCGATCGATGCCGCTCGGGATGGACAGTGGCGTTGGGGGGGGTTGGATGAGCAGTGGCGGTGGCGTTGCCTCTGGATGAACAGGAACTCGTGGTGTGGAGGGCTGGATGAGCATGAGACGGTGGAGGGTGGCCGTGGAGGGTGGTTGAACAGACCCCGTGGTGTGGAGGGCTGGATGAGCGATGAGACGGTGGAGGGTGGTTGAGCGAAGAGCGGTGGAGTAGCGCGGTGGAGGCTGGATGAACAGGAGCCCGTGGAGGTGGAGGAGGTCGACGGTAGCCCGTGGAGGCCGGAGGAGGTCGGCGGTGGAGATGAACGGTATCTCGTGGAGTCCCGTTTTGCGCACGCCACACCCTCCCCGTTTCGACCGTAGCGCTCCAACACAAGTCCGTTTAAATCCGTTTTGCGGTATGCCACACCCTCCCGATCAACGGGACCCCGTTTCGACCGTAGGAGGTCCGTTTCCTCCGCTTTTGCGGTACCCACACCCTCCCGATCAACAGGACCCCGTTTGACCGTAGGAGGTCCGTTTCCTCCGTTCTGCGATGCGCGGGCCCTCCCGATCAACGGGACCCCGTTTGAGCGTGGCGGTCGAACACAAGGCCGTTTCCTCCGTTGTGCGATGCGCCAGCCTCGCTTCCATCGCCCGTTCCGTCCAAGCCCTCCCGATGAACACGACCACGCATTCCGTTCCGACCCGGTCGGTTGGCTCCCCATGAACACGGCGACGGTCTTTGTTTCTCGTTCCGACCCAGCCATGTACGTATGCGCGCGAGTAGGCGTTCGAGACCCTGCCCGTATGTACGTACGTGGCCGTATTTTCTTTCTTGCACCCTCGCCGCTGTATGTACGTGTACATGCTACGTGGGCGCCTCTACTACGACACGTGCGCGCCTCTACATCTACGACACATGCGCGCCTCTACATCGACCCGGTATGTACGCATATCGTTCACGACCAGAATGACAACGCCACGTGCGCTTGACCAGGTGGGTCCGACCGCCGAGCACTTCCTTGCGTGCGAAGATGTAGCTGGTGGGTCCCGTGAGTCGGGGCGAATCATTTTTTGCTCGGACGCACTTCCTTGCGTGCGAAGGTGTAGCTAGTGGGTCCCAGCGGTCAAGGGGAAATGATTTTTCGCGAAATATGGTGGCCCGTCCGTGGGTCCCCGCTGTCGGTGGAGGAATAATTATTTTGCGGCGTAATAAGGAGGCACTTCCTTGCTGCGGCCGTGGACCCGGTGTCAGCCTCTCCCGTGTAGTCCACGTCCGATGGAAGCCGTTCCTTGACCACGTTGACCACGCCGCGCCGAGAGCACCAGGGCGGTGGACGACGGCGAGGCCTAGGAGGGGACGGCGCGAGCCGGGAAGACGCGACGGTGGATGCCCAGCGAGAGGAGTCTGAGGTTCACGGTTCCTGCGGTGTGAGGCTGCCGTCGCCGCAGAATAACAGGGTGTGGGTGAGTAGAGGATGGCCGGCCCGCGGTGGGAGTAGTAGAGGCGGTGAGGCCTCCGCCGATCGCAACCGACCACGGAGGCAGGAGCACGAGGCACCACCGGCGCTGGTTTGGGCGGTGGAGCAAGAAGACCAGAGGTTGAAGAAGCACCACGACCGTTGGATGGACATCGACGGTCCTTTGGAGCTAGAATCGTGCATATTGACTAAGTTGACAAAGCCCTCCGTCCCGTCAACTTAGTAGGCCCATAAGTCAGCCTGCCACTATACTGGGTCCCAGCTAACAGGGGGAGTATTCATTTTTTTGTGCATAATAAGGAGGCACTTCCTTGCGTGCGAAGATATAGCTTGTGGGTCCGAGCTATCAGCGGCGGTAATGTTTTTTCGCGAAATACTGAGGCCCTTGTCGGTGTCAAAACCGGCGGATCTCGGGTAGGGGGTACCGAACTGTGCGTCTAGGCGGATGGTAATAGGAGACAAGGGACACGATGTTTTTACCCAGGTTCGGGCCCTCTCGATGGAGGTAATACCCTACTCCTGCTTGATTAATATTGATGATATAGGTAGTACAAGAGTAGATCTACCACGAGATCAAGGAGGCTAAACCCTAGAAGCTAGCCTATGGTATGATTGTTGTTCGTCCTACGGACTAAAACCCTCCGGTTTATATAGACACCGGATAGGTTAGGGTTACACGGAGTCGGTTACAATGGTAGGAGATCTACATATCTGTATTGCCAGGCTTGCCTTCCACGCCAAGGAAAGTCCCATCCGGACACGGGACGAAGTCTTCAATCTTGTATCTTCATAGTCTTGGAGTCCGGCCGTGACGATAGTCCGGCTATCCGGATACCCCTAGTCCGGGACTCCTCGGTAGCCCTGAACCAGGCTTCAATGGCGATGAGTCCCGCGTTGATTGTCTTCGCATTGCGAGGCGGGTTCCTCCTCAAATTCTTCATAGAAGGTTTTGAACACCAGGATAGTGTCGGCTCGCAAAACAAGTTCCACATTCCACCGTAGAGAGAATAACTTCGCACGGATCTGCGGCGTATTCAGCGGCGTGACATCACACCACGGCCAGGCCTTCATATGAATCGTTTTTTTGTTCCACCTCGGTAGCGTTTAGCGAGGCGGTTTCCTTGGCACGTCTTATCAAAGCATAGATCGTGCCCCCTTATTCAGGATTCTCATCAATACGGACGTGGGTAACCCATCCGCGCCATTGATTCTGGCGCTTGGGAAATAAGCGAGTTTTACCGGGCTGGTGGGGACGCATAGCCGTCCGTCCATATAAGGGATAAGGATCCACCTTTTCACCTACGCCTTCTTCCTCCTTTGCTTATCCATTTTGCACGTACTCGAGCTCCAGCGCCCAAGTCCGCACATCCCACCTCAACCTTCTCCAACCATGTCAGGAGCGGGAGGCAGGTGGATGGCCTCCTCCGTCATGGAGGGCACATCACAAGGCTCGGGAGGCGGATACTTGTCCGGCGACATCGCGCCTGAGCTGCCCGATGTCGGGCAGCTCATTCCAACCCCGGGCCCCATGAGAGGGTGGTGTTCCTCCCCACTTCCTCCACGGACTAGGTTTTCCACTTCACCCATTTGTCCGGGGCTCATGTTCTACTACGGCTGGACTTCCACGACTGGCCCCGAATTTCATCCTCAACATCTCGGCGTTTATCGTCAGGTGCGAGGCCTTCCTCGCATCCAGCCCCACTTCGCTTATGGCTGAAGATCTTCAACGTCCGGCGAAGGTAGTGGGTGGCCGTCAGCGGAGTCGGGGCGCCATGGTTGGCAAGATGGCCAAGGTCCTATGGCTCGAGGCGCCTTTGTGGAGACAATAAAGGGGTGGCAATCGGGGTGGTTCTACACCACCGAGCCACGTGACCCGAATGGGTGGCGGCCCCAATTCAGATCTGGCTTCCCCACGGCTCTCGTCATGGAAAGAGCGGGCCGGCGTGGGGAATTCGAAGAACTATCCGGACTCAGACATGCGTCCAAAACCTGGTGGACAAGAATCTCGAGCTTGTCGGCGTAATCCGGTGATGCTCATCGCGGATTCTCCCATGCCAACAACGGGCCTTTAACTTGTGGGAGTTCGATCCGGCACAGCACCGAACCTTGAGCCGGCTCTTCGACACTACGTACGAAGATGCCTAGAAGGTGCTGTTCAAGGGCGCTGAAGCCCCAACATCCGCTAACAAGGATCGCGGATATAGCTCGCGGCGTCCAGCCGGCGAGGCAAGTTATTTTACCCATTTACGGGACTCTTTTTTCATAGATTGACTCTATGTGGGATCTAAAACTCCCTAATCTTTGACAGGACTGGCTGAAGACGTCCGGATAGATTAACTGTCCGGCTCCTTTGCCGGAAGACCCGGAGGACGCTCGATTGACGGGGTTGCTGGCTCCGGCACCCCATGTGGTGCCGGAGAAGAAGGCCAAGAAGGAGGCCACGGAGCTGGAAGGAGCTCCGGCGCCAGTCTTTGTCGGTCTCAAGCGTAATCTTCTCCACAAGACGAGGAGGAAGAAGAAGAAGCTCCTCCCAGTGAGAGGAGAAGAAAAGGAAGGCCGCCTAACCGGGAGGCCGGAGGATCAAGAAGGAAGAACCCTTCCTCCGGACTTCTCCACCAACATCGGCGGCAGCGAGGAGGATTGGCCTACAAGGGCCAAGCCCTGGCGAGATCGTAAGTGTCCGGATACCCATGGCTTTTATTATTGCAGAGTGTTCTCTAATGTCAAACAACCGTGCAGCCCGCCCAAGGGCGAGTTCGCCGATTCATCGGCGGGTCCACAGGCTCGTCGGAAATGGAGAGTACCGCTCGACCGCCTCCTCGCCTCCTGCTGGACGACGCCTTGGTGGGGCCCCAAGAGGGGTTTGGTCAGAGGAGGTAGCGCGGGAGGTGCCACAAGGCAACCTCCCGGACTCCAGGAGCGGGGGGCAAGACCCCCAGGGGCTCTAAGCCCGACCCTCGTCCGGACTCCATGTCGGAACCATCAGCGGTTCCGAAGTCCGGCCAGCGGATCCTTCGCAAGAAGGGTAAGACGCCGGTGTCCTCCGTCCAACCGGAGGCACCGGATAGCTTCTGAGGCGCTAACAACGCTTCCATCGAGGAGGAGCACCGCCTTCGTTATGAGTGCGGTGATCCGACAATTCGATCCACTAAGAGCGGGTGACCGAAGCACTGCACCAGCCTTCTAACAGGCTTTGAGGTAAGTTTAGAATATATAAAATGTTACCACATAGACAGTAGCCCCCGATGCTTAGTTCGGTGTTAGGAAAGAAAAGCTGGACTAAGGATCTAAAAAGATATCGCAGGAGTCTAACATAAGTATGTCAATATGGGAATGCAAAGGCTGCCGACCTCTGCCAAGCCGATGCGGAGGTCAATGCATTGAAGCGAACCTCGGCGGTCCGAGAACGAGCTCGGACAAGCCAAGAAGCAGCTCGAGGACAAGGAAGGTAAGTAATACCTTATTAAAGAAATACCTTATAGAAAAGGTTTTGGTTGCAAAAATAACAGGAATAACATGGGTGCTGCGGGGGCCACGAGCGAGGTGGAGACCACAGAAGGAAGCGGTGTCGTGGTCGGCAAAGCGAAGCTACTGAACGCACCGAGCGAGAGAAGGGGGCGTGGCTGGCCAAGGTGCGACAAGAGCTCAAGCTCTGGAAAAACACGAGAGTTTGGAGCGTGACTCAAGACTCGAGAGTCAGAGCTCGCCTCGGCTCTTGAGAGTGCCAAAGCTGCTAAGGTCGAGGCCCAAAAATCCCTCCAAGAAATTGAGTCTTTAAAGAAGATAGCAGCGGGTAAGGCATTCTTTATGCAAAGCAAGCATGTGAAAGTGAATTACCTATTACTTACCCGGATTCGGAGCTCTCCAGGAGCATTCACAGATTTGCCCCATAGTGTGTCCGATCTTTGCCGCATTCTACCGCGCCAAGGAGGGAGCTCAAGCGGAAAAGGTGTTCTGGTCTCAAGATCTTCGAGGCCGAACATTCGGTGCCTCGAGTGACCGGTGAAGCAGCTGGTCGAGCTCCACAAGGTCGCCGAACAGGCCATGAAGGGCCTTATAAGCGTGGGTGTGGCCATTGGAGGCCATGGGAGCTACTCGGCTTGGTGCAGCGGGTGGTGGATGCCTGTCGGCGGCTTGAAATCATCAAGCGCTCCGTCTGCATTGAAGGTGTCCGTCGGGCCCTTGCCGTGCTAAAGTGCACTGGGGCAAGCTGGATGCGGAGAGGCTTGTGACAGACGGAACCCGAAGGGCCATGAGCATCATACGCCCGAAATGTACTATGAGGGCCTCCTTAAGGGTGCCCACCGAATAGCGGATGAGTGCTCCAAAGATGTAATTTTTGAATAAACTTGCATTTGTTATCCTGTACGCTGAAAACTTGTTCATATGCACTAAGCAACGCTTATTAATTTAAAATATTACCTTCTGTGTGGCCGTTTATCAAATTTGAGAGATGGCAAGTCGTTGGCTTCAGCCCCCATGCCATGAGTGCTGGGGTGTTCGGGATAAACTTGAGCACTCTTGTTCCCATTCTTGGGTCCATCTAGGGAGGCGCTCAACACAATGAACAAGGCAACCAGACTTATAATGCTTGAACACTCTCACTTAGCCATAGAATTCTATAATTTTAAATTTTGGCGAAGCCCCTAGTATTCGGAAGACCGAGTTCGGGGCGCTATCCACGCCTTGGCCGGATAATTCCGGTTCCTCGCTCTAAGCGGCATAAGTCTTTAGGGACCCGAAAAAACCTCTCGAACAGCGACCGGCTCTCGCCCTATCATGACGGTCAGTTTTAGCTTTCTCCACTGAGGTGCTCGACCCATCTCAACTGGGGCACAATCACAGTGGTTCTCCCGGTGCTACCTTAGCCAATATAGCGGAACGTAAGGTACCAAAACACGGGAGCCGGGCAAACCCAACTATTGACCCAAGACATGATTCGGAGCCAATTCATATAATGCTATAAGTTTGGGGTGCCACACTTGTGAAAGTGTTCGGACTTATCACACCATAATTTTGGGATACTTAAGCCCCTGGTGTATTGGCCGTACCAAAGTGTACGGTTGCAACATGTCGTGAAATGAACATATGTATATATAAAGGAAGTAGAGCAATAATAAGCAAAAGCTATGTATTGTTTATTCAAAAAGGTACTGCAATGGAAGCGAGCGATACAAATAGTGCGATAAGCAAGGGATGGGACTATCTAACATGTCCTCTCCGTGGGCAAGCTGCGGGATGGTATGTAAAACAGGTATAATGCTCGTAATAGAGACCACCGAACACTTGACGTGGCTTTCGCTTCCTCGGCTGTTGTATCATGAGTTCGGCGATTCTAGTGCCGGACAGACTGATGAAAGACGGAGTCTGAAAGTAAGAAAAAGGAAGAAAAAAGGAAAAGGAAAAGAATGACACAATCGGGCTCCACAGTGCGGTCGAGCCGCATTCTTGGCGTGGCGTGGTCTTGCCCCCCCACATGCCCATGGTATCTCCAGAGCATAATTATGCAGCGTAATACTAACCGCAATTTCGCGAGGGCGGGGTTGGGGCGGATTACTACTCGTGCTTGAATCGTGCCAGGCGGTCTTGTTGTAGGTTACTCCGGGCGCGCTTGACAGTGTCCGGGCGCTTAGTGGCCGGACTCAAGAATTGCTGTGAGAGGCTGCTTTGTACCTCCGCTGCGAGGGCCGCCGTGTGCTCCTCCGTTCGGAGAGAGCGTTCGGTGTTTCCATTGACCGTGATTACTCCTCGAGGGCCTGACATCTTGAGCTTGAGGTATGCGTAGTGCGGCACCGCATTGAACTTTGCAAATGCGGTTCGTCCGAGTAATGCATGATAGCCGCGGAATGGGACGATGTCGAAGATTAACTCTTTGCTTCGGAAGTTATCCGGGATCCGAAGACCACTTGAGTGTAATCGAGCCCGCACAACTGGCCTCTACACCGGTATGACGCCTTTAAAGGTCGCTTTTGTAGGTTTAATCCTTGAGGGTCTATGCCCATTTTGCGACCTTTATCCCGATAAAGCAGGTTCAGGCCGCCGCCGTCCATCGGGACTCGGTTAGGTCAAATCCATCGATAAATGGGTCAAGAACCAATGCGGCGAAACCGCCGTGGCGGATGCTAGTGGGGTGGTCCTTGATCGAAGGTGATCGGGCAGGAAGACCATGGGTTGAACTTGGGGCTGGCTCCATCGCATATCGTCCCTTAGTGCACTTCCGCTCCCTTTTGGGTATATGGGTTGCGTATATCATGTTCACCGTCCGCACTGCGTGGGAAAACCCTTACATCCTCTATTGTTCGGGCGGGCGGGCTCTTCCTCGTCATCACTATGCAGCCCCTTGTCATGGAGTTCGCACTTAACTTGCTCGCTTGCTTGAACACCCAACAGTCCATGTTGGTGTGATTGGCTGTTTTTGGGGTGCCATGTATCCGCACAAGCGATCGAGTATTCGGTCCAAGTTGGACGGGCCCCGGTATTTCTTTTGAATGGCTTCTTCCACGACGGGTTTAGAGCCTCTAAATTGGCATTGACGGGCAGTATCCTCGGTGTTATCACCGCACGCGGCGCTTGTTCTTGTTGCTGACGCGACCGCCATTGCTGTCCTTGGTATCCGAACTATCGGGATGTTTGGCCAAGTTGTTGCTTTGAGCTAGCCAGCTTTCCTCTCCCGCACAAAAGCGGGTCATGAGTGTTGTGAGGGCTGCCATAGATTTTGGCTTTTCTGCCCTAGGTGCGGGCAAGCCACTCGTCGTGGATGTTATGTTTGAAGGCTGCAAGGGCCTCTGCATCCAGGACGATCAACGATTTGATTTTTCTTTGTTAGGAACCGTGTCTGTAATTGTGCGGACGATTCTTCCGCTCTTGGATTATGTGGCTAAGGTCATCGGCGTCTCGTGGTCGCACATATGTGCCCCGGAAGTTATCAAGGAATGCGGCTTGCGGTCCTCCCAACAACCAATTGATTCTCGCCGGCAAGCTGTTGAGCCAATGCCGAGCTGGTCCTTTAAGCTTGAGTGGGAGGTATTTGATGGCATGTAGATCATCACCGCGGGCCATGTGGATATGGAGGAGATAATCCTCGATCCAGACCGCAGGATCTGTGGCACCATCGTATGATTCGATGTTTACGGGCTTGAAGCCCTCGAGAATTTGATGATCCGTTACTTCATCTGTGAAGCATAGTGGGTGTCTTGGCGCCTCAGATATTGGGCTATATCACGGCGTAGCTCATATGAGCTTTGTCTCATCGTGTTCGCCAGGCGGGTTTGCTATATCCGACGCGACGGTAATCATCCCGCGTCGTTGGGCGCCCACGCGATCCGTAGATCGATCTTGTATGTTTTGCCTTATCCTCCAATATATCTCGCAAGTCCGGCGCGTTTTCCGTGCCTTGGTACTTTTTGAGCGGCGCTGTGGTGTGGCTTGAGCGAGGGCCGAGAGGCTTCTCCGTCTGGCGCACGGGTGGCGGTCTGCCATGTCGTCGCTGGTGACTTGGGTGCTTCCTCCTCTAGTCGAGGCAACGGCCTGCGTTTGGGGTAGCTTTTGGGCGTTTGAGTTCATACTCTTGGCTGCAAGGACTTCAGTCCATCCGTCACCTAGCGAGTCTTGATCAGCTCTAAGTTGTTGCTACTTTTTCTTGAGGCTGCTTGCCGTGGCTATAAGCCTGCGTTTGAAACGCTCCTGTTGGCGGGATCCTCGAGCACGACAAATTGCCGTCGCCGAGGCTTGCCTCATCTTCGGAGGGAGGCGTAATTATCGCCCCTCGACCTCTCTTCTCGCCGCCTTGTCATGCGGACTTGCTTCTCCCTCCTCCGCGCCGAGTCCTGTTTGGAGGGGTTCTCTTCGCACGTCCAGGGGTGTTATTATCTCGTGCGGAATCACCGTTTTATTGTGGCGGGATTTAGAGCAGCGCCGCTGACGTCGGCGCTTCGACTGTTTCTTGGAGGGGTCATCCTCCGTTGTTCCATCGCCGTTCCCATCTTTTGGGATGTCCACCATATATATGTCATATGACGAGGTGGCCTTCCAGTGCCCTGTAAACGCTGGGTCTTGGTCGTTTCCAGCATCGTCGTCCATATCGTCGATGCCTTCGGAGTCGAAGTCTAACATGTGGTTAAATCATCGACATTGGCTACAAAGTGGGTGGTGGGTGGGCGTTGAATTTCTTCGTCGTCCGCATCCCAACCTTCCTGTCCGTAGTCCGGCCAGGGCTCTCCGGATAAAGAGAGAGACTTTAGTGAATTCAGGATGTCGCCAAAGGCGCGTCTTTGAAAAGATGTCCGCGATGAACTCCATGACGGGCGCCCAATCGGATTCGATTAGCGGGCGCAGAGGGTTCGGAGTCCGGAGAGGAGTCCGCACCTGGAGTCGAGGTCTTCGCAAATGGCAGGATGGAGTTCGACTCGATCGCCGTAGAGATTGTAGCCCCGAGGCGGTGTCCAACCACTCGCCCTCGATCGGGAATCCGCCCGGATTAAGGGTCGGAGCGGATATCGGTGCGGCCTCCGTGGCACCTGCTCGCTGCAGAGCTAGATCATGCCCATCGAGACAAGGCGGCATGCTTGGCTGCGACTCGAATCTGTCAAGATCAAGTCTCCGCGGATATCGCCCATATAGTTCAAACTTCCAAATCTGACTGATGGCAGGGGCGTAGCTTTCGATCCGCTCCAGATGGCTGCTTAATTGGCCCGCATGCAAAGCCGCCGAACACGAAGATCTGTCCGGGGAGAAAGGTCTCACCCTGGACCGCGTCGTTGTTGACGATCGAAGGAGCCATCGGGCCTATCGGTGACGACACAGAGGAACTCTCAGTGAAAGCACCAATGTCGGTGTCAAAACTGGCGGATCTCGGGTAGGGGGTCCCGAACTGTGCGTCTAGGCGGATGGTAACAGGAGACAAGGGACATGATGTTTTTACCCAGGTTCGGGCCCTCTCGATGGAGGTAATACCCTACTCCTGCTTGATTAATATTGATGATATAGGTAGTACAAGAGTAGATCTACCACGAGATCAAGGAGGCTAAACCCTAGAAGCTAGCCTATGGTATGATTGTTGTTCATCCTACGGACTAAAACCCTCCGGTTTATATAGACACCGGATAGGTTAGGGTTACACAGAGTCGGTTACAATGGTAGGAGATCTACATATCCGTATCGCCAAGCTTGCCTTCCACGCCAAGGAAAGTCCCATCCGGACACGGGACGAAGTCTTCAATCTTGTATCTTCATAGTCTTGGAGTCCGGTCGTGATGATAGTCCGGTTATCCGGATACCCCCTAGTCCGGGACTCCCTCAGCCCTTTCGGTGGGTCCCCGATGTCAGGTGGAGGAATCATTATTTTGCGCGTAATAAGGAGGCATTTCCTTGCGTGCGGCCGTGGACCCAGATGTCGGCCTCTCAACGTAAGTCCACTTCAGATGCATGTTGGTCGTTGACCACATTGACCAGGCCGCGTCGAGAGCACCATGGCGGTGGACGATGGCGAGGCCTAGGAAGGGAACGACACGGAGGCGGGGAAGACTCAGCTTGTTTCCACATGGAGGGAGTACTGTTGAACGAGGGTTTCTTGGTTCGTCTACCGTCATGGGAGAATAACAGCAGTGTGGGTGAGTAGAGGGATGGCTAGGCCAGCGATGGGAGCACGGTGGGCGGTGAGGCTCACTGCGGCAAGACACCGGCCGTGGGGAGGAGGAAGCGAGGCAGTCCACTGGCGCTTGTTTGAGTTGGAGCAGGAAGAGCAGAGATTGAAGAAGCACGACGGCCGTTGGATGGCCATCCAACATCCTTTGCTGTCGCCAACCTTTTTTAGGAAAGCCTCAAATCTGTGGAAAACAGCATACAACCCATCTGCCATTATTTCTAATAATTTACAACCCATTTGCTAATTCTTAAGGTTTTGTTTGGAGCCCATATTATTTTTGTTAGCATTATAGCCCATATTGTGGCCATGGTTAAAAAATTATATGAAATTTTGCATATTTCGGTGCGGTCCAAACTGTTTTTAATCCCGAAATTTCGACTCACATTCAAACTGATTTAAAAAATAAATGTATATCAATATAAAATCCAACAAATTCTCCACGCATAAAAATTAATGTAATTTAAAATCTCGAAATGAAAAAAAGATATTTGAAACTAATTGCCGGTTTGATGTGTTTTAAAAATGTACAACCCATTTCTCATTACTGATAGGCCATTTTTTCGGCCAGCTGAATGAAGCTCTCCTCATCTTGAAAGATTTGCAGCCCAACAGGCACGACAAAGCGACTTACTTGGCAAATCACAAAAAACTGGGCTGTGGCCTTGGACCCACTGTCGGCCTCTCCGTGCACAAGATTTCTCCGATGGAAGTTGGTCGTTGACCACGTTGACCACGCCGCGCCGAGAGCACCAAGGCGGTGGACGACGGCGAGGCCTAGGAAGGGGACGACGATGAGCCGGGGAAGACGCGACAGTGGATGCCCACACGGAGAGGAGTACGAGGGTTCACTGGTTCGGCTGCGGCGTGAGGTTGCTGTCGCCGCAGAATAACAGGGGGTGTGGGTGAGTAGAGGGATACCCTGGACCAGCGGTGGGAGTAGTAGGGGGCGGTGAGGCCTCCGCAGCATCACAGCCGGCCACGAGAGGCAGAGCACGTGGCACGATCGGTGCTGCTTTGGGCGGCTGGAGCAAGAAGACCAGAGGTTGAAGAAGCACTATGGCCGTTGGATGGACATCGTACGGTCACTGGAGCTAGAATCATTCATATTGACTAAGTTGAAAAAACCCTCCATCCTCGTCAACTTAGTAGGCCCACAAGTCAGCCACCCACTATGGTGGGTCCCAGCTAGTTGGGGGTATTCATTTTTTGGTGCGTAATAAGGAGGCACTTCCTTGCGTGCGAAGATATAGCTGGTGGGTCCGACACTGCCGCCAGGGGGTTTTTTGCGAAATCTGAAGCCCTTCCCGTCTGGTGCATGTCTGAAGGCGTAATAAGGAGGAACTTTCCTTGCGTGCGACCATGGACCTCATGGGTCCCAGCCGTCGAGCTCTCCACGACTGATCCTCTTCCGATGACTCGTATGTTGACCACGGCGCCGAGCGCACCGAGGCGGTGGACGACGGCAAGGCCCAGACCGAACGACCGGAGATGGGGAAGACACGCAAAGGAGTCGCAGACGGAGAGGAGTGGGAAACTTGACTGGTTTAAAAGGGTGGGCCTACACTGGCAGAGAATAACAGGAGGTGCAAGAGTGGAGGGATGGCTCTGCCGTCGGCGGGGTAGCGTTTACCGAGGAGCGCAAAACAACGCCGCTGGACGCCAAAGGCTGGAGCAAGCGGTTCGCAGCGCTGGGGAAGAAGACGAGATTGAAGAAGAATGCGGCCGTTGCATGTAAATCCAACACCTTCTTAGGCTTCGACCCACCGCCCACATGTCGGCGACCCATTTTTTTAGTCCATTTGGTGGGCTAGGTGAAACAATGATGTAGCATCTATGCAGCCCGCTTAAATCCCATTTGTATTTTTCTCAAATCCATGGACTTGCTGGGTTGGGTGAAAATATCATGTTGGGCTAGACGGAGAAATGTTATAAAACATAAACACATGATTGCACGTCGGTAAAATCTTTGCAAGCTTATGTACGCAATCACTAGGAGTTAACTTGGCAAGTTATATATAAACAATTATTATTATTATTTTGTAAGAACTTTCAACTTACGTAAATAAAATATCATTTTAATTTGATGAGTTAGTAGTAATGGGGTATTATTATTTTTAGGCTAGACGGGATAGTTGAGTTGGTTCTAGGGAAAATCGGGAGAAAACTCAGTTTACATCAAAAAATAAAGTGGGAGAAAATTCGAGAGACTGCCGGGTCCACGAGGAGAGGAATATGTTGGGAGGAAGGAGATTCAAAGCACGGCAGCCGAAAGTGAACTAGTTTTTTCTTACGGACAAGTGAACTAGTTTACATAATGCTAGCAAATAGCCACTAAAAAAAGCAATCAGGTTAATGGGTTCTTAAAAGAAATATTTCGGACAAAAGCAGATAATTACGACACATAGGCTAATGCATGAAACACTCGATGATAAAGGTGCTTATAAACAGATAAAGTACAACATCTAGACCTTCACCGCACGCTTGATCATGGCCGCTGCTGTCCGTGTACTCGCCGGTTACGGAAGCGGATACGCCTCATGTCCAAGATCTCGCTCAGATATGTCGTAAGATGCGATGCGCCCTTGGCGCGAGAGGTTATGTAGGCTAGATTCGCAGGTACCTCCCACGTGTTCAGGTCGTCTTCTTTCATGTTGGCGTGTCGAGGGTCGATGATGGTCTCAGCGAGGTCAACCACGGAGTCCTTCTCCGCCTGCTGTGATGATCTTGTATTGCTTACGGATGTCGACAAGCTTGTTGCACCAGATGGCGAATCGTCGCGTTCTTCCTTCTCTCCACCGCAGCGAAGGTGCGATCGCCGCTGCCGATGAAACGGGCGAATGCCCTGTAACTGGTGCAGCCATAGGATCGAGGCGAGGCGAGCTTCACCGAGTCCGTATCGTTGGTGTACATCACATTCAACTTGGTGCAGCCATAGGACTGAACGGCAAACTAACTCCTTGCTGAAGTCCATATCCAGCAGGCTCACCCCTCGGATCTCCATTGGAGTCTCTTCGAGCATGGTTAATAGTATAGCCAGCTGCTGGCTATAAGCCAGTGCCATGTCATCTACAGCCCATCTTATAGTCAACATGTACAATAGTAGATCAAAAGAGTGTACTATTTTTTTATTATGTGGCCCACCTTTCATTCTCACAAAGTGCCTAGGAGCATGATTGCCCACAAGTATAGGGGATCTATCGTAGTCCTTTCGATAAGTAAGAGTGTCGAACCCAACGAGGAGCAGAAGGAAATGATAAGCGGTTTTCAGTAAGGTATTCTCTGCAAGTACTGAAATAAGTGGTAACAGATAGTTTTGTGATAAGGTAAATTGTAACGAGCAACAAGTAACAAAAGTAAATAAGGTGCAGCAAGGTGGCCCAATCCTTTTTGTAGCAAAGGACAAGCCGGAACAAACTCTTATAATAGGAAAAGCGCTCCCGAGGACACATGGGAATATCGTCAAGCTAGTTTTCATCACGCTCATATGATTCGCGTTCGGTACCTTGATAATTTGATATGTGGGTGGACCGGTGCTTGGGTGCTGTTCTTACTTGAACAAGCATCCCACTTATGATTAACCTCTATTGCAAACATCCGCAACTACAACAAAAGTATTAAGGTAAACCTAACCATAGCATGAAACATATGGATCCAAATCAGCCCCTTACGAAGCAACGCATAAACTAGGGTTCAAGCTTCTGTCACTCTACCAACCCATCATCTACTTATTACTTCCCAATGCCTTCCTATAGGCCCAAATAATGGTGAAGTGTTATGTAGTCGACGTTCACATAACACCACTAGAGGTTAGACAACATACATCTCATCAAAATATCGAACGAATACCAAATTCACATGACTACTAATAGCAAGACTTCTCCCGTGTCCTCAGGAACAAACGTAACTACTCACAAAGCATATTCATGTTCATAATCAGAGGGGTAATAATATGCATAAAGGATCTGAACATATGATCTTCCACCAAGTAAACCAACTAGCATCAACTACAAGGAGTAATCGACACTACTAGCAACCTACTAGCACCAATCCCGGAATTGGAGACAAGAATTAGATACAAGAGATGAACTAGGGTTTGGAGATGAGATGGTGCTGATGAAGATGTTGATGGAGATTGCCCTCTCCCGATGAGAGGAGCGTTGATGATGATGATGACGATGATTTTCCCCCTCCCGGAGGGAAGTGTCCCCGGCAGAACAGCTCTGCCGGAGCCCTAGATTGGTTCTGCCAAGGTTCCGCCTCGTGGCAGCGGAGTCTCGTCCCAAAAGGTTGCTTATTATTTTTTTCTCATCGAAAGAGCTCATATAGGAGAAGATGGGCGCCTGAGAGCCACCTGGGGCCCACGAGGTAGGGGCGCGCCTGGGAGGGGCGCGCCCACCCCTTGTGAGCAGGTGTGGGCCCCTCGGCCTTCATCTTTGGCGATGATTTTTCTTTATTTATTTTAAGACATTCCGTGGAGTTTCAGGACTTTTGAGTTGCATGTAATAGGTCTCCAATATTTGCTCCTTTTCCAGCCGTAATTCCATTGCCGGCATTCCCCATCTTCATGGTAAACCTTGTAAAATAAGAGAGAATAGCCATAAGTATTGTGACATAACGTAAAATAACAGCCCATAATGCGATAAATATCGATATAAAAGCATGATGCAAAATGGACTTATCAGAGCACGTGCTAGAGCCTGGCTCTTCACGAAGCCCGCTTACCTTCTCTCTCCTCTTCTCTTTCCTCCAACTAAGCGAAATATACTAGTTTATGCCTTATAGCCCACGACTCAGCTCTATTGTACTTGTTCTTCGAGTGAACGAGTGTGTAGGCGGCGCAGCAGTTAGCTTTTTCAGCTCTTGGGGAACTGGATTCAACAAAGAAGCTGAGTGTGTACAGAAACAACAAGCATTACCCTCCTCGTCCATGCATGCCCGGCAAAGATGCACCTCGGCGCATTCAAACGCTCCATTAAGAAACCTATCTCGCCACACGTCGGTTCACGAGCGGGTCAGATTGGTACTATAATAACAGGAGTTAGTGGTCACTTTACTTAAATTTAATTAGCTTTAATAGAAATTTATACTTAAAACAAGCAATGCATTGGCTCGTTCTATCGGTGCCACAGGATCAACATGCACAACAATTAGAATTATTATTCTCGTGACGCATTACCCATCAACACATTTGTCGCACTTTCACAAAGATAATACTACCAAGTTTGAATTGTTTGTTATGGTTGCTGTCCTCTGCATCATCATGCCGTGTTTCCCAAACTTGCAAGATTCGTAACCAACAAATAAGATCCAAATAATAAGTACAACAAAGATGCCT
This sequence comes from Aegilops longissima, assembly GCA_021605205.1. NCBI lineage: Eukaryota > Viridiplantae > Streptophyta > Magnoliopsida > Poales > Poaceae > Aegilops > Aegilops longissima. The sequence goes on from CM038681.1 coordinate 403,614,396, forward strand.
ACACATCTCATTGATTCCCAGCTTGCAAGATTCGTAACCAACAAATAAGATCCAAATAATAAGTACAACAAAGATGCCTACACGCCCCATTGATTCCCACTTGCAAGATTCGTAACCAACAAATAAGATTCAAATAATAAGTACAACAAAGATGCCCACACATCTCATCGATTCCCAGCTTGCAAGATTCGTAACCAACCCATTAGAGCCTTTTGATAAAGTGAATATCGGGATTAAATCCATCTTGGCTAGCCATGTCATACAATCGAAGAACTTGGCGAATGCTCTTGACCGTCACAACATCTGTAGTAGAGTATTCCTGTTTGCACAACATGTTTGCATAGCACAAACAAAGAGACAGGAGAGCATGATTTCGCTTTAGTTGAATCATTTTGTGCAGTTCCACCAAAATTGAGAGATGTTGCTCTTGACCGTCACAAGGAGACATGAGAGCATGGTTTCACTTTAGTTTAACCATTTTGTGCAGTTCCACCAAAATTGAGAGATGTTGCCCATGTGACATTTTAGTTGAACTGCACAAGACACTCATTCCAAAAAAAGTGTTTTGTGCAGTTCACCAAAAGGTCACAATAGCAACAAGGTGAAATGGATATCCCTATCTGCACAAAATGATAGAAAGTAAACAGTTGCTGGTCAATAAGAATATACGAAACATATACAAAATGAAAAGAAGCATCTTAATTATGTTCATGGCAATCACGCAAGGATGAGAAATTTTAAAAGCGTCAAGCAATGCTTCATGTTACCGTAAGCATTACGATCAACAATGAGATTCCTCGATATGGGATTACTTTAATGGTGGCATTGCTTGTTTACGGATACATAAATCAACAGCAGCTATAGAGTTGGTTTAAGGGCATGGGACCGTGGGGACACCAGACACTCAAAGAGTAAAGGAGCAACTTACTTATCATCTTTGGGAAAACAACAGAGTGCCATTTGTAACAGCTTTAGTTGCATCTTATCACCGGAGGCATTAGATTAACAATAACACTAGTTAGACATGTCCCTAAGGTAACAAGCTGATCGCTTCATTTTACATGCGCCCTTACAAGAAAAGGTTGGTTTACCCCAAAAAAACAGCAAAAGGTTGGTATAAGGACATGCGACGGTGGACGATCAAAGACAATGTACCTACAAGGAGTCATAAAGTGGTGATGCCGAGCTTGTTCACGCTATGTGAGGGCAGCAAACCTAATCCTCGAGACCTTTTACTATGTGAGGGCAGCAAATCTAATCTCGAGGCCTTTTACTATGTGAGGGCAGCAAATCTAATCCTCGAGACCTTTACTATGTGAGGGCGAAAATCTAATCCTCGAGACCTTTTACTATGTGAGGGCAGCAAATCTAATCTCGAGACCTTTTACTATGTGAAGGCAGCAAATCTAACTCGAGACCTTTTACTATGTGATGGCAGCAAATCTAATCCTCGACATACTCTGCTGACTTGTCCACCAGCCGCCACTTTCTATCCTTTTTCAACCAATAATAGATCTGTTCCTTATCCATTTGTACTGCTTTTCCCATTATTTCCCTTTTTCAACCAAGAGACCGTTGGGTATCCGGTCTCTACTACTTTTACCATATTATTTCTTCTTTGAATCAAGTCCTAGATTCATGCTACAACTTTCCCCCTTTCTTCGTTGTTTGAACAAAGCCCTAGATTTGAATGCATGAAGTAGCTTTACCTCTAATAATACTAACAATTTAGGTGGCTTTGGAAGAGCTGATGGGAGTAGAAAAGATGCACATGCGCACACGTGGGGAGTGGGCAGTAGAGCAAGGCCGCTTCAAGAACTTATACCGAGGGTCGCCGGATGTCGGCGGCAGGTCGGATCTACGGACAATACTGGCAAGGAGGAAGAAGGGTCGGAGGACCTCCCGAGTCGGCGCTGTGTCGAGAGAGCAGCGCACGGCAGAGGATCGGCCCTCCCAGCTGTGGGTTTCCTCCTCGGCGGCGATGATCGCGTGAACGATGCACCTTTAGTCCTCTACACACACCGGTCAAGGGATCCGCCGGATCTGTGACCAGCGGTGAGCAGAGAGAAGATGTCGCCATCGCTGTCTTGTTTATATCTCGAGAGGATGAGAGAATGAAGAGAGCAATCCAAGTAAAGCAAGCGCCGGGCCCTCAAGGCCCATATATAGTGGAGTGATTATCTTTTTCTCTCCACAACAAGCGTTTCAATTTGTGTACGTGGCATTAAAGAAAAGAAACTCTCTATTTAAGGTGACTACTTTATTTACTCCTACTTACTACTACTACAATACTACCTCCGTCCCGGTTTATAGGTCCCTTTTATAGTTTGTGCCAAATTTTGACTAAAGATTTAACTAACAAAATGTTAATGCATGTCAAGAAAAATTATCTCATTGGATTAGATTTGAACATAGTTTTGAAAAATATAATGTTTGGTGACATGCGTGAACATTTTCTTAGTTTAATCTATGGTCAAAATTTGGCACTAAATACAATGGGGACCAATAAACCAGACAGATGAGGTAGTATTGTTCACTTGTGCTCCCCGCCCTCCATTCATTGAACAACCCCACGGGTGAATAAACATATAATAAGTCTTGTATTTATATAGAACGAACAAGCTCGAACTATTTTCGCGTAGTTAAAAGTTGAGGGCGGGCTTTTCAGGCAAAGACGTGGCGAGTTTTGGGTAGGCGGTTTGTGAGAGGCGAGGAGGGTGAGCGAGTGGGGCTGTGCGATTTCACGACGCTGTTATTGCTGGAAAGACTTGTGATATGACCACTCACTATAGTCATGAATTATCGGGCGCCCGACCTGGTGATGCCCCCTTTCATTCCGCGGCCTAATCTGGTGCATGACACGCCGACCCGGATGTGGCTCTCCTACATGTCGAGTAGTAAGAAGGAGCAAAGAATGATGCGGTATATACTAGTACTATACTAGTACTACTCAGGCCTGAGGAGGAGTGAACCACGACAGCCCAGTGAACCAGACCCGTGCGAACCACGGTAGCCCAAGTGAACCAAAGAGAAGAGAAAACAATAATGTGGTGATATGGCCATAAAAAACAATGTGCTATGGTCCACATTGTAGCATGTACAAGAACACTCTTTGTTTGGATCCACGAGTTAGAGCTAGTTTGGGTTGAAATAGCCTCAAATTATCGAAACAAGAGGGGTTAGTTTGAGCTAGTTTCTCTAACCCACTAAAAAACTAGCCCGATGGAGAGGTTCTAATTGGGTTAGTTATCCTGGGCCCACTAAAAGAGAACTAAAAAATCTCACCGCCGCACCAGATCGCTCCCATAAAAATCTCACCCGCTTGCACCAGATCGCCCCTCCTCGCACAACCTCCTCTCATTCCCCATAGGGCCGCCCGCCCAAGCGCCGCACGCCCTCTCTATCCTCCGGCCACCCTCTCCTTGCGGCCTCCGCCGCCCTACTCCGGCCGCCCTCTCCCTCCGACGTTCGAAGGCCGCCCCACTCCCCCTTCACGGTCGTTTTCTCCCTCTGTCAGATGCGGCACAAGATCTACCGTGGAGGTTCGTAGAGGGGTGAGTTTGTTCGTTCCTTCTCTGTCTCACGACCATATCATTGATCTTGCTTGCTCTAGCGCTAATTCTGATTTGGAAAAGTAGATCCCATCAAACTTGCTATAGATTTGTGGTGCACGCATGGAATTGTTTGATGCTGCTTGAGGAGGTAATAAATCTTTCTAGAGGCCCAAAGATTCAAGTCACCTTTCTAGGTATTTCAATTTCGGTCTTGCATTATTTGTAGAGGCCCAAAGATTCAGTTCACCTTTCTTGGTATTTCAATTTCAGGCTTGCATTGTTTCTAGAGGCCCAAAGATTCAGTTCACCTTTCTAGGTATTTGAGTTTCAGTGCTTGCATTATTTCTAGAGGCCCAAAGATTGATTCACCTTTCTAAGTATTTCATTTTCAGCTTGCATTATTTCTAGAGGCCCAAAGATTCAGTTCACCTTTCTAGGTATTTCAGTTTAGAGCTTGCATTATTTCTAGAGGCCCAAAGATTGATTCACCTTTCTAGGTATTTAAGTTTGAGCTTGCATTTTTCTAGAGGCCCAAAGATTGATTCGCCTTTTCTAGGTATTTCAGTTTCAGCTTGCATTATTTCTAGAGGCCCAAAGATTGATTCACCTTTCTAGGTATTTTAGTTACAGGCCTGCATTATTTATAGAGGCCCAAAGATTAAGTTCCTGGTCGGTGCAAGCAGCCCCGCTACCCATGCCGGTGTCGAGCCTCAACTCGCAAGGGCCGGCGTCGGAGGGGTTCCCGGGGCTTGGGCTCTACAGAGCCTTCCTCCAGAGCGACGATGGCGAGCTCCTCCCTCAGTGTGTGAGGGGCTCCGGGCTCCCTCCCTATCGTGAACAACTTCCGTGATGAGTTAGCTCATTCTTTGTTTCATGAAGTGTTTTTTTATTTTGTGAAGCTTGATTGACGACTTGTATGTTTAAGTGGGATATCTTATTTGTACGGACAAAGTAAAAATTATCATGTTTTGCATGGTTGATTTTATAGATGGTTCGTTTATGTCAATTGTGAGCGGGAGGAGGCCATAGAAGAGCCGACCACACCAAGGGGGTGCTTGGATCCGAGGGACTTATCTTAGTCTGACTAAAAATAGGGTCCAAAGTAGACAAATGATTGAGATAGAGTATTTATTGTCAATCTAACCCTGCCATCCATACACCTCTTTGGTTTAGAGTTAGTTTAGGTTAGAAT